>WHYT01017083.1:201919-241081 GCA_009806455.1 Tetrax tetrax | reverse complement strand
TGTCAGGGTGATCAAGCTGATGTTGCTCATTTTTGTCAGGCTTTCAACAAAGTCTGACACTAAAGGCACTCAAAGAAACTAAGCTCTCAAAAATTAAGAGGGGAAAGCACTCTGGCTAAAGGACAGCTGATAAGAATTACCATGGTAAGCAAATGATAAAAATGACCATTTTTACAGTGGAAGGAGGCTGCTGATGGGTTTTCTCCTGGATTTGAGGTACAACCTGTGCTATTCAACACATTCATAAATGATCTGGAAAAGGTAATTAACAGTGAGATGACAAAATTTACTGAAACAATATTAAAGGTAGTAAAAGCTAAAATTGACTGCAGAATTAACATGATAAAAAGTGACTGGGTGACAGCATGGGACCAAAGGCTGAGTATTGATAAATGCAAAGTAATACACATGGGAAAAAATAACCATAACTGTTCATACACTTTGACGGGCTACAGATTAGCTATTTCCACTGAGGAAGGTGCTCTGAAGTCACTGCAAATATTTCTCTGAAAGCATCAGTTGATTCTAGCAGCAGTCAAAAAAGCAAATTGACTTTGAAGAATTATTAGGAAAGGAAGTGAGAACAAACCAGAAAACATTATGCTGCTGCATAAAGCTGTGCTCATCTCTAATTTGCTACGCAGTTAGAGTCCTCATCTCAGAAAGGATATAAGCAGGACTGGTATGGAGACAGGCATGAATATCATTATATAGCTTCCATCTGAGAAAACTACAAGACTTCAGCTTGGAAAAGAGATCACTGAGGAGAAGATAAAATAGAGCTCCTTAAAATCAGTGGTGGTGTGCAGCAGGTGAACAAGGAATGATTTTTCATGCTTTCTCAGTAAATGAAGAAGAGAGAAAGAAACAGGCAATACATTTAAGAGACACAAAAAGAAGTCTCTTGTGCCACTTGCATGTATGATGTGGAAGTCATCCGTAAAAGATGTGGGGTTCAAAGTTATAAGCGGGCTCAGGAAGAAATCAGGCAAGTTTGTGAAGGGTCAGTCAGCATATGCATGTGCCACCATAGTCTACCAGCTCCCGAAGCTGGTGGCTGTCAGAAGGTGGGGGGATCTTAGGGGTGGGAGCACTCTGTGGGTGTCCCACTTACTTCTGGTCCCCACTTTGCACACATGTAAGCTACTGCTGCCAGAGGCAGGAATCTGAGCTGATCAGTATGGATGTTCTTCTGTTGAAATAGCTAAGCAAGAAAGACCAGGGACGTTGCTGTAACTCACCTGTGATTTTGTGGTGCTTCAGACGGGACTGAGCTCTGGAGCCACTCTGAGCTTGTGCAGGGCAAAGAGGTGGAAAGCTGCACAGCACCCTTACTTACTCTGCGCAGGCACTAAGTCCTGAATTCTTTTTCGGGAAGTTTTGGCTTTTTTTTCCCACCAAATTTTGCAAAGAAATTTCCCTCTGTCTTACAGAACTTAACAAGCGCTTGTCCCAGTTCCAGCAATCACGTAAAAAGAGAGATGAATAAATCATAAAATGTATATGGCTTGCAGGGAGTGTTATGTCTTTTAAAGAGGTCTGCTTGCCTTCCCCACAGTAAAGCACTTTGAGATCTGTGGATGAAAAAACCCCAGCACTGTGTAGAACAATGAAAGTACTAACACCCTCTGGGAAAAATTCTACAGTATTAGGCAGGCCTGAGATAATTATCATTTTCCAGCTGAGGAAGGAGACAGCAAGCTGCACAGAGCTCTGAGTTTTATCTGGTCTCTTTCTGCCGTCAGAGGAGGAACTTTCATGCTCAGTTTGTATGAAAAAATGTAATGAAACTCTACAGCAAGTAACTTAAAAGCTGAATAACTCATTAGGACTTCTGTCCTCCAATTATGTCCCAGTTTGCTTACTCCATCAGGCGCTGGTTAAATCCTACTGTATTTAGTATTTCTATCTATTATGCCAGTAATCACTTTGGTGCCTTTGAGGTTTATCTTGGCTGGTCCCACAGTACTGTTTGTGGCTCAGAGTGCAGACTGGAGCACAGAGCTACCTTTGGACATGCTGTCCTGGCCACAGCTGCCTTGGGTTCAAAGACTGCCACTACCAGCAGCTTGTTCTCTCCCTCCCTCCTAAGGTTTGCTGCCCTCTTTAGCTGTGCAGTTATAATTCACACATGTACATGGAGTAGTCACAGAGTCACAGAAAGGCGGAGGTTGGAAGGCATCTCTAGAGACTGCCTGGTCTGACACCTCTGCTCAAAGTGGGGTCAACTAAAGATTGTTGCCCAGGACCATGTAAAGTTTTTTAATATCTGCAAGGATGGAGACTCTATAGCCTCTCTGGGAAACATGTTCCAGGGCTTGCAAGGGGGACCAAAAATAAGAAAAATAAACCCAAGGTTTTTCTTATGTTTGAATAGATTTTCCTGTATTTCAATGTGTATCTCTTGTCCTGTCACTAAGAAGAGGTTTTTTACTTCTTCCCATGAGATATTTACATACATTAAAAAGACACCACCAGTTCTGAGCCTTCTCTTCTCCAGGCTGAGCAAACCCATCTCTCTCAGCCTCTCCTCATATGTGATACTCCAAGCCCTTAATCTTAGTGGCCCTTGCTGAACTTGCTCCAGTACCTACTTGTTCAGAACTGGACAAGCAGCCCTCCAGACATGTTTCCCCCGGGCTGAGTAGGGGTGATTAATCACCTCTCTTGATTGCTAGGCATGCTCATCCTTGGATGGTTCTTCTAGGCCAAGCCAGGATGCGGTTGGCCACCTTTGCCGCAAGTGCACACTGCTGGCTCACGTTCAGGTTGGTGTCCACCAGCAGCCAGGTTGTTTCCTGCAGAGCTGCTAAACCGATGTGTTACGCTATTTTGCCAAAGGGATACGGGTAAATGGAAATGTTCTTACAAACAGGGGTTTTTTAACACAAGTCCTTTGAGCAGAGCTGGGTGAAAGTGTACCCCTGTGTGGTTATGCATGTGGCTTTGAGAGAGCAGGGGTGGAGGAAAATAAGATGATTTGCTTGAAAGGACTATTTAACCCTGTTCAACAGCAGCCAGAACAGCACAGCTAAATGCAGCCTCTGTTTCCTTGGATGGTAAAAGACATAAGCAGGTCCCTTCTGAGCAAAATCCACGCAGGGTTTTTGGGGCTGGAGGGGGATAAGTGTTGGTCGTAATGGCTTGTAGGCTGCAGGGCTGGAGGACTGGTTGCAGAGAGACAAGTTGGCTCCATGCTTGGGCTGTCAGCCACACGGTATACCTGAGCTGTGATGTCCCAAACACTGCTTTCCTCTTCCAGCTGTCTCCCCGTGAGTTTGCCAGGCTTCTCTACAGGCTTGGGAGTCCTTGCGGCATTGTATTGACTGGATGGGCTTATGTCATTTATGAAAACGTGATGTATAACTTCGCCTGGTGTTAGCAAGCCATGAAACAGTGCCGAGCAAGCGAGCATATCTGTAAGGCATAGCTCAGCAGAGATACTGGCTCAGCTCCTGGGAGCAGGATATCTGAGTTAGTCCAGTACAACCCTTTTAGAAGGGCTAATTAGCCTGTCCATTGCTTGTCACCGGTCTCCTGGTGCCAAATCTTGAGCTAGTCTGGATATAAATGAAGTACACTATTTATTGCATGTTGTAAACATGCCTGTAGGTTGCCATTTCACTTCAGCTCAGCTCCATGAAGGGATTTGGATAACTAATTCTGCACAGCCAGGAGGAGCTAGGCATCCAGTTCTGTCTGAGGATCCCATCCTGAGGCTCTTAGGCCAGTGTTACTCAAGAATATGATTCAGTGCCTGTAAATCAGCATTGTTCTCTTTATCTGAAAAAGCGTCACTATGATTTATACCAGCTCAGGAGCTGGCATGCTGATTTTGTAAGAAAATGCTTGCATTTCCTCCTGAAGCCTATGGCTGCATCTCAGAGCGATCTGTATTCCACTATGGCACAGAGTTTTTTCAGAATTGGGAGCCATTTAGAACTTCACTGCCATGCTGTGACATGATGCATTGCTTTGTAAACAGGGTCTTAAACAACTGGAGTCTTAAATCTATAAACTGACTGGGCCTTGGCAACACTTTGAAAATCTCTTTGCCAAAGGGCATACATTAGAGTACCCTCTGAACAGGCTTCACAGAGATCTGACTGTCTGAAGTGTTCACATTTCTTTTGACACTATACCAAGACATTATGAGACTACCTCAGGCTTATTTCCCCTAAAAAAATAAGAAAAAAATTATCTGTTCTATGTGTAAACTGATGCATCTGAAACAGGTGACATGCTAATTTCCTCTGATGTTTTATTTCCTACAGAACAGCATCCTTTAAAAAAAAAAAATAAATGATTGCTATAAATTTTGCATTTGCAACTTGCTTACTAAGATATCCCCCAAATGTAATATCCTCCCCGTGACACCTCAGCATTTGAGCATCTTCTCTTCCCTGTCAGCTCCCTGTTCTCTAAACGGAGCTAAGAGGGGCTGGCTGCTGTAGGCACTGATCTCTTTTGTTATTCTCACACAAACATTTCAATTAATGTGCTTTCAACAGATTTTTTTTCCTCCCTCCTCACAAAGACAAAGCTATATTTTTCTGCAGCTTTACTTTTTACTGAGGCATCCATATGATCATTCTAATTTATCATCTAACAGCCTTTGTTGCTTTTAAGCAGTAAGCTGTCTGTGAGCACTCCTGTTTGGCAGGTGACTCGCTGGCGGAGAGCCCTAGCCGTTGTCCAGGCTCTCTAGCGAGCCTTCTCCCAGCTTGGATTGCTGTGGCTGTGTGTGCTGCTGACCTGCATACTTCAGGTGCTTGTAAAGAAAATGGAAAATTTTTGCCATGTTGTCCTAATTTAAATCAAAATTGCTCACCTTCCCCCCAGAGCTGTACTTTTTCGTGGAAGGCGGAGGGGGGAAATCCCTGTCCTAGCCATCTCTCTGCTCTCACTGGATGAGACCCTGTTGGCTGGCCACGGCCACAGCTGTTCCCCACAGCTAACGGTAACTTTGTGACAGGTTGCAGTCTTTTCTGAGGAGACCAGCAGATTTGTAAGAAGTGAGAAAGTGAGAGATGCCGCATATTGGGGATCTTGGTGAGAGTGGAGCAAAATTTATTCAAAGTCCAGAACAGAATCCACCGCTTGGACAAGTATACGTCTTTAATCCTCAGCCTGGTTTCCACTCATCTGCCGCTAGCGCCTTACCATCCCTTAAAAGCGGAAAAAGAAAAGAAGTGAGAAGTGGGGGAGCAGAGTTCCTTGCCACAGGTTTGACTTGGTTTTTGCCTGACTCAGAGTCCTGTAGAGTCTGCTTGTTTCAAAGATGCAACAAGTGCGCCTGGACACAGCAGCCATGACGTGCACACAGCGGCTTTGTTTTCCTACTGCAGTCACTTGAGAAGCAGCTGTTTCGAAGTGGTCATACCAGTAGTGGTCTCCTTGTGACTGCGTGCTAAGGTGAAGCATATTGTAAAATATGAAAGAAAACAGGAAATTTAGGAGGTGAAAGCCTGTAACTTAGCTTGAAATTTGTCAAAGATGTCATTTCTCCATTTTTTTTTTTTTTTCTAAATGAGTCATAAAGCCTTCAGCAAGTGGTTGAAAAGGACCTCAATTTGGCAGATACCTTCTAGTCTCTCCTTAATGGGGAGAATAAAGCACCCTTCTTCTAAGAGGACATTCAGTGAAATTTGTTGGAAGTATCTGGTGTAGTGTGTCCAAAAAGGAATAGAAAAGAGCATTTTCTGATGCACCTGCATGTCATTCAGAATGGAAGCAGTTAATAACCCAATTACTTTATGGCATCCTCTTCAGCTTCAATTTCCATTCTCTTTTATAACAATCTAAGAGGCTGTTGCCAAACTGCCTAGGCATCCTTAGTGCTACCTGGTGAGCCATAAATCTGCAGACAATGCTCTCCAAAAGCGAGCAGACTCAAATGATGCAAAATGAATTCTGGCCTTCTGCACCAACATATCTCAATGTTTATGTTCTTCCTTAACTGACTTCATGGAGTTGGGGAAGGAGTCATTATTTTGGAATTTTTGTTATTAGGCTTTGTATTGCTCTCTACGCGCCGAACTTTACATGTAAGAGAAAAATGATCTTCTGTGGTGGTGTAGATGGTGCAGCTGCTGTACCTAGCACTTGATGAAAACCAGAAGGGTAATACACAGCAAATACAGAGCATATCTGGAGGAGGGATGATTTTAGGGCCTTCCTCGTGGACACAAAGTCAAATCCATCGTACGTTATTTGTCATATGCTGAGCAAAGAGAGAGAGCAAGTAAAGATTTAGTTGCTAGTTGCTGATGAGTTAAGATGACTGTGTCATTCAAGGCAGCACTGTTGGTGACTGAATGACTGTAAGTCATGCTTGGGGCCTCCTAATCAAGGAGGTGTACAGGCAGAGCATGATTTGGGGCCAGCATAGCAGTGCCCACCCCGGTCAATTTTGGCATGAACTTCATGAAAGAGCAGCAGAGTAGGAAGAGTATTCTTCCCTCCTGCCATTCTTGCTTCTGGTTCATTTCTAGGCTTCGATCCCTGTGTGCCCAGGATGTCATAAATGACCATTGCAAGCCTTTGACAGATGAGCAGGTGGTTCTTAGTGAGGAGGATATACTGAATGGTGATCAAGAAAGGATCAGGCTTCATGCAAACTATTTTTCTTCTCCGTGTCTAAGATGGGCTCTACTGAATGAATCCTCCATAAGGACCATTGACGCCAAGATATGGCTGACCTGGGACATTTCAATCCCTGCTTCAAGTTGTGCAGTGTTTCCATGAGTGTAATAGCAACTGTAGCCTGTGATCCTGGAAGTCCTGCTTGCTCCCGAGGCTTACCGTTCAACAGGTCAGCTCCTGCCTGTCTGATTTACAGAGAGCTGAGATGCCAACAGCCCCTACTTAATCTAAAAGCAGGTTTTGTTCAGGAAAGTTTCCTTTGATTCCTCTCTTGGCGCCGCTGGCTCAGAGAGGGGGCCCAGTGTAGCCCAGAAGACTTGGCCACAGTTAGTTCATGAAAGTGCCAATAGACAAAAGCGTGGCAAGCAGGCAGATATTTGCCTCTTTCCCTGGTTCTGTTTTGCAAAGTATACAAACCTTAATACAGTGATGAAAAAGTGGAAAAAATTAAAGACAGAAAATACAATAACAGAATTATTTTTGGAAAAAATGTATGTAGACTTTGTAGAAAATCTATACTTTAATTTCCCCAAACAATGTGAAAGAGCATGTCACCTTCTCTCTGACTCATTATGGCTTATTGAAGTGAATTCTAAGTTTTCCTTGTTCAAGCATGATTTAGACTTACATGTCTCTTGTTGGCTAGATTTCCTATTGAGCTTAGAGGCAGCCAAAGAAAATGATGGTGCAATTTTATGTGATTAGGACAAATCCTTAAAAGTCTGGGCAATTTTCAGTAACTATGTCTAGATAGTAACTAAACCAGAAAATTTAATGCTTGTCAAAGCTTCATTGTTAGACCAAACAAATGTTTCTAATTGGTTGAGTTAAATTGTGTTTATTCATATCACTGTGTTTTCTTCAGTTTTGCTTTTTTTTCTTATAGACATCTGTTATTTTTCTGTTATTGCTTACGTAGCCTTGTTATGTGCATTTCCAAGAGTTAAAACATAGTTCATTCCTCTTCAAGCTTCATTTTGATAGTCTTTTGTCCAACTCCTTTTTTCTTGTCATTTTTGTTTTTAATTAATTTTCAAATAAATTCATGATAACAATTGAAATAATTAGGATAAACCAATAGGATTTACAATAAAGCTTTGTGTTAGAGATCTTGTCAAACATGGTGCAAGTATTGTATACATCCCAGAGATAAGGAGGAGGAAAACAAAACCAAGTCTGCAAATGAGGTCTTAAACAATTCCCTCTGTAGCAACTGGAAACTTTAACATTTTGCTCAAGGAAAAAAAATAAAAGCAGGCATTAAAATAAAGGAAAACATAAATAATTTCTAAGTTTGTTAATAATCTCTGAAGACATAAGCGGTGCTGGGGAATAGGCAGCTACTGGAAATGCAAACGTGGTATTTTGCAGCTGGCTGACCCAGGGATTCAGGCACCGTCCTTGTCCATCTTCTCTGGTTGGGGATGAGCTCACAAGGCCCTGCTCTGAGCGCCTCGGGCTATTGAGTTGTCTCTTTCTGTATAAAGTCTTAATCCTGTTTACTTCTTTATGGACTTCTGCACCTGATTTTTGCTGTGTTTGACTTGGAATGAGTCGAGGTTTGCAAACATGGGTGTTCATCCGCCACGCTCCTCCGCCAGCGTATTTGACGATAATGAGTTTCTTTGTTCTGAGTGATTTTATACTGTCAGTCCAGTGTTTCTCTTTCTTCAACCTTAATACCTTGTAGTTGAACTTTAGCGTATCTTTCTATATTGTACCCCATCTAGGAGTGTCAAACTGCCACAAGGAAAGGACAGGACCCCAAGACATGCATGCACAGTTCATGGAGGTGAGAGCTGGTGCTTTGAGTTTGTTTGCCCTCTGCACCGGACGAGTATCGGCCAACATGTGCTTCCATAAAAGCCTTTTTGGTCGATTTGATTTGCAATCGATACGTTAACAAAATCAGCTTCCTCACATGCATTTCTTTTGTCACATAGAGAGGTTACATTCATCAGAGGGAGTTTCTTCCAGCCCAGACCCTGTGCCTGAGCTTTCCTTCAGGACATGACCACTACTGCATTATTTCTGTAGTTCTGACAGGCAGATTAATCACTGATTACATCTAGTAATAAATTCCTCTCAAATCTCAGGATTAAAAGTTGCTTTCTGAATGAAATTGCTATTACTTGCAAATATTATGCTTTCTTTTTTCTTTATTATTGTTTGCTTTATGTATCCATTTGATGAGCTGGTGTCTTGTTATCACAGCTTCTTTTTTTTTTTTTTAGAAGTTTGAGTTCATCTTCTTCCATATTTTTCTATGCTATGCTACCCTTCACAATTCTCTAAACTAGCATTAATACCAGAAGTTGTTAGCTGCAGTTTACACATTTCCCTTTCATCAAGAAAGTCACAGGCTAGATCTTTAAGTGAAAGATGGACCAAGATGTCCAGAAACATTTAGTGTCATTTTAATTTTGGAGCAAAATTTTAATACTTCTATCCCATTTTTCACCACCCTTCTTCCCTTTTTATTTTTTTGGACAACTCTATGGGAGATCTGGAACATCAAAATTTCAGTGAAGAATTATTAAATATTTACTATGAAATGGTTTTCTTATTTTGAAATCAATTGAATTGCCAGGATAAAGTGTGATGCAGCTGCATGAGTGGTAGTGCTTGAAAAAGATACTGCTATATCCTTTTCCAGTCTGATATTCCTCCTTCAAGTGAGATCCAGGAGGCCAGGATCAACCTAGAGACTCACCAACCAAGGAAGTGTGACTTGGGCTGCCAAATAACTCAGATTTTATTTTTTTTTTTTAGTATGGATGCTAATTTCAGTAATGTATTTCTTCTGTATTCCTTTATTTGTTTCATAATTTTACCTGGTTATTTTTTACATATCTCAGTGAGACATATGAGCTGGAGTAGCAGTGGTGTTAATCACCTCTGTTAGGCATCTTCTAGCAGTTGGCCAAGGGAGATTTTCACAACCCACAGGTAAAATGTGTGTTAAGTGTATGATTCATAGAGAAATAACAGAGGTAAAACTCCTGGAGAAAAAAAAAAAATGCAAGTAAATATTTGTACAAATAAACACGAAATAGATGCATGTGATGCTTTGAGGGCTGAAGTCCCAAGAACTGTGTGAGGCTGTGCCCAGCAGAGAGCTGGGGGAGAGCTGGTGCTGCCAGTGATCTCGCCTAGCTCTGCCAGTGTCCCTAGGGATGAGATGTCTTCACCGCTCCGTGGGAGATGGCAGCACTGTTCCTGTTGGGAGCTGCAGTTGGTGCAGGCTGTGGCACTGTGAAAAGAGATTTCCCCTGGGAGGGGGTCTCAGGGCTGCAGTCATTTGCATGGGAGGCCCAGAGGAGCCTGAGAAATTAACTGTAAGCAGTAAGACCCATCCCTCATTTGTATGACGCTGCAGTGGCTATAAATGTTTAAGACATAGAATTGATGTTGGAGGTCTCTAGTCCAATCCAGGGCTCAAAGGAGGTCCAGTTACAGGAGGGTGCTTGCCCAGCCCAGCTTGGAATATGTCCAAGGACAGCGATCCCACACCCTCTCTGTGTCCCTGTTCCAATGGCTGAGTACCTTCAGGGAGAAATATTTTTTTCCGATATCTAATCAGAATTTCCTGTATTGTAACATATATCCATTGCCAGGTGTCCTTTTGCCAAAATTTAGTCTGGGCTTGTTATTTCTCACGGCAAAGTTTAATAAATAAACATTAACGTGTTACTGCTACTACTCCAGTCCAAATAATAAGTGGAAGAGCTCTTCTTGAGATGGAGTTATTTAGAATCAGATTTTAAAATATATTTTTGTGCATAAAAATGTAAACTGGAATTCAGAAGCACCATGATCTCTAAGGCAGATGTTTTGAAAACCCCACTGGATACCAACACCCTCTGCAGATGCTTGTGAAGCCGCAGCATGGTGCAGCAGTACTTGATAGAAGCAGTGGTGCACACAATGACCTGACTGTCATGGCAGTGCTGTTTGCAACAGGTTGTTTTAAAGAATATGCAGAATACCCCAAGAAGAAGGAAGTTTAAAGCTGGAATTTGATTATGTGTGGGCAATCTTCACGAGAGAGAGAGGTGCAAAGGAGCTGACTTCGAATCGAGGCAGTTGCAGGCACCTCGGGGGAAGTCCTTGCTGTGAACGATGACCAGTAAATACAAAGCAAGCAGTTTCAAACTGGCTTTTCATTATGGTTGGCTCATTTTAAAAGCTGAGCTGGGTTTTCCTGGGTGTTTAATGTTTGCAATATCTATTGATTTTAGCTGGTGTTGGTACACACTGACTGTTCTAGAAGCGCTGGAGCAGCTGCTCTGCCAAGACTGCTGCATGTAATTGCTGAGCACAATAATCTCCACGCCGCTCTTATCCAACTAGCTATCTCTTGCCTTATCCTTACATTGTAATGCCTTTAGGACAGGACTGTCTCTTGCGTTGTGTGTGGCAACTGAAGTGATAAAGATCCTGCCTGCGCCGGGTGCTTTTAGGAATTACAGCAAAAAAAAAAAAAAGCCCCATCCCATGATTATTTATTTATTAATATGGTATGCATCAATATGAGACATTTCATTGGCTTTAATAGGCTTTGGATCACTTTCCTTCATACCGCTGGCCTTTTTTGATTCCATTATTCATGAAGGAACATGTTTAATTCAGAGTTAGGGACTGCAAATCTATCTAGTATACCTTGTGACGCTGGGTGCTTTTATCCGCAGTTCCAGACGTTATCCCTAAGCTCAGAGCTGCCTTGCTTACTTGGACGGCTACACCGCAGACCTCCTTCTGAGGCTGCTCAGTCTTGTCTGAAGTAAAGGTTGAGTTCCTCCACCCAGTGTGGCTGATTTTTCTCTTTTTTTGCCTTATGATGGGGTGTGTTCTCACAGCTTATCCGCTGCAGTGCTCACCTTGGATCTAAAAAGCAACCTTGGACCATGGACTGCCACGTCAGCAATGGCGTTTAATAGGTCCAAAGAAGGGTCATGCTCTACTCCATCCCATTTTCATTCAGGGAGAGTCTTTTTGTCAGCCTTCCATTATCTTTCCCCCAGCTTTTACCTAAAGATAAAAAAACTCAGCTTATAATTCATTACAGTTCATTAAAATGAAAATAAAATTTATTTTGCATCAAAATGAAAAAAATATGACTTGTTCATTATTAGCATATAAATGGTATTTTTTATGTCACACTGCCACAAAATCACTTACATTTTCAATGATCACAGCACACAAAATTAATTTTTGATAGCCTTTTGTGATTTGGTTGAAAATTCTCATTTCTTTTTGTGCATTAACAGCAAACTGTATCCACTGCTATTCATACCAAATTTTAGATAATGAAGCAATTAAAAATACATGGATTGAAGATCTTATCTCATTTTTCCTCTGGCCTATTTCTGCTTCATTATTCATGAAGGGATATGTTTAATTCAGAGTTAGTAATTGCAGATATATCTTGTATAAATTGTGCCTTATATTCTTTCACCCAATTTCAATTTATTTTAGCAAATAGATCTATGGGGGAAAAAAGGAGCAGGAAAGACAAAAGGGCAAAAAACTACATCTCGGTGTCACCAAACAAAACCTTACAGGTCTATTGCTTGTAAAGTATGTCTGCAACTCAGGGAAGAAGTTGGTGCAATGAAGCACTGTACTTGGCATATTAATAACCCTGCGTTTATATCAAATGGATGAATTAAATTATTGTGATTTGAAGCAGTTTGAGAGACCTCATGACTCTGCGACTGTCGTTCTGCTGCTTTTATCCACAAAGGGAAAAAGTCCCAAATCAGTGAAAAGCAGAAGAAATAGAGACATGAAACTAGATAAATCGCATAGCTGAAATAAAATTAAGATGTTCTAGACAAAGTAGAGGAACCTCTACTTGGCCAGAAAGTGAGAATGAGTTTGGATTGTGTGTTTCCACGTGTCTGGAGTGAGATGTGTCTGTTATAGCTTGATAAAACGTTCAGATCCTGAACACATAAAAACTAGGAGAGCTTCCACTGGCTTTGGGATCCAAGGGAACAAAAGCCAGTATGTGTGGGAGGGGCTGCCAAAGTGCAGGAGGGCTGCTCCTTGGCCAGATGGCTCCTGCCTTTCCCTCCTATAAGTCTCAGCCCAGGGGTTGGATTAAGTTTAGGATGAGGGTGCCAAGGAAAAGACAGCTGACACGCACGGCAGGAGAGGGCTTGGACCAGGCAGCCAAGAGAGCTCCAGGCCCGCTTGTCCCCCAAAGCTCAGCTCATGTGGGGCTAGGTCGAGTTCCTGAGCTCTCTGTGAGGTTTGGATGGTGCCTGTGGAAACTGATCTTCATGGGGAGGTGCTAACAAGGTTGATTATATCCAGAAATTGTTAGGGTTGGCTGTTGGTGACTGCAGTCCTAGATTGTTTTTGTTGGGTTATAAGCTGTCCTTAGGAGTTGTCACAAAAATCCCCTTGTCCTGAATCTTCTGCAGAAGATAGTAAGGGGCATAACATAGGTGAGTTTCCAAATGTTCCTCTGACTGGATGTCACAATGCTCTAGAGAAGGGTTTTGTTTTAATTGCTAAGGACACAGCCCCAAATCTCCCTTTATATCAGAGGAACTTTTTGTATGTACATCTCAGACTTGAAATTGAGTTTGTAGGATTAACAATCTGGATGTATTAAACATTGTGATCAGCACTTTCTAGTGCAATTATTAATGCAAATATTTCTGCCCAGTTACTTGATTAACTGAATAAGTTACAAGGTGATGCATAGCCTTTCCTGTGTAGTCCTTGATTCATAATTTCAATAAGTTAATTCATTACAATCTTATTTTCTCTCTTAATGAATTCTGCTTTGCTCTGATGGATCTGAAAGTCTTAAAACATGTTGTAAAAGATTCTCAGCTAAAGTTTCAGAGATTTTTTTATGTTTTATAGGAAATAGTATTTAACAGCTCTTGCCTTTTGGTTTAAAGCAGACATCACAGCAGCCAGCAGCACTAATAAAAGTTCTGCCTACCTTCTGCTCCCTGTGCTCCACAAGTAAAATCCATCCCTTCCTAGCCAAGTATCCATATTTTCCCTAAATGACGCTGACAAGCATTGCTTTCAAATGAATTACACTGCATTCAGTTATTCTGATCAACAAAAGCAACATTCCCTGACCTGCTGTGGGTGAACAGCCGTTGGAAGCACGTGCCACAGTAGACGTGCCAGCCCACGGCAGGAGATCTAACCTGCCTTTGTCTGCAGCATCACCTGTCAGTGACCTTGAACGTGTGCTCTGTGCTTTGTGTCCCAAATTTGCTGATAAGTTCGTTGACAGCTTTCAGAGCCCACGTCACTTGAAACCTGCTGTTGGCTCATCATGCACTGATTAAATTAAATATAGTGCAAAATTCTTCCAAGTCCATGACAACTTTTTTTTTTTTTTTTCTGGAATCCTGCTTTTAATAAGTTCACTAGGAACAAATTTCCTGGAAGTTGAGCTGGTGCAAGGAGGAACGGCTGTGCTGTGCTGTGCTAAAGCTTATGGCTTGCGGTAACTGGGCGCTTTCGGGTGCTGCCAGCCGACAGCGTAGGTTGTGTCTCCTCTGTAGGTGAGGAGATGTGTCTCCTGATCGCAAATAGCCCACTTTTATTTTCCACTTTGTCACGGTGTTTCCCTTGCTCCTAAAGTTTCTCCCTGCTTTTTTTTTTTTTTTCCCTACCATCCCGTTTGGATTTGATTGTTTATCTTTTGCTGTATCTTTCTAGATTTAGGCTGATTTTGATGAAAGGAGAAGGGAGGTGATGTGTTTGGGGATTTTTCCACTATCTCAGGCCATATCTCCTCAATCTCCTCCTCCTTTTCCTATTCCGTTACTTGTCACATGGATGTTTCTGATCTCTGCCTTGCCCTCCCATCACCAGTTTTCTCCCTTTCCATTGATCCACTTCCCTCCATCCTTTTGCTGGAGGGTGGCATGGGAAAAAATGCCACTGAGCTCAGAGCAGTCGTCATCTCACCTTGCACTGATGTTGCAAAATAGGTGGCAAAAGCAGTCTCAGCAGGCATCCTTGAGAGAGACCTGGAGGCTGGAGTATAGAGAGGGTCAGAAACTGAGATAATAATCCATCTCTAATTCAAAACTGGGTAATTCAGATACCTGTCACGTGCACTAACTGTTCGTAAACATGAGCTTGGCACAGGCCTATATCTTGCCTCCTCAGTGTCCTCGTCTTCTGTGAATGGTCATCTAAACAGTTACATAAAGTAAGGCTTCATCAGCTTTGCTTCATTAGAAACTAATTAGAACTGTCACCCCCAGGCTGAAAAGATACCTTTGAAGTACAAATATTCCCTCAGCTTTTCTTAATCAAGGCTTTCTTTCTGTGCCCCTCTTTATTTGCTGATTCCAGCTGGCACATGAACTAAAAATCCTGGAAGGCTGGGAGGAAAAACTCCTCTTTCAGTATTTCTAACTGGATAAAAACCAAAAATCCATTGGAAATCTCATGCTTTCCAGTACAATGTACCAGACAAGAAAATCTGGAGAAGCTGCAAGTAAGCATCCAGATGTCTGGATAAATCCCTGAACTAAAAAAAAAATCTGTGGAGGTTTGTTTATTTTTATATAGAGAATAAAACCTTATTATTTATTGATATTAATAAACTCCTTAGAGTGCCTGGTGCCTACAAGGCAAAGAATTAGCTGTGTTGCTTGCATTGATAAGTTTACAGGCCTGTGGGCTTGTCTGGCCTGGACAACAGTCAGGTAATTCAATTCAGGGATTTAGTGGAAAACTTATTATCAGGGAGATTAGCAATGGAAAAGTTGGTTTTAAAAGCAGAGACGTGAACCTGAGGCAGGGCTGTGCTGTGAGAGGTACGTGTGGCTTTCAAGGAAGAAAGAGGTTGAGGCAGAGAGGAGAAATTAATGGGAAGAGAGATGTAGGAGATGTAGAGGCCAGCTCTGGTTACTTACGGGGCCAGAGCCACATCCTGGTTGAGTAGAAGACCATGAGACTGTGGTCACCCCTGGTGCTGCCTGGTCCCTGCAAGGGGAAAGGCAAATTGTGAACGGCAACTTCTTCTAGAGGGCAAACCGCGCAAAAGACAGCGATATGTGACGTAAGTAAGGTCGTTCCCACGCTGGCCAGGTAATGTCCTCCATGTGCAGCCATGCGCTGCCACTGCCAGGAGCGGAGCTCGGGGACACCAGGCTCCCGTACCACTGCTTCTCCTTCCCTCGGGCACCAGCAGTCAGGGGGAGCGCGTGGCCACGTGGCTGCTGCTCTCCATGCTGCCCTGAAATGTGGTTGGAGGTGGAGAAAAATGTTACCTGAGACAGAGATCCAGGATGGGGCCCTTATTTATACATTCTTGAAATACTTGCCATAAATTCACTGCAAAATAGCTTAGGTCCCTGAAGACCAAGCTATGTGACGTGGCCTTGCTATTTCAGATGTTTTTGTTTGCTCTCTGCATCTTTATTAACGGCACTCTGTCAGGGCCGTTGCATTAAACATTGATCTACCTTGACAGCGGGAGCAGGGCGTGCATATTGAAGGGCAGGTGTCAGCCCCTTGCCAACAGCATCCCCCTCTGTCTCAGATATTTAACTATTTCCTAGGCTGCCAAGAAGGACACTGGGAAAGAGCCCCCTGGCGCTGAGATGGCACAGAATTACACTGGTAACTAAAGCGTGGTGAGGAGGAAAACTGCACTCCTGAAATTCATACCTGGAAACCTGCCAAACTAGCAGGCATCTCAGACAACCTTGTTGCTCTCCTGTTGGGGCACTGTCTGCTCGTTCACATTTACTGAGTGGGAGCTGCTTACTATTTTATGGCAATTCTCCAGGCTGAAGCAGGAAAATTAGCCAAAGGGCATTTTATAGCACTTACCTCTGCCTAGTCGTGAGCTCCCTGCCTCTAGTTTTGAAGGCGCTTCCTGCAGTAGTTCTTTCATGAAATTGCCACTTTGCGATATAGTCTCAGTTTCTAAACTTTCTGGGATTCCCTTGAAATAGCCTCAAGGGGAGTGGTGGGTTCTGAGATTCCTGATAATTTCTTGGAAGCAATTCAGTTGCTTTTCAGGCCAAATGTTCGTCTCAGCATGAAATGAGCAGTCAGAGGGGCCTGGCTTTAAGCTTGGTGGTGACTGATGAAGGAGGGACCTGAAATGTTTGGTAGCTCTTTGTGGATGTTTCAGAGGGACAATACCAATTCCTGTTTTTCTGTGAAGGGTGTGATGTGAGACACAGATAGGCAGGGCATTTTTTTCTTTGGCTTCTTGTTTTTAGTGTAGTGACAGGCACCGAGAAACTTCACTGGGAGACCAAAAAACAATCTACAGCAACCTAAGAGAGCCATGTAACCCTTGTAGCTACTTTTCTGAATGTTTTACTTTAAACTACCTGATGCAAAAACTCACCCCACCTTCCTAAGTGGGGCAACCTACTCATAGTCCAGTCTCACTTGAATGTTTTCCAGCTCTTTAAGTAAAAAGCCATGAGCAACTAATCCCCCAGTAACTCTTTGTTCCCCCTGAACAGAGGCATTGCTCCCTGGGCTTTCTCTGTGACTTTCCTCCTGGGTTTCTCCCGAGGTTTGCCCTTGCCCAGGAAGTCTCACTGCTGTGAAAATTGCTAATAAGCTGCTACCTCCAGTGAAGGACATGTCTCCACCTCTGCGTTACTGGTGATGGGAGCAGCCAGCCTGCTGGTAGGCATCCCCCTGACATACCCCCTGACCTGGTCCAGCTCTGCAGCTGAGGGGCTGTATCCCTGCCACATTGTCTGTTCCCTCCTTGCTCCCAGGCTCCGCAGTCCTCGCAGAGGCGCTGCCTCACTGCCTGTAGCTTTTGGCTGGGTAGAGCAAGGCCGGGGCTGTCTGCCTGGCAGCGGCGCAGGCTTTGGGGTGGAGCAGCGGTGGGGCTGCAGGGCTGCTGCGATTCGGCTGCCAGCTGGCACAGCACAGGCAGGCGCCGAGTGGGGATGAAATGCCCCAGATAAAACATTCCCACAGCCCCGCTAGACCTTCACGTTTCCCTGGCTTCGTAAAGCACCTCGGCGCAAGCTGTCTGCTCATGGCGTGCTTGAATTTGGCTTGAATGTCTGATAAGTTTTGTTTGCAGGTTGTAATTTTGGCAGAGATTTACTTGTTTATGTGGTTTTGATCCTTTGTTTTTAATGTTGTTGAATTCTCTGGCTAAGGCCAAGTTTGAGTCTTAAATTACATGGTCACACTAACATCAGTCTGTAGAGTACCTACAGCAATTTGTGGGCCTTGTAAGGTTTGTTATAAACCACCTTGTCTCATGGCATTTATTGTCACTGTACCTGTCACGGAGCAGAGGGACAGCCTGGCACCCTGCATGCTGCATGCAGCATGCTGCAACGGAGATGTGTGCGCGCGCTGCAGGAGGAGTGGGACTGGGCCTATTTCTGTTCAGTCACAAACATCTTTCCCCCCTCTTCACCAAAGGCTTTTAATAGAAGAGCTAAGACAGGAATATGCAACTTTTTTTTTTTTTTTCCCCGGGGCTAGACTCTTTCATATTTCAACATGAAATTTTTAATCCAGCAGTAACGCCCAAGTGTTGCCTGGTCCTCCAGGGACTGATGGTGTGTGTTTCTCCAAAAATGATCTGCCTGTTGCAAGCAAATGTTCTCTAAAGTCTGTGCACGCTCTCGTTAGCTTGATCTCCACAAAAAAAGCCTGACAGTACTTAGGCTGCTTCTGTGATGAAGATGCTTGCTGTCATGTTAATGCATCGCCTTGTCAGTTCTTTGTAGCCTTCCATCTACCTGCATCTATCCTTGTCTTCTCTTTGGGTGGTGACCCCCCCAGACAGACTGCCCTGATGAATCTGCGTGCGTACCACACCAGCCACAACAGGTGCTCCTACAGAAACAAAACTCATGAAACCACGAGAGTACCCCAACCACATCTGGCCCGGCATGCCATCTCCTCACCTCCGGTAGGTGCTGGGGCAGTGCAGACACTGAATAGCACGTGCAGCTGCCGCTGCCCTCCTCCTCATGTCCCTCATCTCAATTAGCAAGTTAGCAGTTACCTGTCTGCTCACAGTCTGGTGCTGTGCCTATGCAAATCCCAGAAGTCACTGAACATGTTGCATACACAACTCCTCTCTAGTCTGAACCATTTTTGTCTCTCCAAGAGCAACTCAGGAAGGATCCCATGGAAGTTCTCACTACCACAGGTATTCTTAGGTCTCCATCAGGAAAGGCATGGGAATCTCTCCAGACTATTACATCAGCCTCATGACTGACTCACACTGGAAGTCTGCGCTTCCTGTTACTGGTGAGGAGACAGCTGGGTTGGAGAACTTTGGGCAGCCTCGTCTTTCCACAGGGCGAAATGAAGGCTGAGCCAGCTTGTGGTGTAACCCCAGTGGGTTCAGTAGGGCGTATCAGTGTCCCAACTGGTGTCTGTATGATGTATTTTGTCTACAAATGAACAAAAATAAGAAGTGGTCAGATATTTTTCTTCATCTTCTATGACACACCACCCCCCGCTTCTATTTTTTTTGTTAATCTGTTAATTTTAGTGTTTGTGCCAGTGAGACCACAGCAAAGGCTTTTTCAGCCTGTCCCATCTCTCATTCTGGAAAGTTGTGCCAATTTAATTCACTCATAAGCTTATACTATCAGAAAACGAGGTCTAGGCTTTCTTTGCTCTCTGTAGTCCTGTGGTCTCTTCTTTTTCCACCATTTGTTGGTTTATCCCCCCTGAAATCTTATTTTCATGAGTTGTGCTCCTTCTGAGTGCATTTCTCTCATGTTTTAGTTATACCTTTGTGGTATTTGTTTTCAGTTTTTGAGCAGCCGAGGTCTTGATTGGCAGGATATGAAATAACTCAGCAATACATAGGGAGTGATGTCAGTTTTCTTAAAGATGACTACCTTCAAAAGAAGGAAGATAACCTTTATGGGAAAATGTCCAGTCCAAATGGATAGAAAAGACTGTGGATTAAGTGGAGCTAGTCCCTGTATTCATTACTGACAGATCACGGGGGAAAAAAAGTCAGGAAAAGGGAAAATGGGCTGTAGGCTGCCATCCGGCTGCCTTCTGGGTGCGTGCCCCCAAGTGCGGAGCTGGAGCCCCCAGACCCATCTATCGAGGATTAGTCTGGTATGGGTGAGTCTCAGGCTGTTGCACAACACAGCTCAACTGTGTGTCTGGTGTTTGTTATGCTAACAGCACTGCCAAGTGATTAACAGTGGGGGGAAAACCACATAAAAATGGGGAAAATGGAACAGTTAAACTCATGGCAAAAAGTGTGGGTTTTGATTGAGATTTCAAAATAACTGGAGAGTGACAATATGAGAGGCTGTTTGAAATTATCTGTGCCACGTGGGGAAAAAGCAAATTTAACCAGATTGGAAGTGCCAAAGAGGAAGGAGGGAGTGGTGGACTCGGACAGTCCATGGAAAGGGCTCAGGAGAGCCAGGAGGGGAAGTGTTGCTGTGAGAAAATGGAACAAAAGGTGGTTTTGAAATGAGGGAAGCTACAGGACTTGTTCAAAAGAAAGGAGAGAAAGTGTCATGCATATTATTTTTTCTTTGTTTTTTTCCAAATTATTTTACCTCATTCGCTTTTCAAACACAACGGTGAAGCTCTAAAGTAGGCAGAAACCCTCACTAGATTTTCATTGCTTTCTGCTTCCAGCCACCCTGGAAACCCTTCAAAATCAGGCTCTCACAGTAATTCAGCACATCTGCTTCTGGCCCTAAAATCCACCCCTAAAACTGGGGGAGGTTTGGCCCTGGTCCGGGCAGCTGCTGGGACAGCGTGCAAACATGAAACCAGAGTCAACTAAATGCCCTGGAGCACACGGAAAGGTTGGGCTCTGGCTTACATGGTAACAAGCTGAGGAAAGGTTTATGCCAATTCAGATTACATTCAGATGGATTCATCTATCAGTTTGTGGCCTTTCTGCTGACAGTGTTTCCAAAGAGTGCACTTTAACAGATGATGGGCAGCTTTCAGTCCTGAAAATCCCAGTGGAAGAAGTGATTTAGGATTATGGAAATTGCAGACTCTAAGCACTGAACTTTTGGGTTGTAGTCTCTCTTGCAGAGTACAAAGGCTTTTAATGGGAAATGCACTGTGTCGATAATTTTCAACATTAAGACCAGATGCTTTCTCGTGGATATTTTAAGTATTTGTTCAGCTCTGGACAATACCCTGTACAATTTTTTTTTTTTTTTTTTACCTTTTCTAGTTCTGTAATCATGCAGTTTTTCTTTCATTGGGTAAGAGCAACAGAAACATCTTAGTGGGTATGAGAAGACTCCAGCTCAGCCAGGATCTGAGAAATCACTGAATAGTTTGGGTTGGAAGGAACCTTTAAAGGTCATCTAGTCCAACCCCCCTGCAGTGAGCAGGGACATCTCCAACCAGATCAGGTTGCTCAGAGCCCCGTCCAGCCTGGCCTTGAATGTTTAGAGGGATGGGGCATCCACCACCTCTCTGGGCAACCAGAGAGTCCAGAGGTTGAAGTCCTTGGAAGAGCTGTTGTGGGTTTGCACACCTTGAAGTTAGTGGGACTCAAAGGTGCCCGTTGCGCAGCATGACTCACCAGTTATTGCACTGAACAAATCACAGTTTTTTAGGGACTTCGAGACAGTCCCTAAATCAGAGAGATAAAAAATAACAACGGGTGAAGAGATGAGCTAGTTTGCTCAATTTTATGCATGAAAATGGAAACAGAGGTTAAAGGACTTGCTAGAGAGCATACAGCGAGCGTGGACAGAGCGCAGAATTGAACTGATATTTTCTGATTTTCAAGATGGTCCTTTTATTCTGCAACAAGGACATTTTGCTTTTACAATTCAGGGGGAAATTGTCATATTTTTTAAAAAAAAAGTGTCTCATTTTCAGTCAGCTCTACCCTCAAACGCTTCCCTGAACCTGGTGGTGCTGGTAACAGCTGGCTTCTGACCAAATTTAAATAGCAATTCCTATTTCATAGCACACATTGAAAACTGCTGTGCGTGTTTCAGTCACAGGCTACAGTCACAGGAGATACCAACTATTACTTGAATATTGAGCCATGCTACTTTAAAATGAAAAACCACTAAAAATGACTCATATATTGACCAGGAAACCTTCAGGACAACATCATGACATTCTCCAGTGAAGTACACACCCAAAGCCTGTGCTCCATGAGCTGCTTTACTGTGGATGTTGTTTCCTGCAGTGAGTGTTAAGTGCAGAAAGTGGCAATGGCAGTTGTGGTTGTAACTTATCTTCCCCGAGTGATCTGAAGACTCAAAAATATATATAATGTAAATAAAAGTTCCTTTGAAAACGGTCATTTCCTTCCCTGGTTCCTGGGTTATTTGGCACTGCTGTGTGGACCATGCACCGTCTGAGCACGCTGTGTATGGTTGCACGAGATGACTCGCCAGGGCACCGTGCCCTCTCAGGGATAAAATGAGTGCATTTTGTTTTGCCTTCAGATCTTTTCTCTCTAGTGCACCATGTTACTCTGCTCTTCCCATTCCATTCCAGTAGCCTCCCCTGTCTTGCCAGGCTCTGGGTGCTGGGGAGGTACCAGCCAGGCTGTAGCCAGTTATGTGGGCATCTCTGGCCAGCTGTGCGGGCTGTCTGGCAACCACGGGCCTCTTTCTGCAGATCAGAAAAAGGGAAAAAGCGTGACTTTGTATCATTTTATTGGACCTTTTGTTCTGCATTGTCAGTGGCTGTTTGCATTTTATGTTCCAGATTAAGCAAATCCCCAGCTGGTTCAACCTGATAGTCTCACCCTGCTCTGGCTGCGGGTGCACGCACCACGCGAGTTGATCCCAGCGCAAGATGGATTTATTTGAACAGCCACATTACACCTTACGCTGGAGCAAATGCCTGAGCAATGCTCTTTCCAGCATGCGGGGAGATCATCTCGTTAAGCTCTTTAGCTGCTCAGTCTTCCACCTTCTGGCTTGTACAGCACGAGCTTTGGCTTCCCGTCTGCGGTAACTGCTGAAGCGGCAGCTACGCCTCAGATATGAAGCCGATGACTTCTGTCAGCAAAGATGGTGACTCCTGTCGCTCCGTAATCTTCCCGTGAAGCCGCTGCTGGTTACCTGCAGCGGTTACAAAAGTGCTGCCCCTGGTGGGAAGAGAAAGTCCCTTGTGCTGCTGTTATTTGAGACCACTGATGCAAGGCTTCAGCCGTGTTCTGCTGTGCTCTGAACAGATGTTAGGAAAATTAATTGTGGCATTAGCTCCTGGGGATGACTTCATCAAGCACAGTGGAATTTTGCAGCTAGAGTAATCTCCCTTTAGCACTTTTAGTTGTATCACTTTTGCAATTAGCAACACATTTATAGCACTAAAAGAGACTGATAAGAACATTCAGGCTGGCTCCTGGTCACTGAGCAGCAGGGATGCTAACTTTCATTGGAACAGGTTTGTGATTGTTTGGGCTAAGAAGAAATGACATTGACCTTTAAGAAACAGCCAAGGAATTGTTAGGGTGTATGGGATTTAGGAATCAAAATGCCTAAGTTCTTTGGGATTTGGCAATCTAACTCTCACATCCCTTCAAAAATCCCAGTGTTAGATTTCACTGAGAGTAAATTGATTTCTCCTACAATCATAAAATAGTGGAGGCTGAAAGGGACCTCTGGAGATCTGTCCTGGTTCCGGCTGGGACAGAGTTAATTTTCACCTGAGCTGGGAGAGGAGCTGGAGCTGGTGGCCCCTGTGGCTGGGACACAGCTGGGATAGGTGAGCAATTAGCCCACAGCTGGGCCAGGTTACCCAAATGAGCCCCAGGGCAGTTCCACACCATGTGACCCCCTGCTCAGTGCAGAAAGTTGGGGAGTTCCTGCTGCTGGGGAGGGAGCTGGGCAGCAGGATCCGTGGTGAGCTACTGTACTGTAAGTTACCTGCTTCAGTATTTGCTGTTATTAGGGTTTGTTTGTTTGTTTTCCATCTCTGTTTTGTTTTCTTCCGTTGTTCTCTTAAACTTTTTTAAATCTCAACTCACGAGTTTTGCCTTCTTGTCTTTACCCTTTCTCTTCCCTGTCCCACTGGAGGGTGGGGGGAGTGAGTGAGAGACTGTGTAGCTTGTTCCTGAGTGGGGCTGAACCATGACAGTTTTTTTGGTCCCCAATGTAGGGCCATGAAAGGTTGAGATAACCACAGATCTGACCAGAGTGGCTTGAAGCAAAATTTGTTATACACACTTGTTGTATTGGTTGTTAGTTGTGGGTCATGGTGTTGCAGTGGTTGTTCATGTTGTTGTTTCCCAACTTTCCTCTGCAAAAGAGAAAAATTCCTCTTTAAAGCCATTCTTTGCCGGGTTGCCATGATTAACTATGATTTTTCTGTCCTCTCCTCTCTGGCCCCACAACCCCTCTCCCTCTGCTAAGGATGCCATACCAAGTGCCTTGCGATGCCCTTGCTGTGTTGGGGCTGCCTGGCAGTGCTGAGATGTGTGCTTGTGGTCTGGGTGAAGTATTCAGATGTGTGTGAGAGCACGTCTGCTGCTTCAACACAAAGGTACTAATTTAGGATGTAGGCTGTAGTCCTTTGTGCTTGCAGAGAACCCTGGCTTTGAATCCCAGTGGAATAGATCTGCACGTGGCCCACGGCTGACGGAGGAGCTCTGTGGACACAGCCATTCTCAGTGGAGACCCATTTAGGTGATACTTATTCATTGCTGCTGGGATGTAGGTGGTAGAAGTAGGTGCTCTTTGACATCTCAAGCATTAAAACAAGACAGCCAAGGAATACTTTTTTTTTTTTAATTCCCCAATTTAAAAGCCTGTGTTACTTACTAATGTAAATGAAGAACAAAACGGAGCAAAGTCTGTGATGAAATATTTAAGTTCTTCACATCTTAGTTTTTTTCATCTCTGTATCTCCAAGGGACAACATGCTATCTGAGCCTGGCTTTGTAGTGCCAGATAGTAGCAGTATTTTGTCTCTGCTTGTAGTTCCTCCTCAGCCTCCAGCTATGTGCTGCTGCCAGCTGAGGCTCCTGCACCGGGAGAGCGAGTGCCTGGCATTGAATCCCAGCACGCTCACAGCACAACCACTTGTTACCAGAAGCCCGAATTAATCGGCTGAGAAAACTTATTAGATTAGAGAGGAATGACAGTGACCCAGAGAATGAACTCTGGCAGAGGAGCTGAAACAGAAGTTGGGCTTCTGTTCATCCCTAGAAGAACTTGAAAATGTTTTACACAGGAAAAAACCTGCAACAAATGGCATCATGGAAATGTGAGACTGCTTGGAGACTATGAAACAATGAGTATTAAGGTTAGATTTCCAGAGGCCTTTCCCCACCCCACCCCACCCCCATCCTCAGTCCCTCTGCAAAGTCAGTGGAGAGCGTTTTACTGCTCTTTCAGTAGGTGAAAGAGGGTGAACAGGCACACTTTCTTCTGGAAAGGTGAGCTTTGGAGGGACTACAATGGATGCAGAGAACCCTATAGCCTATACTAACAGAATATGGCTGAATAGTCCTGAACTTGAGGTTTTTCTTCTTGTGTCAAAGAGGCCTTTTTATTGATGAAGGTGTCTTGTCTCCACGTGTGTGCGTAACTACAAGCAATACAGAGAGGTTTTGCGTTTGCAGCCAGCAGAGATGACAATGCCACACAGTACAAATAGGATGTCAGCCCAGTTCTCTGATGTATTTACAAAAATGTATAGCAAAAAGCTTTCCCTTCCTGCCTTCTCTCACATCAGTGGCCACAGTGCAGACTGACCCCCACGTACTATTTCTGAACTGGGGAGTGCCCCTTCCACTTCACGGGGCACTGCCCACTGGAAGATCATCCTGCAGCTGCTCTTCAGGCTGTTGTTTGCATCTGGCACTGAGGATGCCACAACTGCTCCCAGGTATCTGTCAGGCACGGAGGTTTCTGCATTTCATCTGGACAAACAAACTGCAACACCTGAAAGGAGAAAATCTGTTTACTGGGATTTATGTAGTATCAGGAAACACTAGAATCTGAGAATTACAGACAGGAACAAAGAACAGTGACATTAAATTCCCAGTCCTGATCTTTTTTGGTGCTACTACACCAAGAAGAAAACCTCCTGTGACAAATGGACAGTCAAAATAAGAAACATCATTACAACAGGCTGCTCTATTACAAAAACATGTCTGGGCAGGTGAAACAAAGACATGTGGCTCCCTTATCTTACGTTAAAAATGGTCCAACTTTCACCTTCAAGGTACAGTATTTCATGGCTTGTAATTTGTAGCACGTCTATGATTTCTCAGATCTGCTAGCTTTTTTCCTTCTATATAAACATGAATTTAAAAGCAGAGAATAATACTATCTAGGGGTAATTCATTCCTGGAGACTTTTTTATCAGGAGTTGCAGTCTTCATTATCTGGATTTTCTATTAGTTGCTGGAAGGTGTGCATTTCTCCTAGAAACTATCACATGAAAATGTGAATAACACATAATAGAAAACTGGGAAGGAAAAAAAGAGTCTTTGACCTTCCCTTCAAATAGAGTTTCATAGCTGAAAAAAAAGCAAGCCCTAGTACCAGCTTCAGGTCTGCTCAACTGCTTCTGTAATAATTGTCATGGATTTTGAGCTTGTTTGTTTTTTTTTTTTTCTTGCTCCAACGCTTAATTTTTTCTGTCACTGCAACCAGGTTCTTGGGTGACTTACTGGGGATGCCCAGAGTGGCTGTCTGTCTTACTGATCTGAGCTTTGAGGTGCTCGTCCCCAGTTCCATTGTGGCACAGTGGCAACCTCAGCTGCCCACCACCTGACAACACGTTATGAACCGAGCTTCGTCGAGGCACTAGGAAATATGAGCAGGGATGCACCGGTACTGCAGCCCACCCGATCACCGACAGCAAACACAGGACTGTGGGCAATGCCGTGACTCTGGTGGACTGCTGGGGACAATGGTGTCCAGGTGGTTTGGCAGCCACAGCCAGTTGTGCAAATGCCTTTTGAATATGGGAAAGAGTTCTGCCACCCCTTGGCTCCACCAGCAGCAGTGAGATTTGAGAGAATCCTTCCTTGCATGGATAATGTGGGCAGCATCCTGCCCACACTGACGATGTTGGGCAGAGAGCAGGGCATCAGGGGTCTGTGCTGCTGATGCTGGTCAGGGAGCAGGGTGTCAGGAGGCAAGGCATCAATGTGGCTATTGAAATACTGTCAAAGTGTGCTGTAAATAACACCTGTCATGCTCAAGGCACTGCCAAGCACCATTAATTACTGTCAGGAAAGGGAGGCTATACACCAATGGCTGAGCAGAGCATGCTGAGCGATGCTTGACAAGAAAACTTCTTTAATCATCATTGTATTATCATGAAAGCGTAGCCCAGCGTAAGGGAGTGGGATTTTTGGACAACTCTGAATTTGGGCAGAAGATGCTGCAGAGAAGCAGGTGAAATTGCAATATGTCAGCTCACACAGGCACCTCGGTACTTTGATGTGTCAGATCGTGCCAATGGCCACACTGTGGTGGATGGATGGGTCTTTAGGAGGAGATAGGCATATGGTTATGTGAGTCCTGAGGGTTTCTAATTGCAATATTATTAGTATTCTTATTGCATTAATACAGATATTAATATAGTATTGCTATTACATAGACTATATGAAGTCATATTAATACTGAGCTGGAAGTATAGATTAGCACATCCTCATCCTGCTATGTTATGCAAACCCATAGGAAAATTATCTCATTCACATAATAATATATTGAATAATATCTCATACACTCAGCTAATTATACCTTGCTCAGGTGTGTCTAAATTAGCTACTGTCATACAGAGCAACCAGGTCTGAAGAGAAACAAATGTCTGACTTAAATCTGATTTAGTTCTAACTCTGCCTCTGCAGCGTGGCATGGCTGCAGCCTGCAGCTCCAGCGTTGCGCCTGGAATTGAGTGATGTCCCCGTAGGGTAGCGGTGGGACTTAATGGGTGCTTATAGGATATTTGGGAGCCACAAAGGCTGGGTGCTGGGATGAGCATGGTGAGATATGCAGAGCTTATAGTTAAAGAAAATGGAAGAAAATGAATCAAAATTTCTGTGAGAAAACTGCAACCTGACCCAAAAAGCCAATATCTTCCAAACTTCACATGCTCTTAGGCAGTTCCACTTGAAAACATTGACTGCAAACTGCTGTGCTTTGTATTAATCCTCAAGGCAAAAATAAGGTCACTGCTGCAAAAGAAGTGTTAGCATTTTCATTTTAAAACAAGCCTACAGCTTATTGAATTTTACTCTAATTAGAATGTCTTTTTTTTTTTGTCTCTGTTCTCCTCTCCACCACATGCTGCGAGGCCAGTTTGTTTTCCTTGGCCTTGAAGTGGGGGGAAAAGCTTTTGTAAGAGATGTTTAAACTTCACGAGTTTTTGCTTCTGACTTACATTCTGTGAATGTGCATGGTCCAGAGAGGGCAGACTGAAATGTTGCTGTGTGGTTTAGGAACCCCTGAGAAGATGCGTCCTGCTTCCCTTTGTGCTCTGCTCCAGGCTGTGGTCCCTCGTATGGCTGGTGTTACCAAATATCAGGAGAATATTGATGAGTCCCAGAGAAGGGTCTCTGGTTCCCTCTGATAATGCCATCACGGTTCAAAGGCAGTCACTGAAGCTTTGCAATTCAGGACGTTTTTGGGGTGAATTTTGGCTTTCGAGGCTCAAGATTTAAAAATGATATGTTGTTAAACAGGGCTCAAAGGCCAAAGGAAAGCAACTTTACCAATTTCTGCAGGTAGTGGAATAACTAGCTACCACAGAGTACGCACTCCTCCGTTGTGGTAAGAGTCACCGTTGTGACGCGGGCATTGGTGGATGTAACCCGGGGTTTAACTGCTGTGTCAGAAGCACAGTTATGAAGAACTCTGCTTTCACCACCCCAGGTCTCAGCTGGAGTGAGCTGAACGGTTACAGCGTGCAGTGCTGTGTTTATGGGTGGTTTTGGCCATTTCTCTGAATTGGAGCTCACACGTGGGCGGGTGCCCTGGGACAAGCAGGGCAGGAGCAGGGCTCGCTGCAGGGGGAGGGCTCACGGGTGAAGAGTGCGCGTGTTTATCTGCTGGTCCCTGTGTGTGATGATTTCTTGCATATGTGGAGATTGATTGTACACTCTATGAATCACACCGATAAGCGCTGTGAATATAACATCCAGCCAAGTGTCCAGGGAGGTGTCTCGCATTTCTGTCTAGGCTATTCACTTCTCTTTCAACCAAGAATGAACTTTAAAAAAGCAGGAAGAGGCTCCTTTTTGGCTATCACAGTGTCATCATCTTCTCTGGGTTTTTAATTTCCTCTACCCCCTGCCCCATTAACGCTAGATAAGTGTGTTAGAAAGATAAAAATCAGCTTACAACTTTATGGATGATTGACTGGAAGAAAAAAAAAACAGTGCTTGAGCATAGCTGGCTCAAGCCTGCACAAGATCTCTTTAAAATTATTTACTAGATACTCAATAAAGTGTGCCAGAATAGCCCACTAAAACTGCAGAGGCAAGAGCCTCGGGGGAGATTTCCCTGCTCCGCTGTGTGCCAGCCCAGCAGTGGCTGTTGGTAGCATTAGGAGTAAACACAGCTCCAATTGACATGCAATTCCTTTCTGTTCGCAGCAAATTTAAGTATGATATTTATAGGCATCAGACATCTCTGTTCTCGTTTGATCCGTTCTTTCCAAGTGAAGCTGTGCTTTGAGAGAAAACACCATCTTCCTCTTTTCAGTGGCAGAATTACAGAAAAACCCCAAGACACCAACTTTGAAAATGCTCCTGATGCCTTTAATGTTTATTTTAACACCTAAAAAATATCTGAGGGCCTGATCCAGAAGCAGACATGGGCAAGGAAAGCAGCAACAGATTTTGTTCCCCCTCAGTTTATGGGTAACGCGTCTCCATAGCGCCAGGCTCCGAGGTTATCACAAATACTGCCGTCTAGAACATTAAGTCCTTGCTGGAGCCCATCTAATGTAGATACATTTGTACCAAGCATGCTCACTCTCCCACATGCATATTCATGGCATGCCAGCTCCTGACGAAGATAATGCTCTGTGCAGCAAGCGCTGTTATTAGCTCTGACTGACAAATGGGTTTCTAATCTAATGTATGTATGTCGCACACGGATCACAAGAGCTTTGAAGCCAAATGTGTTCTTGGGAGTCAAGTTACTTTTATTGCGGTGTAGCATTAAGGCAGAGAGGTACGGAGTCACCTGCTGTTGGCTGGCGCTCAGTGGCTGATAAATAGGAGGCGAGGGTGCCTCGCTATCGCTGGAAATGCTGCTGGTGTCTGGAACAGAGAACTGTGCTATGAGCAGCCACAGCTCAGCTGGGGAGGCTGGTGCCGCGGACAGCGAGGGGAAGGAGCACCGGGCCATGTCCAAGAGCTACCTTCAGAGGAGAAAATAGCATGGACCCCTCTGAAATACCTTGTCTAAAGCCTGTGAGACTACATTCTCTGAGTAAGGCCGTAACTGAATTTCTTGAACAAATGAAGCTCATTGTGCCAAGGTGCGCAGTAACAAGGATTCTCCATCCCTATCCAAATAGTGCATTCACACCTATTCTCTACAGCTATAAGCCCACACAACACCAACTCCTTTGCCTGTATTTAAAAGGACATATAGACTTGAAGGCAAAGGCATTCACAAAGGACTTAGCTGGGTGCAAACCAGGACACGCTCACAGGGTGGCTTGAAGGCAGCTGGACCATTCAGCTGACACTGGATGAATAAAAACTTTTCCACTCATGAAACCTTTTCCCTGTTGCAGATAAGTTATTTACACAACTGGAGTGTCATCTTGTGATTAACACTGAGTCCAAACAAGGCATAACACAACTGATGTTGCTTCCTTTGTGGACACAATAAACCATCAACAGATGGTTGGTTGTTTCTATCCATACCTCTATGTAATTCCTTAATCCTGCTCAAGTAGTCACTAATAAGCGTCACAGGTAACAAAGAGATTGAAGCAGACACATCATCTCTTCGTATCAATAGTGTAGCATGAAAAGCCCTAATTAAATCATTGTTCTATTGATGCAATCAAACCATGGTGTGTAGTCACTGCCTGCAACATTTTGTCAGCTAAGAGTAATTGTTTCAGTGGTAATCTTGTGCAGCACAAGAGCATGCTTGTGTTGACTTGAAGCACAAGTGATGATAAAAGCTCTGTGTGTGTGTATGTATATGTGTGTATATATATATATGAATGTATATATATGTGTGTATATATACATATTTCTCTCTCTCTCTCTCTCTCTCTCTCTCCCCAGAAACCACAAACCCAGCAATAAGAACCTAGTGCAGTTTTTTCAAGACTACAGTATCTTCTACAACCCAGCTTCTTCATCCGAATGAAATTCTACTGCATGAAATCCACTGGAAATCTCTTGTTGGCTAGACTTGAACTCAGGTAATTGCTGTACCTCATTAATACTGTGTGTTTATTTAAATTGGCTGATGTGTTCCTAAAATAGGTAGTCAAGCATTTAAAAAAAAAAATTCTGATTGCTTTAGGGTACTTTGAATGACTCTAAGTGAAAACTGCTCACTTGCTCTTTTATCTGTCCCACTTGAATGCAGTGGATACCTTAGAATGAACAGAGATGGAAAGGTGTTTAATTTATCAACCAAGACTTCTAAATAATGTCTAATTAAGTTTGTTCATGACCTGGCACATGATGCCTAGCTTAGTCTGAGCATTGCAAACCATTAGTAAACATTTTAATTGTAATAATTGCCACTGGCAGCAATTATTTTCAGGAAGGTGGCTAATTCCAATCAGCAGAGGGAATCTGAAATGTGAGGAACACCTGTCCTGTCTTTATAAAAAACCAGCAAAAGCAGCTGCATGCCACTGTGACAGATACAGAGCTTCACTTTGTAAGAGTTTTGGTGAGGTTTGGCGAAGCTGAGGACATGTTCCAGGCACTTGAAACCACCTCCTTCACCAGCGATCCCAAAGGCAGATCTGGAGGGAGCGGTGAAACGTACTGCTAGCCCAGAGGCTGCAGGACAGGCTGCTTTTGGAAGAGGTGGATGTAAGCCTCTGATAGGCTGGTGTACGCGCGAAATCATCCACATTATTGCTGTGGCCAAGGTGCAATAGCTGCTTGCATTGATGTTGGAGGCTCCCAGCTTTGCGGCGTGGTTCGTTAGCCGGGATGAGAGCCAGCACCCTGCCATGCTGCTGGCAATGCTCTGCCAGACTCGGAGGGAGCTGCAGTTGTTTATGCTGGTGTGAACTGCCTCCATGTTTAACTTCTGAAAGATGGAAAAAACCAGACCCCTGTCCAAAACTTCAGAATGGAGTATAGGATTGTTGTCAAATGCTGTAATTAGACACAGAGCTGCAGACAAGGAATAAAGCACACCATTATTTCTTTGTTAAATTAACTTTTCTACCCAAGCCCTGTGATGCTCACTGGGAAGACGTCACTTGTAATTTTTTCCCCCCATGCACTCAGTGTGGTTCTGTCTTACAGGCACTTTAGTACTGAATTAATTACTATGTTAATGGATGTCTGTAGTCCATTAGTAAATTAAGACCTGATGCTAATTCTCTTGGGGGGAAGGAGAAGGGAGTCTATTTAGTACCAAATCATTCAGTTTGTTGCCAATGGACTCTAAATGTTCAAAGGCAGGAAGAGAAGTACATCAAAGACACTTTAATTTGAAAAACATAAGGGAAGCTGATCTCAAGGCCTGTCTGTGTTACAGAGCATATAGCAGCAGATAAATTAGCTTTGAATTTATTATCAACCATATCACTAGGGAGTGGGGAGGATGAACCTGTACCACCAGGCATTTTCTTCTTTCACGTAAATGAGTGAGATTGTCCTGCCCACTCTCCGAATCTGATAGGCTTGGTCATCCTTCAACTCTAAAATAAACTTTGGAGAACTCAGCAACGCAAGGGCAAGGAAAACAAAGGCATGGGTAAACACAATATTTCATAATTGGCACAAGTCTGCTTTGGACCCTGCCCAGAGCTCCTTTTCTGTTGCCTGAATCCTGGGTTTGTCTGTGTCAGAAGTGCTGGTGGTGTAGGTAGCGCTGTCGTTTTGGTGCTGGCTGAGATCACCCTGTTGCAGCTGGCTGCAGTGACGTGCCCGGGTTTGCTGCTGCCTGCTGCGCTGGCAGCCCCGTGCCCTGCCCGCCTTTGCCTGCCATCACGGTCCCACGACTCGCGCTGTCGTCTTGCCCTGCACCAGTAACGTGATGTGTCGTCTTAACTGGGGTTGCATTGTTTCGTATTCTGGCGATAGAAATAACAGCTGCGTGTTCAAACCTGATAACGCTTGACTCCTGCCTGAGCGTTACTGCATTTTCTGCACTATAAATACATGCCACACTTATGCATTTTGCCTTTAATAGTATACAAAAATGAAATTTGCTCCATAAGGGATGCAATCGCAGACCAAAACCCATTCATGTGGGTTTTTTCTTTGTTGGCAAAAATATCACAGTTAATTAGGCTGGAAAACCCAAAGGAAAGAGAATTCAGATGGCCAATCAGAGTGGCCTGGAAAATATCTCCATGACAACAGAAATTTACAGCATTTCAATTTTAATATATCAAAGGATAAGGGTAATTTCGTAGCCAATATGCAGAAGATATGCCCCTTTCTCTGGATGGTCTCTAGATTGAATGGTAGCCACATTAACAGGTTCTCAGGTGTGAAAGCGAAAACAGAATTACAAAACCTAAAAGTTATGAATGCAAATACAGCAGCAAGGTGAAAACTTGCTCTGCTGCAGAGGACACGTTTGGGTCTGGTTTTGGTGAGATACCGCAGTATATCCTAGTGATTTCTTCACACGGTACATGTTACGTACTGCTTACTCATATAGGGCTCGGTATGGGGCAAGTAGCATAGGAAGGTACCAGTTCTCATCCTGAGCAGCACAGCCCATCTCTTGGTGGGATTATCACTAATTGTCATCTTTTGATGACATAAAAGAGTTTGGGGTGGGGGGGAAGCCTTGTACTATTTAGTAGGGGATGAATCAATTAGACACCCATAAATAGTTCATTAGTGATTTCACTGAAATGAATTTATTTGAATTTTAAGTTAAAAATCAAGCTTAAATATGATAGTATTGGCTGTTGGCAATTATTTTTTTTTTTTTTTTTTTTTTTTTTTTTTTTTTTTTACTTCTAATAGGAAACATCGCTTCTGATTAGATTCAGTAGAATGCTTCTGTACATAAAAGGCCATCTCACCATGCTGCCTACAAGGAGCTCATTTCCTTTCATTTTCTCATTTTCACACATTTGAGTGTATTTTGCATGGCTTCTTCCAACCAACCGTGCATTGAACTTGTCTTCTTGGGCAGCACTGGCTATGAGTGTGCAGGAGAAATATGCTGTCTATAAATAATGAAAATGGCAGGGGGAGGAATCGCCACAGCCCCCCTTGTTTGTTTTCTGTAATACACTATGGAAAGTACTAATAGGATTAGCCTTTTGTGATGAGTGATAACAATATAATAATTTTTTTTTAAATGTTAAATGGCAAATCACAAACAAAGTAGAAAATTGCTAATAAAATTCAATGAACATAACTTTACCTTTGATAAAGTTAAGTGTCTAGCGTTGAGAGCCTTTTTCCACAAAGAAATCAGTGGGATGGGAAAGAGAAGGGTTTTTGGTGCAGAAGCCGACTGCAACTGTTTCATATCCTTACACTTCTTTTCCTGCTGGAAAGTGACCTCCTCTGCCTGGAAGATTAAAATTGCTGTGTGGGGAATGTGGGCACTGGAATCGGAGCAGGATGGGAGCTGGGAAGAGCAAAGAGAGCTGATACCTGCTCTGCAATGCCCCAGGTTCTAGCTCTGCAGGGCATCTTGGCTGACTTTGTCATCTGGCCATGATATAACTGTTTCAATCTTAAGAAAAGCCTTAGAAATTAATTTACTAAAAAAGTAAATAAATTAAAACTAAGCCCAGACCCAAATGTGTTGTGTGGGAAGGAAGCTGAGAGCACAGGCAGAAAGACCAGACAGTGCATGGAGGGAAAATTGGTAAAAGCAGACAAAGGAATTTAAAATGCACAACAAACAAATTAATTGGATAAACAGTAGGGCCAAGGTAACCCAGAACAGACCCGTGTCCTGTAATAACTCTGTCAAAACTAGTCGGATTAAAGGAGAAAGTAGAGATCAAACGAGCTAATTTAAGCAGATGCCAGGCTCAAAGGATAATGTGAACCTTAATTACTTACTCTTATACTCTTCCTTCCCTTCTTAACTAAGTGAATTTCCCAGCCAGTATTTTTCAGTTTCGCCAGACAGGAACCCGACTGCATATTTCTACCAAGGGATTTGGCGAGGTCCTCCTCCTCGCCACGTTCTTCTTTCCATTTTTCCTTAGACTTAATTATTTTCCAGCCTGCTTTCCTTCCAGCTGTTCCCATACTGAAAATAACTTTAAAATATGTTTATGAGCAGCTTGGGGATGGCTGGGATGCCATGAGGCCTCGCATCGCTGTCAGTCAGGGTGCTGCCCTTTTCCTTTCAAACAGCTCGGTGCTCCTTGACCTTACTGATCACATCCCCTTCGTAGCAGACAAAGGTCCTGCTGCCAGTTCTGCCATACCCAATTAGCAACGTTTTCCCACTCATATTTGAGCTTTGATATGCTTCTTCACCACGGGTCACTTCTGAACTTGAGAGTCATTTCGGAGGTGTTCAGTCCCCTTGGGTGCAGCGCCAAAGGCTGAAGTGCAGCACCCAGAGATTTTCTGCCTTCCAGTACATGTTTTAAGGAAGCCAAGGAAAATCTCATAAACCTGTCAGAAAAGCTGAGATAGCTTGAAAATCTTTGTCCCAAATGCAAGAAAGGTAAAGTTTTATTTTTCTTAAGCTCCCATAAGCAATAAAAGAGAAATGTCGGTTTTATGTTTGGTGGCAATAATTCCTGCAGCTCCAGATGCAATTTCTACTTTCTAGGGGAATGGGGAGGTGGAGAACAAGACACTGAAGGGCCTGAGATGTTGTAAAACGTGATCTATGCTTTCTGGTGTCTTCATAGGTGTCTGCTGGGCTGGTGGAGCAATGCTTGCTCTGGAGAAGGCGGCTGCAGGGCTGCTTGAGGGAGCTCCTCTGTGGTGAGGAGACCAGCAAGGGGGCAGAGGAGTCTGAAAAGCCAGGACAACGTTTTGCCAAACTGCTCAAGCACTCCGTTGTGCTGGTTGTAAGTCACAGCTCTTATGGTGCTGTTCATGGGAAAAAGTACTCCCCAGTGCGAGACGTTAGGAGCTGTGCCTCAGATGAGACTTTATTAGAGATTAGACTTACTGGAGATTTTCATTGCCATCTGGGTGGTTTTGCATATCCGACCAGACACTCTGGAGTCAATTTGTCAGCTATCCCTCCAGCCTAGACTGGAAGTCCCTCATGTGTGCTGGAGAGCTGTAACCATTGAGAGGTGGTTTTGAGAAACAGGTTTTTCAGTACTGCAGATCTCAGGCACACGCCCCTTGTGCTCTTTGTGCCTTTGAGAAGCACCATCACAAAAAAAAAAAAAGCAGATAAAAATCTGGCAGCCATTTTGAAACTTTTCATATCCTATGCTATTAAAACTCCATGACTGAAGAAAGGTCACGGCGGCAGCCTGTTCTGGCATCGCTTTGTCCTCCAGTGAGAGCCCCCTCTGACAGCAGCTATGGTTTGGGCTGGGCACAGCGTGGTCGATACGCCTGGCATGCGGGCTGGCACTAGCTATCCCACTGCCAGCCTTTCTCCATGAATGAGTGGATCCCTTGGGAGGACTTGTCTTATGCAGAGCAAAGCTCTTGGAGGGCTTCCTCTGGGCAATGACCCTGCTGTTTAAGTCATCCCCCTTTTCCTCTTCTTGGCGTAGGGGAACAAAAAGAAAACACGATGCCGTTGAGTCGTTCCTTCACCGACACTGTGGGGGTCAAGAAGTGTGTCTCGTCCTCCTTTTCAGTCTTCTGGGAGTTAAGCAGAAGACAAAGTGGGAGGATGCTACCTCAGGAACAACTGGCTGCCTTTGCCCGAGAGCTACAGCAATTTTTGTTGCATTAACACATCCCATTATCAGAGAATAATAAACTTCTTTTCCTGCACTGTGGGTTTGATGTTTGCAGCTGTGGGGCTGCCCACCAAGAGATGTGCTGTGGCAGTTCAGTCCTAAGGAATGCCTACATGACACCACATGACTGTAGTCTGAATTTATTTTTATTTTGTAAGAATTTTCAAGATGTTAAAGAGTCACTCCTCCTCCATGGGAGTAAATGGGGAAAGTATGTCAAGTGTGGTACAACAGCAAACTACCTTTTTTAATAGTTTTGTTTTGTAAATGAGTAATCAGTCCACTGATAAGATATAATGACTTAGGACCACACAAAAGATTCTAGGAAAGGCAATGTTTTCCTTTTCTTTTACAAATTACTTCTACAGCAAAGAGAAATAACACCAGAATAGCAACTATAGCAACAGCAGGATTTGGCTGGGTAGAGGTCAGAGAGTATAAGCTGGTTTTCACTGCTGATTTTAACTTGTCATCCTCACAATTGGCTATTATTTGTGGTGTTAGGAGCTCTTTCCTGTGATTGTATTTCATCTGGTGCTACAGCAGCGCTGAATAATTAAAGCTGTCAGCAGAAAAATGAAGTATCTATATACCTTAGAGAACAACGTCAAAATAATTTGATGTCCCAGTTATCTCAAGAAAATTATTAACAAAAGAAGCTATCCACAGGGCAGAGAGAAACATGCTTTGGGGGCATCTGTGCATCTTTTCCACAGCATATTGCACAGCATATTGTTACCAGTGGCAGTCATGTATGTGTGTGATTTCTGCAGGTGTGTTGGGGTGAAAATCAAACACCCACCATCAGGTTGCCTGCAAAATCTCAGTGCACAGGCCAGTACGACGGATGCCAGTTGTTCATGTTGTAGGACTTCGGCAGCACTGTGTGAAGAACGTGCAGCTGATTTGCTGAATACAGGAAAATACAGTGGTGATTTTCTTTGCGTGACGTTCTGGCCTGGCAGGGTTTTCGCAGGGTTGTGAGGCCTGGGTTAGCTTTGCCATGTCCTCCAATAGAAACATTCCATTGCTTCCTTTTTTTGTTACATCTGTCTCTGTGCATCCTAAAGGAAACACGCCTTGTGTGGTTCTGTACAGTAACGCCCCTCTAGCTCACGCTGAAGGTAAAGACAAACCCTTCCCTTCCCTGCGTTGCTTGTATTAAGCTCCACAAATCCCAAACCTGTTAAACGCACGCAGACCTGAGCCTCCAGTGTAGCTACCTGCATATTCAGTTATGCAAGCTTGGGTGAAGGCATTTAGCTGGTCAAAGACATCAGAAACCTAGATAATATCTGTTTGTAATTGCATCTACTAATTGGCCATGCGGCTCAGCAGGAAAGCTGCCCGTTGCATACACAAGTGCCCGGTGGACGTTAGTCACCTCTGTACCTGCAAAACCTGGTGCTTCCTGCAAGGGTTTGCTAAAAACACAGCAGTCACACCACCGTCAGTGCCCCGTGCTCCGGAAGGGCAAGACCATTCCCTCTCTAAAGCCAATGGAAAGAGTCGTCTTATTGCCCCAGGCTCCGAGCTGCGTTAGCTTGCCCTTCTGCTGGAAACTTGGCTTAGCTGTGCTGAGTTCGGGAAGTTAGCACGTACCCGAAGGCGGGGGTGGCTTTACGCACAAGCCTGTTTGTATTTGTGCGCCACATGGAGCAGTTTAATATTTGGGGTTTTTTTTTTTTGTGAAGTTGAGTGTCTGCTTTTAATAAGATTGCCTGCAGGCATTCAGATTTGCTCTTGCGTAGGGTAAGGAACCTCTCACGTGCCTTTTAGGGGTCCCGTTCCTTCAAGCTGCTTTGCTGCCTGTTTTGGCCTAGGGCCTAATTCCATCTATTACATGTGTGTATATATATATTCCATGCTATATACATAGTGTAGAATAAGGTATATACCTATACGTGTATGTATTTGGAGGCCGGGGACAAAGAAATGTATCTATGTACAAATACATGGGGTGAACCTCTTGGCAGGGGTGTTCAGCTGTGGAGGAGAGGCCGTTGCCCTCGGGGTCGGTATGTCCTGCGGGGACGGCAGCAGAGCAGCACACAGGGCTTGCTCACGGCTCCGTGCTGGCGCGGTGCTGGGATGGAGCCTGCCAGCATTTGCTGCTTTTGCTGGGAGAAGCTCATGGGGCTGCAGAAGCTGCACTATGGGGCTGCAACTCAAATTCTGGGTCCTGTTCTCAGCTCTGCCTTGCTGAGCATGTGTACGTTTAGCTTGTGACTTCTGCCCTTTTCTTCTTTCCTGCCGTTCGTAAAAGTTTATTGTGCTTATTTAACTTATCAAGCCCTGGCAGTAAAGTCCATCTCCTTCTGTACAGATGTAAAGTACGCTATACGTTAACATCTGTTGCATTTAGGTTATGCCTACCTGGTACGTTGCAGCTGCTGTGAACTCGGTATTGGTTGGGATCATTAATAGTTCCCTCCCACGCTGGTACCTGTGGAGCATTCGGGTCAGTCCTGGCTTGGACGTGTCCTCAGCGTGGCTGCAGCAATTGCTGCCTGTGCAGTGGAAATGGAAGTGCTG
>WHYT01017083.1:76614-171403 GCA_009806455.1 Tetrax tetrax | reverse complement strand
AATAAAACCAGGCTTCAAACCTGAGTAGGTTTTTTTTTTTTTTCTTTCCCCTCCACAGAAAAAAAAAAATAATCTTTTCTTTGTGCCAGGACTTAAATATTAGCACTGAGTTCCCTCCTCTGTTTAGACAGATCTCATTGCTGCTAAGTGCCAAAAAAAGTGGAATTCCTGAACAGCAGGTGAAAAGAAAACACAAGATCAAAAGCAGTTCTGGCTGCCAAGAGAACCTGCAGCACGGCTTGAGGGCGCATGAAAAAGTCACACAGACTCCTGCTGGTGTCAAAGACTTTTGGAAGGTCATCAAGGAGTTTTTTTTTCAGGCATCCCACATCAAAAAAAAGCAGCACTAGGAGACAACCTGCAATACATCACCAGGATGGTGCTAAAGGTACCAATCACCCACGCGTAGGAGAATTTAACTGTTTTTCCCCATTGCACTCATGGAAGCAGCTCTAAGCAATCAGTACTCAAAGTGGAGTCTGTGGTTAAGAAAATAAATTTAAGTGCTCATACTGGGTGAATGTTAGGCAATGGCTAGTTTGGGTCTGTAATCCACTGGGGGAACTATGCAAGAAATGTGTCTTTCTGAGCTCAGCCTTTCAGTAAAGGCAAAGGACGCATATTTTGCTGTCCTTGTAACCAGTCAGCCCTAACGTTAATTCCTATTTCTGCACCGGGCTGCGTATTCTATGCCGATGACTAGGTCCCTTCTCGTTTGGGATGATGTACACTCAGGGGATGTGTGGAAGAAACAGCTCCAGCACTCTCATAGTTAATGAGGAGGCCTTCAGAAAAGAGACCTAAGTCAAGCTCCTTGTTAACCCCTTCTGCCCACATCTTTGCCTTGACATTGTTGGAAAAGGCAGGGAGAATCTGGCCCGAAAGCAGGCATCTGAGTCTGAAAACTAGCAAACCTGGCCCTAAAAGCTTGGACGTGTCTCTGGATCCCATGGTGCAGGCAGTGCTGGGAGCCCTGTGGATTCTGACCCATCCTCCACAGGCTGCCCGCAAGCAATCGGCTCGACCAACAAGAATTGATCGCCGAAAGGCGTCTGTGAACGTTCCCTGCACAACTGCTACGGCTGGGACATGGAGCCCGAGAAATGACTGACCGAGCAATGTCCTGGCATCCGCACTGGGAACGCAGATTGGTAGTGCCTTCTCCCATTGTTCCTCCTAAAGATCATCAAGCAGTAAAGTTCCTTTAAAAAAAGACTTACATTAGTGGAGCTGAAAATAATACGAGATGCACATCTATTCCTAAAGACGGTCTTTTTTTTTTTAATTTTAAAATTCTGCATCTGAAAACACAGTATGACAGAAAGCATTTATATACAACTGCAGTGTTTTTGGTATAATACAGTATTTAATACATCCATTTCTTTTTCTGCAAAAAAATTTGCTTTGTCGGAAAAAAACCCAAACAAACTCCCATTGACAAAGAATACAGCTAAGGCACGTTGTTTTCTGCTAAATGAAAGACAAAAGGGTGCAAAAACGGGTAGTGCAATAATTGCTGAAAATCACATTCTACTACAAGAAAAGCATTCTGACTTTGAACTTTGATTACCGGTCAATTTAAGACATTTCAATATCTCATAAAATACTCCTTTAAATAAATAGCAAAATATCTACATCTTTCAGTGTGTTCCATTTGAATTTCCAATTTTTTTAAACTTTGCTGTATGTACATCGTTTTCTTTTTTCTTATTCAATAGCTTACAAAATATTTCTGTACAGTTGTATGCATCTTATGATCTATAACAAAATAGTTATTTCTTAAAACTATATTACCACCAGGTCTCTGAAAATAATAGAATAGGAATAACATATTATGGACTATGTTAGGCAATACAAAAATCCAATCAGCCCAAACCAAAACCAAAATGACAAAGTCAGAAAAATCACTTTATTAACTCAAATTAATTCTTTTTGTTTAACAAGAAGTCTTGTTTTCTATGTAAACCCTTGTCAGTTGCCTTTGGGTTGTATCCACACCTGAATACCACAACAGGATAGGATTTGGGATTCCTAAAAGCACTGCAGCCTGCCGGGAATATTGGTGCCCCTGAAACACAACAGTTCTCCAGAGAGAAAATTATTAAAGAAACCCAAGAGATACAAGCCTTAGCAGAAGTCCTCGGTTTCTGCTGACTTTGACACCCTTTGGATGAAGCTCCAAATGCCAGATTTTTGGAAATGCATGTATGACTTGGATGATACAGCCAGACTCCTCTATCTTCTACGTGTACTGTTAGATTCCCAGTCATCACTCAAAAGCTCGCCCCAAATGGTGAAGTTCTTCAGATTTTAAGACCATACCATTAAAAAGATAGGTATCTCCTCCCAGCTGCCAGTAAGAGCTCAAAGGAATGCTACGACATCATGTCAAAACGAGTGAATTGCTCCAGAATCTGTCTTGTGCATCTGAGAGCAGCCTGTCCTGATATAGTCTGGAGATAAATTAAAAGTTATTAAGTTTGTACTTTTTAGGTAATTAAAGCAACCTTTCTTATCTACAGTGAGTTGCAGAAGACAGAGCGCATAATTTCCTACAGTTTATTTGAACGTCTGAGCCTTCCTTTTGCCCAATGGGAAGGTCATTTTCTTCCCTCAAAGACTGCATTTGTAAGCAATTTCTATTGTATTTGTGAAGTGTAAGCTGACAGCAACATAACTGAGCTGTAATAGAAATCTCAAGGTGCCTTTTATTCCTTCCACAACAAACAGAAAAAGCGAGCAAGACACAGACAACACGTAACTTCCTCACACGGTTTAAGGCCACATTTAGAAAGGATGGAAGTAAGGCTTTTGTAAGGGGCAACACACTGGATGCCACAATGGGAACAGACACTGGGTGATCCAATGCTGATAGGATTCACCCACGGAAAATCCGAAACATCCTGATTTTGGCCAGCAGGTCTGTGCCTTCTTTTGGATGTAAGCAGGAAAAGAAAATGAAATGCCATAGACATCCTCCTCTATAATATTCCCAGCAAACTGAAGGTGCTCCTGTAGCACGAGATTGCTATCTTCTCAGTCAAGGGTGTTAATTACAACAGAACCAAAGACAAGTGAAGTCATTACAATATACAAATGCAGCGCAATGAACCGCGCCTAGAATTGTCACTCTGTTATCAGAGGCACCTGTACAGTATCTTGCTGTTTATTTTGGCAAGGTAATACTTCTAGGTTTTAACAAAGTAGAAAGAGAATTTGCATAGATTGTACATTCAGTTCAAGGAGATTTCTGGTACCTTTTTTGTTGTTATCAGGTAAAGTGTTTGCAGACACAGTGAGGTAGCAGGTGTGATAGCACCCATGAGCAAAAGAAGGTAACCAAGGCAGAAGCAAAGAGCAGAGAGGGATCTACACGCTACTGTTAGTACACAGGAACAAAATGAACATGGTACCTGCAGTATCACACCGTGAGGGTTAATCGCTGCCAACACCACACTGAACTGGAGACAGCCTAATGCTGCCGTGGTCCTGGGTAGCACAGGCGGTAGGATCTTGTTGCCTCAAGATTTTAAACGCTCTCAGCCTGACTCTCCTTTCCCTTACTGTGATGGTGGTGGTGAAGGTTTTCAAAGGCCAGTCTCTTCTACTCTGCACCTTCAAAGGGAGTTACAAATCAGAGCATTTGCTTGCTCTTGAAGAGTCTACAAGAGAAAAAGGTATTGTCCTACAAATCCTTCCTCACTGCCCTTAACTCTCATTCACATTTGTTTGGCTCCTCTGTGCCTGTCTGCAGCAGCGACTGCCCTCCGCAGGGCCTCTCCATCAGGTATTCCTGCTCTCAGAATCTCCTGCCTGGCCCCTAAGAGGGCAGTGTCCTGTCCCCTCCAACACTCCGTGGGCGTCACTTCTGGAGCTGTCTTGGCAGAAGCCTGAGAGTTTGGTCTGGAAAGACTTTTTTAGGTGATGGTTTCAATTGCCCATTAATATGGGTTTAATGTAATGTCGTACTCAGAGGCTATCTGGGAGGCCTTGAACGGTTGAAATAAAGCACGCATGGATTATCAGCTTTTCCCAACCAGACTGAAGCAAAGGCCAGTGGGAAACGCTGCTAGCCACTTTCTACCAGGTCAGTCTTACCCTGTTGCTGAAATAACCAAATCTGCAGTTACATATATTAAATACCCATGCCTGAAAATCAGGAGAAGATAATTGCCGTCACTTTTACCAACGCCTTCACATGTGTTAGTACTGAGCTGACTGAAGGCTGCTCTGAAAAGCAAACTTTTCTGATCTGCAGCTAGCATTTTTTGAAGAAGCCTAAGGGATTTGGCTCATGCAAGTACAAAACTTCCTGCTCAACGGAAAGCGGTGCCATCGGCCAAGGTTTTGTATGGCCAGCTCCTGAAGCTCTGCGGTCTGGGAAGACGAGGAGAGTGTGATAGCCGGCGGCAAGCTGGCAGTTCTCTGACAGCTGTGACGATAGAGAACTAGAGAAATCAACACAAAGTTGATCCTTGTTGCCTGGCCACAATAAAAATCTGGATCTTGTTTTCTTTTTATCTGGGAAGTCAAAGCTGAGATCTCTTGGTATCAGTGTTTCTCAGCCTTGCTGTGCAGAAGGCACCCAGTTTGTTCAAAGTTTTGTTGCAGCACAATTGTGTTAAACTTTTGCAAAGTTTCAGCATCTCCTTTGCCCTTCACCTCTCCCTTTGGTCAGGTTTAGTGTATCCCAGTTCTGATTCACTGGCTTCACTACTCTGTTCTCAATAATCGTAGCTAAGAGAGATGGAGACTTCATTAGTATTGCAATTAGTGCTGCAGGAGATGGACAGAAGGTGAATGCACATTAGCTGGTCCTTTCGAAGGTGCTGCAGGATCACCGTTAATATCCCGTTAAACAACTGTACCTGCATTGTGCACTGGAGCCACTACCTAGGAAAGTCAATTTGTAACACATGAACGCACATCCCTGTACCTCTAGGCTTAGCAATAACGAAGGCTTAACAACAGAGATACAGATGGACTTCCTTGTATAACACTTGCTATCATGGAGAAATTGTTAAAATTCTCTGCTTGCTGAGAGCACAAAAAATGAAGTCCTAAATTAAATTCTAAAAAACCTTGAATATCAGAAAATGAAAATACAAATATTACTACTCAGTGTCCAAATGTCATCAAAGAAAGAACCAGACACATCCACAAATGAACTGCCATTTGAGCTATTTCTATTAGCCTCAGGGTTTAACATTACCATACAAACAGGTTTGCATAAAGCTTAGAGTGGCTTTGGACATAACTCATTAAACCGCGTGTGTAGACAGTCTGCATTTTGCCACACTCCCTTTCTGTGCCACACTGATGGATCACACAAGTGTTACACGGCTATCGCGCAGAGCGGGCAGGGAATTTAAACAAGCAAAGCACTACGCACAGAAACAAATGTGTGCACATGGGAGTACAGCCCTCTCCCAGAAAGGGATTTCACTCAGAGCTGGCTTTCAGCTGCAGCCCCATTCAGCAGCGACCGGCCAGCGTGACTGGGAAACAGCACCTGCACGTTCAAATGAAGGCGCACAACTTGCTTGATCTGTACGAACTGTGGGCCTCTGCTCTGAATTCTCCTTTTCACCAAATGTAAGATCTGTGAAGCCATTCTCTTCTAACAATATACAATATTTATCACAGGCTCCATGTGCCTGCCATTTCAGAACCAGACAAGCCCCGTAGCAGGACGCTGGTCTTAGCAATGCTACCACAGCATCAGCTGGGAGTAAGCTCTGATCCCTGATGGAAAGTCTTGCTTTCCATGTTTATCTTCACAACTACAGCACTTTGTAACTCAGACACAGCGTCCCCTGTATCTGTGTCTGCGTATTAATAGCTATAGTTTAGGTTGTTGTTTAGGTCCAAAACTCGACACTGCCCCTGTAAGACGTTCCAAACACAGCAGCTTGCTCTCTGATCCAAACGCACACAGTACTTACTCACAGCCTACTGTCACACCTTTATTTATGCTGCACTTGATCCTGAAGTCCTTACTCAGCATCAGCGCTCCGTGCAAGTTTTGCCTAAGAAAGGACTGCAGGACCAGCCTCTTCGGTTTGACATCTTGTGTTGTAACAGCAGCACTGGGATTGCCAGCTCGCTACGAAACTTCTTTGTGTAGATGCTTTTTGTCTTTCAGAAAATAAAGTAATATAAAGTTTGTTTTGAGATATTTTAAACCTAGCATATAATGTAAATCGATATATCAGCAACCATTTTTTTTTCTTTCCCGTTTTGTACTAAAACAAAATAATTTGTACCTTACATTTTAAATGATAAAAGTGGCAGATTTTCTTCTAACCACAAAGACAGGATTGTTGCCACCTTCTGCTTGGTCTAATTAATAACGAAAACTTACCCACAAAGCATTTAAAAACATTCCTGCTTCAGAATAAAAAAAGTATCAAATTTTAAAACCAAGTTATCTGCATGTGTGTGTGGGCGCACCCTTATACATATGCTTATGTGTGAGACAGACTGATGATTTTGTGACTACCCCGGTAGTCTTATTGAGAACAATCACTGACTAGGATTGTTAATGAATTTTATTGTGCTCCCTAAATATGATCTCTTCCTTTAATCCGCAGGGTTTGAACCGTGCTGTTGACATCGTATCAGCGTGACTAAAGGCCTGGATCGCACAGTGAGGATTGGAGGTCCCCAGAAAATCTGAACTTCATGAAGCAATGTCAGATTACAAACAAGCACTGTTAAAAACCCCCTACTGAGTAAGTAATAACACTGCTTTTCTATTACATAAACCTGTTGGCAACCCTGGATTTAAACACGCTTGCCTCTAGAGCTGATTGAAAAGCAGGAACATTATCTTGACTGAAATATTTCAACCAGCTCTCACTGCTACAAGCTTTCCTAAAACTACAGCTCTTGCGACTGTCAAAATCAAGACAAAAGAAGAAAGTGAGGTGTGAGGGGAGGAAGGCCTTTTCTTAATAAAGGCAGCTTCAGTTAGTAAGATAACATAATCTTCAAGCTGCAAAAGCAGCACCTACTAATTAGTCATTGACTAAAACATAAATAATAAATACCTAAATTGTTCCTTCTATGCATCCATTTTTGTGCCAGATAAACATTTCAATGCTCTGCCTTAATGCCAGCACAGCTGACACTGCAATTTCAAGTCCAAAGCAAACTGCAAGTAGCTTTAAACCAATACTACGGAGAGAGATACTACAAGCCACCGGGATCTGTGTGTCACAGTCATCTTCCAACTTGTTTAAAAGGGAATTCAACCTTCCTGTGAGACGCGATTACAGAACGATTTAAAGGTCTATTTCCCTCCTGATGTGGATGCTTAACTCTCATCAGCAGAAGTCAGCCATACACACAGAAGGGTAAACAGATACCTTCCTTCATTACATCAACAGGATTTTTTTCCTAATTAACCCAATAGCTTTTAAAAGCCTTTTTTTTTTTTTAGATTATGTTGTTAACAAGAGATTACCACAGCAACAACAACAAACTTCATGTTTTATGCTAACATAAAATGCATTAGTTGGAGATGAATTTGCATATAAAACCTATATTTTAAAAAGCAAATGAATTTTTTTCCTACTGTAGAAAATGCAACTTAAAATGATGGAAAACATGCCTATTTGAAACAGGATGCAGCCTGACAGAAATTCTGAGGACAGGCAAGGGTTTGTTGACAGAATAAAGTAAAAGCACTGAGAAACATGGCACTGCTGTCCTTCACACTCAGCTTGTGGCTTCGGTCAGGAACCCTGCGCAGCCTTCCAGATGCCCTGCACAAGCCTAGAAGGACCCTTCTTCATGGAGAGCTGGCAGGTCTGAGATCAAGGGAGGGAATTAGTGTTAAGACTTACTAGGCACTACTCAAATTAGGGAAGAAATGTCTTGTGGCAGACTTAGGTCCTAATTCGACCATTTTACTGGTTCCATGCAACTCCACTGCCTGAGAAAAAAAAACTCAGCTCAGCTCACAAGTAAAATCAGCAAAGGGTGTGAGCAGACACATCACAACCCATCCTCAACCTACGCTGTACTGGAAGCCTGCAAAAATGCTTAGGTGCTGGTGGGCTTAGAAAAAAACCTGTAGATTTGAAAGGGCTGAAATCCAAAATGCTTCTTTATTCTTTAAACTAATACTCTTAGTACCCAGACTCTGAACCTGACTGCATGAGACATAAAAGACTAATAGAGGAAAACATCGGTTCCATTTAGAGTTTATCATTAAATTAGTCTAAAAAATCTCTGAAAATCATATGAGAATTTCTGCTTTTTCTTGTTTTCTCCAACAAGGAAAGCAACAGACATTAGCTGAGTACAGAATTACTTTATATTAAAAAAGAAAAAAAAGAAAAAGAGCAAAGGTGTACCACAGTTATTTCACGTTCTGTGAGGCAATGCGGTGCACAGGCTCTAGCCCGCAGTACCGACCTCCCCAGGAAGCAGAAGTAGAAGGTAATTTTGCTGTGATTTATTCATGGTTGCAAAATAATGAAAGCCTATGAAACAGCAGAGGTATAGACAGATTTATTTTTAAAAAACACTTTTAGCAGTTGGTCCTTCACTGCCCTCTCCATGGCTTGCTGCTACCGTTTCTAAACCCGCCGAGGCGGTGGGTGCAGTGGCACGCAGCACGGCTGGGGCCCACGGGACAGCCAAGGCTGCAGGACGAGCGAAGCTGCTCCTGACAGAGCTGATGGAGAGGGCAGTGCCACAGGCCTTGTCAGAACTTTTTTTTTTTAAATGAATTATGTTGCAATAAGTAACAAAAAAGTAAAATGTTCCCTTAGGTTTCTGAAATCTGGTGCGAGATTTGCATACGAGCAAGGTTAAATTCCCTTTTAAAAACCTATGCCGGAGGAGAGCGTACCGGATGCTACCTCAAGCGACCGTCGGGTTTGACGGGGCCCAGCTCAGATTTGGGGTCCGGGCTTAGGGAGCTCCAGGCTGTCTGAGCGCAGCCCTGCATGACTGGGCAGGCAGTGGGGCCAGTGCTGCAGATGTCCACGGCCGACCAGGTGCTGCTGACCAGAGAGTCCACCCAGGCTTCCAGTCGGGCACCCACGAGTCCCGCGTTCCTCTTGGCCTGGTCCACGCGGGCGGTGCTGATGGGGATATTCAGGATGGGGTTCAAGCCCTGGAAGCTCTGCTCCATGTAGGCATTCTTTGGAGGCCCGCTATGATACTTCATGGCTTCCTCTGGAAATGCAGAAGTAAACCACAAAATTAATGCATTAAAAAACCTCAAACCTTCAGGATCTAAGGGTACAGCAAATGGAAAGGCAAAAGTTAACGGTGTGCTACAGTCCATTTCCCCGGCATCGAGGACACGTTGCATCCTGAGGACGACTGGCTGTGCTCAGCCCCTCGTGCTCACCGCTGAGCTCCACACTGCAACGCCAACCTTGCAAGCGCTGCGTTAGCAGGGCGAAGCACTGAGGCTGAACGCAGCGTTGTCCTTATTACCAGCATGGCCAACCAGCATCCCCAGAGCTGTAGGACACCCAGGCACGTGGCAGAGCTGTTCTGTGCAGCACAACAAAAAGGCATCCCAGCCTCAAGGGTGGCCCAGCTACGAGCTCCTGTCTGTACCTGGAGCCTGAGCAATGTGCAGCTCCTTCTCAGGAGGAACACGTTTTGCATTCAGGAGAAGCTAATTTTGCCTCTCGCTGCAGAAGCAGCCTGGGAGATGGAGATAAGTCCCATGCAGCTAAAGTTACCCCTGTAGACACCCAGGGAAGGCTGTGCTTTGAAATTAGGAAACAGTTCAAGGATGCTTAGTACGAGAAGGCTGCCAACCCTTATCAAACCTTCAAGTGCTATCATTGATTTGTCTAGAAGAAAGAGCCAAGATCTCAGCCTGGTTTTTGTTCTAAAGTGATGAACCTTGCCCTGCTGTGGAAAAATCAGAACATTTTTTAGCTCAATCTGCCTCCATAAACCAGGTGGTGTCACTACTGGTACTAGGAGGACAACACCATGGTCTTAGACAAACCAGACCTGCTTAATAATAGACTCAGACCCAGTATCATTCCTGGAAGTGCTCCAGTCTCGCTGGGAAGGTACTCTCTAATGACAATTATATTTCAAGTTCTTGTGCTGAATAACAGATCACAACCATTTCCTAATGACGCTTTTCTTTGCATTGTGGTTGCTTTCCCTACAGTAACTCTTCTACGTCAGCACAATGCAGTACGTTGCCCCAAATCTGTAATATCGCAGTAAAACATCAGTCAGGCTGTGAGAATGCCGTCAGAGCCCGGGAACTGGACACTGCAGGCCAGACCACCCTCCTCTAAGGCTGGCTGGCTTCTTAAGGTCTGAGAGCGGACCAAGGGGCTGCTCATAAAATCAGAAAGGGACCCTCCAAAAACATTCAGAGTGCCTCTTGGCAATAAATTTTCAACCGTTTCTTTCTGTTCTCAGCTGACTTCCCTAGCATCCCCGCTCCAGCAGCACAGAGGATATGTTTAGCCCTGCCAACATACACACCGTCTAGAACACAAAATGGGCCCATTCAGGGCGCTCCAGGCTAGGAACACCACCACGCTCAGATAGTATTTAGAGGCCAGGAATTACATATCCGTGGCTACAATTCCTTCCACATGTCCTTGCTGCCTGCACTGCAGCCTGACACTGAGCCCTTTCTTCCACGCAGAGGACAGTATCTCAGGCGCTGGCCATAAATCAGTGCATTTATTTAGAGGGGAAAAAAGGGACATTTAATTGGAGCTTTGCTGTTATATTTGCAAAGGTTTTAATGTCAAATACTGTGCAAGTCCATTACTTCAAATCCCCAATTAAATTAGTTTGGCACATCCCCGTCACTTAACTGATCCTGCATTCATCTAAACCCCTCTTTTTATTTTAAATGGCAGATCTCCACAATAACCTCTAGTCAAAATGAGTTTATTCCATGCACATGTGTCAGAAGTGTGCTCTGCCAGAGCACTGCAGTTTAAGAAAGAGAACAAGTACACATGATTAAATCCCCTCCTTTGGAAGCAATTAAATATGGACGACTGTTTGTCAACATATTAATTAAATAGGAACATTCTAAGTAAAAATCCCAAAACAAACAAGAGTTGGCATTACTAGCAGGATCATCTGATTGAAACAGGCAATGCAGAGAGCTTGTTGAATTAAAGCCTGTTGTGCGTGTGTTTAGTGCATGGAACAAGAGAGATCTTTTTTCAGACAAGTAACAGGATGAAATGGAACTTGCGTTTCTCTCTGGCTCTGGCTTGGACTTGTCCCAGGCTTCAGGACTTGGTGGGTTATCAGGACTGGAAGGAATGAAACCTACAGAAACTGTAGGACGCAGTGCTTGGCAATGCAGCAGATTTTTCTCTTAATCTGTGACCCTTGTGGCTTAAGATCAGTGGGCTGCTGTTGCTAAAATAAAGATGATAACCTCAGCATCTCCAACACATTTCAGTTTCTCCACTCCGCTGTTGCTGTGATTGTGTGGGCTGCGCTGTGTTTTTCACACCGGCGCACTGCTGTTCTGCCCTGCACCGCTACGTGACTGCCACTGCCACGCCAGAACCGGCCGCGCTGCAAGGGCGTGCCAGCAGGTACGCTGGTACAAGCGTTTAACGGGGCTGAAGGTAAAACTTTTTTGAAAAGAAAGACACAAATATTATCAGCAGATATTAAAACAAGAGACTGCTGAGGAGAGTACTAAAGGGAACAAAATGCTATGTTTTTCAGTGCGTTACGGGCTACTGCTGCACACAATGAACATGCGCTTCTCCGACGTGAGACACACGATCAGACTCTGGCACAGTGCTGGAAGGGGCTGCTCGGCCCCACGGCAGAACGAACACCCCGGGTTAGGCGTCTGCGTGTGCTGTAAAGAAAGAGTTGGGTAACAGCAACTCAGAGCCCTGTCCTGGAGCCTCCACATCTTTATTAAAAAGTCCACAGGAGAAAGTAAGGAGGATACTGCTCACCCAAGCTATGGGAGACACGGGCATTCCTCTTTGCATTAAAGGGGGTGAGGGGAAAAAGAGAGACTATAACCGACGGGGCTGGGACAGGAGAGGGACAGCGCGGATCCCAAGCCCTGAAATGCTCCATCGTAGGAGGCTGGAGCTCAGGGGCATGCTTTTAAAGCAGTGACACTTCAGCCCTTGCTCATGAAAAAATAACAAAGAATGTAAGGGTTGTCTCTGAGACGTGTGTTTAGACATTTAACGTTGTACAGTCAGAGCAACCAATTCAAAATCAGCTGATCTGCAGATATTAAAGCAGATTTTTGTGCCAGCAAACACATCCAAATAGCCCTTTGACTTCAGGAGGATGTGTATCAATGCAAAATATATTCCATTGATTCTAAATTATATTTTTTTAAAAAGAAGGGGTTTTTTTGTCCCCCTTTTTGTTTGCTCTTCACTCTGGGAGGGCACGTCATTTCTCAATGGCCTTTTCTTAGTATAACTTCTTTGGACTAAATATAGAGCCTGCAGTCAGCCACACAGGCTGGGATTTCAGTACTTTATTTTTATGGGGGTTTGTTCTTCATTTTGCAGAACAAGCAAATGAGTTTAGACAGAGAGTGGGGAAGGAATGAAAAATGTGGTTACCTTGGTACACATTAAGGCGCTAGACTGGTGGCTTTTTTAAAGCAACACAGAAGGTACATCTTTATTTCTTTACTTGAGTTGTGTTGAAACCCTCTGGCAAAGAGGTATTTTTTAATTGACATTTTGTTTATTGTCTCTTGCAGCAAACAAGACAGTGCTGCATTTGCTCATTGCAAAGCTGATCAACTCCTTGTCAACTGGATGTGAACTAAATTTCAAAGTAAATCCCTGTCTTTGGGTTTTTCTCGGAATGACGATCCAAGGCATGTCTACTCTTCCGCAGCCATGCGCTAGCCTGTTGCTATTCCTGCATTTATCACAAACATGCCATGGTTAATATAAATAAATCACAGCAGTTCTGACATTTGTATAGATGCAATTAGAATTGATTGAGCCACTGCAAACAACCAATGGCAAAAGAAAGGTTTCCCAGTATACACTAAATTAAGATGATCTATAAACATGGATTAGGTTAAAAGGCCTTTGAGATGCACGTGTGCGTGGCAGTATGTCTGCCAAAGCCATCAAGCCTTTAAAAGAGGTGGCTGCAGTTGGAGGGTGCAGGGACCAGGAGCCCGGTGTTCAAGGCACCCCGTCCCGTCGCGAAGCGGCACAGACCAGAAGTACAGGGCATGCTATCAAGCTAGGAACTGAACATGAAAGGTCTCTCTTAAGGTGAAGAAGGAGGATGCTCTTCTTCACTGCTCTTCTTGTTTAAAGGAAGATGGGTTTTATTTATTCATTTACTTATTTATTTTCAATCCAGTGTTTGGTATCAGTTTGAGGTTTGGGGCTTTTTCTGCCCCAGAAGTGGATCAGCCTGCCGGCTCACAGTTGCCTATTTAGCTTTAGTGAAGCAGGTGCTATACCTTAAACGCGTGGCAACTCATTATCATTACTCCAGCTGGGAGATTGCTGTAGAAACTTTACCGTAAATATAAACTCAAATTTAAAAATGAAAATGCTTTGGCTTTTTCTCTGCCCCTCTCAGTGCTCCTGGAAGACACGTGTGATCACACTTGGCATGACTGCTTCACACAGACTTTGTAGAGCACAGAAGGGTGGGAAAGTGGGATGACAGGGATGCACAGCCAACCTCTACTGAATTAGCTATTTTCTTAGGAACTGATCTACTTGGTAGCTTTACAGTCTGAGAACTGGCTAAATGCTCTGAATTATACCTGTTGTTTGGCTCTGCCTCTCCAGTCCCTATTTAGGGGACCTGGACATCTGGCCTCGAGTCTCCAAACTGCACTTGAAAATCAGGCTGCCTAAAAGCAGACAGCAAGAAACCCCCATTCTTGTCTATTACCAGTGCTAGTGACCTTCTACTGATCTTCTCCCTGTTTTGTCTCCTCCACGTTACATTCCCTCTCTGTCTTGGCACAATTTAATCCTAGGACGTCCTGCTGGTCCTTGGCAGCCCTCCCGTGTCCTTACAGCAAGCACGGAGTACTTGGCTTTAATACACTCAGCCATACGGTGAGAAACTCAAAACTGCAATTTAGAAGAATAAAACAGAATCTGGCTGTGCAGGATGCAGGGGAAGGAGACACTGTGAATCTGATTTCTCCAAATGATTTATCTCACAAATCAACTTAATTTTAATTTTCTTTTCTTTTTTTTTTCTTTCTCCAACCAGGCAAACACTTGAAGACACTCACTCTTGAGCCAGAGGATCTGCTGAAAGCAGAGCTATCAGTGACATAACTCAAACTAGAGAAAATAGAGACAGATTTGGGTGTGTGGAGTGATAAGAGGAGACAGAAGGAATAAATAACATCAATTCTAGATTTTCCACTGACATAGCTTTGGGAGCCTCGTTTACAGTGCAAGTATTGTAAACTTCCCAGCGCACTCAGTAATTCCATGTAAGATCTGATCTCTTACAGATCCAGGTCTTGAAAGGGAGAATGAATCTGTGATTTTAAAACAATTTACATTCTGTCAGTTATGCACATCTGGACACTATCAAAGAAAACACCTGCTCTTGATTTCCCTTTATGGTTTCACTTGCATGCACAGACTTTAGGCCAAAATTAAATAAATGGGAACAGAAAAACTAATGAACTAGCTGCATACTGTTTTATAAACTGCTAAACAAAACATCTTTCCTGGTAGCTGTCCCATGATTATTTTTTTAAATTTTGAATTGTAATCATGAATTTTGAGAGTCATTATACAGGAACGAACAGGTTTCACTTTGATTATTCAAAAGAGGAGCAAGTGGCTCCTTTCATGATGCTGGGAAACCAAAAGCAGCTCCTCCTTGTTGTGCTCTGTGCTGAAGTGATATGTAGATAAGTGGTGATTTAGGAAATACAGTGACTGTTGTCATATCCATACTCTCAAGATACAAGATTTTAGTGGCTACTGCACTGCTGCCAGATTTGAGCAAATGCTTTTTAGCGCAACACAAACAAATTACAAGACCTGGGACAGATTTTTACGTAGCTAACTATGGGGACTCCAGTTTCTACATCTGGAGCATATGAGACAGCAGGGGTCAAATCATTATCAAGCAAATGACATGCAAAGTGGTATGAAATGTATCAGTCATTTAAAAAGCTTCTGGAGGGGCAAATTACTTTCCAGAGTAATCTTTCTGACAAGAGCTATAGCTTTTTTTTTTTTTCCCCCTCTCCTTTTTTTTTTGGTGGAGGTGGGAGGATGGTTGGAAGAACATAATTTTAAAGAAATCCCTAATAAACTGTATTCCCTTCTTCTGCTGACAATTCCTGGCTAAGTCTGATGAATGTTTTATTCTCAGTGTTAAGACAAGACAATAATACTGTTCCTTCATTTTAGAAGATTTTTGGCAGCTTTTGCATTGTTTACAACAGTAACAAAATTGTTCTTTTAGAAGTTCTAATTCTTCTGTCATACTCTCACAATGTCTTTATGTGACAGAGAAAAATATATTTAAATAATAAAGTGGTGACAAACTGACAAAAGGCAAAAATCAAAGCTAAATGACAATTGCCTGCAGAGAGCACAACAGTGTCACTGAGACAGAAAGCCTTAAAAAAACCCAAACAACAGAAATTTGCATTGTAAATACAATTCTAACTACAACAGTGCAGTGTCACTGTCTACCCCTGTAATTAATTTCCTTCTTTACCTTCATGCCTCAGACACCTGGAGATTATACATCAGTAGCAAATCACTCCTGAGTCTTTCTTCCTAGATAATACTGTTCCCAAGCTTCATATTTCATTCCTAGAGCAGATTCTAGTTATCATATGAATGAACAGGTCTATTTAACAAAAAAACATGAACCAGACCTTCTCCCAGTACATCAATGGGCAATATGGAGTAACTATAATTTCAGTGGAATTATTCCATATTCAGAGTTTGGACTAAAGCGAGTTTTGCCTTTACATTATAAAGTGTGGGCTCTATAAAGGTTGAAGTCTGAGACACCCCTAACTGCTCACATGGCTGTCACGTTTTCAGGTAAAGCAGCAAGGCTGCTGGCTATATGTCACATTTTCCATCCAATTTATGCCTTAACTGTTGAATTAGTGAAGAGTATGGAATTCATTAATTTCCAGGAGGTATGCGTGTAATAGCTGCATTTAGAAGTAGTTTGTCTCAAACTTTAAAAAATTATTCCTTCTACACATGGCATTTCTTCACAATTTATCATTGCCTATTAGCTAATAACAGCAGCAGGTTGGTGGTGGTTTGCTTTCTGCTTAAGAAACAATACCACCAGATGTTAGAAGAAGAAATCAGTAAGTTAGCTCTGCTGAGAAATGTGTAGAATCAAGCTCCTGTTGAGCAAGATAAGGGCTGCATTAGCTCTCAGCGGTTGTCTGGTGCTGTTTGCATTACAGAAGCAGCACGTTATGCTGACAGGTAAAAGCCTGACTCAGTTTATTTGCTGCCTTGTCAGGAAGAAGAACTTCTGAAAACTTAATGTGATCATTTGTGTATCTAGCAACTTTAAGATGTCTAAAGTTATGAATATTAATATTGGGCAGATGGAAGCACTTGAGCATGTTAAGAAGAATGGTAAAGCTATTCGTATCAACAAACGTGTAGTGATCTTACTGAACAAGAAAACAGACGTGGCTACAAAACATTCTCTTCCCTCAGCCCAGTGTCCTCAGCACTGGCTGAAGACTCCAGCACTTGAACGATGCCTGTGCAAACTGCTGCTGGGGGCCTGCAGGTGCTGGCAGTCCAAAACGGACCTCTGCATTTGGATGGCTCGGGGTTGTTGTGGCAGGGAAGAAAATGGTTTCTTTCTAAAACATGTGAGCATGGGTCTGATAGTGTACTTACCAGGAACCACTTACGTATCAGGTCTGACAGGGTACTTACCCGAACCCCTGTATCTGTTACATTTCTGTAACACAACTGCTTGGCGTGTACTCAGCAGGTTTTGGCAGTTATCAGGCAAAACTTAGTGCCTGGATCTGACAATATGTCAGGTGAGCTCTGGCCTAGGGCAATTTTGTCTAATTCAGCATTTTGTGTATGAATGCTTTTATCGTTAAACATGCAGACTTTGTCAAGACAACAGTTTAAACATCTGTAAGTCTTTAAGAGAAATGTGAACGAAAAGCAGCAGAGAAAGATCCATTTTTCTTTCTATTTCTAAATGATGGCTTTTTCTGTAGCTGTTAGATTACTGAGAGACTGAAGTTCTCTGGATTCTGAACTGTGCATATTTTTGAGATATAAATAGCCTTTTGTTCAAAGTGGCTGTGTTTTACAGACTGGATACAGACACTTCCGCTTGTCTTAGTGCAACAATTTCTTTTGATTTAGTAACTACAAAACTCTCTTCTCTTCTCCTTTTCCAACACAGTGCTACTTCATTTTTAACAGCAGCATTTACAGTGTACACAGACACAGTAACTGTATTATCCCTGTACCAAATAATAACACTTACCTTGTTTGATAGGCTGCCGATTAGAGAAGGTGAGAGGAGTAACAAGGAATTTGGTTTCAGCTACCTGTACCCAGTGGTGCAGAATTTTTATTGTCCAGACACCGGGTCGCAGGGGCAAATTCAAAGGTGGTTTGTAGTGAGTAAATTCGGCACTGGATTCAATAAGAATATCATAGGTTGCTGCAATTACATTGACAGGATCCACCCAAATGACAGTCACTGTGACATTTGGGCCTTTTCCCCATTTCTGCATGCCAACTGGCTCATCTGTCGGCCCAAGGAGTCCTCCGAAATTCCGGAAAAGCCTCTCCTTGGCATCCCATTCGGTGCCAATCTGAAATCAAAGGGCACATTGCTGTTAATCTCTGTAAGTATCTAAGACCTCTACATCAAACAGGGGCTCTAAATACACACCAATCATATTTCTCTAATGACATGAATTATGCATACATATAAAGGCTGATGGCAACACGACCTAATATCATAATGTGTACAAAAATGTGAGACCACCTTGAATGCACAGCTTGTTTTTTTGGTTCAACTGTCCACTTTTGATTGATACAAGGTATTTCTTTACATTGAGTGACATAACAGGCTATAGCAACTCTCCTTTTCCTCCACGAGGAAGCAGTCAATAAAGGCCCAAGCCTAGTGACTGAATACAGGCTACGCACAGAAAAAAATACGACCCATCATCTCCTGGGTTATGAAAATGTATAACACATTGGAGAGGTGGACCTTGCAGTAGAGACCGCTAAGACCAAAGAAGAAGTGTTTGGTGACTTTAGGACAAGTCACATCAGATGCTTCACTACAATCTGTCCATGAGATGCCGTCTCCTTACACTCCCTTCCTGCCTCGTGCGGGAAGTTATTTCTGGTAACCTCTTTTCTTACTGTCATAATGGTGACATTGTTTTCTATTTATTCACTAACTAACAGTAAAGCAGCTGATTCACGATCTAGTGTAAATATTTAATGGACCTTTCTTTTTACTATCAGCTTTCATATTTCAACGCTCTTTTATATGAATGTTAATGGTTCACCCATAACCCACGGGCTGATACAAACTTACAAGCTGTTGCCATTAACACTTGTACGCTACTGAAAATAAGCATCTCTAAACAGATAGCATGAAATGGTAGCAACTGGCCTTCTTAGGCCAACTGAAAGACTTTTTACTATGCCAGCACTAAATCTAGCACGTGTTTACGAGGCTAACTGTTAATGAACCACTTCCATCCATTCTCAAGAAGGCAACCTGGTGGACTGCAGTACTGAAGGCTGCATATTTGCTTTTGGAGGAAGCGCCCACCTCACTTGTCCCATCAGGTCGTGTTCCCATGACCTCAAATCAAAAGTGATCAATATCAAACACAAAAAGATTTGAGGGACCCCATTTGAAAAGTGCATGAGAACCCCTTGGCTCCTTTTGGCAAGCAGCCATCTGACATCATTCCTCGGAAAAACATACAGATGTGTTTGTCAGCCTGATACTGAAACCCCTCAGAGACCTTCCGGTCTTCTTCCACCTTACTCTCCCAATAAACAGTGTAGATGTCCTAAGAGTTGATTTGTTCCCTATACAGAAACGATGGGATTCTCTTAAGCAGTTTCCAGAGGCCCACGCACACACAGAGAGGATCCCCCCTTTCACTATGTGATACCGAAGATTTCCCCAACACAGAGCTGTTGTCCCTAATCTTCACCTCACACAGGCGTGGTCAGAATCTGCTTCCCTGAACGCAGAACAAATAATTTATTTGCTTCAGAGATTTTTCTTCTAGATTTCATCTCATTTGATGAGAATAAGTAGTTCCAACATAATGCCAAAATCCCCATAAATTTGTAAAACATAACAATTACCTGATGCCTACTACCACTCATACCTGTGCTGGAAACTGTCCAGTCCTCAATCCCTTCTAAATAATTCACTGCGGTTGGCAGACAAATTACAGGAGGACTGCAAACAAAAAGCTACAAAGCCAGTAGAATAAAAACCTAAATCCATCTGTCATCATATGAATTCCTCCTACTGGACTATGACACTGCAGAATATGAGACCAAATGAGCCTTCCACTACTCTGCAATCAACACAGCAGAATCACTGGTATTTCAGAGGTATTTCACCTGGCACACCAGCTAATCAAACCAGACAGCATAGCCCAGATATCAGACCAAGCATCGACTGCCTCGAGGAGCTGTCAGTGTGTACTCTCCTGACAAGACTGACTGAATATGTATGGAAATAAGTTGAGAAAGAAAATTTCCTGACCGGGTTTTATTATCTACTCCGCCAGCCTTCACTGAGTGCGGCCACGTCACACCTACTGGAGCTAAAGGGACCTGGAAATAATAAAGCCAGAACACGCAAAACAAATCTACACCCCTCCTGGGCAAAGAAAGGCCTGTAAGGAAGCTCCTTCCACTGCATTCATTATTTCTTACTGAAGAACTCCTTGAAGAAAGCTTACTTCATCCTCAAAAATTAAACATTCATCCCCAACATCCAACTATTTCCCCCTCTTCAGTCTCTCATCGCTGGGAAAAGAAATCAGAAAGTTACAATCCCCGTACTCCAAGGGACGCTGCCTTACACCAGGCACACAAAAGATGCTGAGAAGTGTCCACATGCTTTGTTAGAAGTTTGTTAGAGTGGTGTGTAGAAGAGCAAAGGTTGCTTTTGGGGAAAACTTGTAACAAAATTGTTGGCTGGGTGTTAAGCTTTCTGCAGGGAGGTTGTTGGGTTCCCTAATATAAACCAAAGGTTACAGCCAAAGGGCAGGAGAAGAGGGGAAGGAAGGGACAATTCTCATGCTGGCAGCAATCGCTTCCCATCAGAGCCTGTCACGCCGCTGTCAGGGTGTGCGGTCCATGAAAACAACACCACAAAGGTAAGGCACCCGGGCACCCTGCAACCCCCTGCGCGCCCCGAGCCGGGGCTCAGACCAGGCCAAGGTGCTGACACCGCCTGGGGCTGGGCACCCCGGGCCCCTTAGGGAAGGGAACGGCAGGGAGCTGCACACATCCGTTTGCAGGGTCTGCCCTCGACGTCCGTTTTCCAGCGAGGGGACATACCTCCCCATGCTGCACAGCTTACAGTACAAACTAGTTTTAGAAGCACCGTATTTTAAAGAGAATTTTACTTAAAGCACTAGATAGAGGTTTATACCTCTTCCCTTGAACTCCACACAGCTGAGTTCTCGGTACTGAGATGTCCGATTTTACAGGCCAAGAGATACTACAGTTCTATAATATTTTTCATTGCCCCTTAAAACATTTTAAGTAGGCTTTCACTTTCAAATGGAGTACACAAAGTATGGGATGGAATCAAGCAGTAATGAATATCTGATAAATTACGAAGGGATGTGCCACAGAAACTGACATTTTCCACATCATTATTTTAATCACCATGATTTTGAGAGCAGGCACTGTGCACAGGGTTCATTTGGAAAACTGGAACTCTCTCATTGGCTTAAAACTTCTGTTTCTATCTCTGTTCAGTCCCAAGATAAAATTTTCCTAAGATAAATTATGCCTTGATTATGGGTTTGTGTCTCATTGCTCACCACAAACAGGACCATTAGGTTCACACAATGCACACTAATTGCCTGCCACCTAGTTTATTTTATTCTCTGTGATGAATCACAAGTCTTAACAAGACCAGAAACGAACTTAGTGTTCAACCGATATACGCTGAGCCAAGACCTTCAGTACTGTACAGCAAATCAATCTTCTGCCCTCCGTGTAAAAGTTGTCACAAACCCGGGCTGGCAGGATCATACTGTGTGCACTGTGCACAAGCCAATTTTAGGAGGTGTGGGAGTTCCATGCTTGGAAATAGTCTCTCTTAGATTTCCTGTAAGTTTATTTTATTTTACTCAGCCCAAGACTGAGTGCAGGAGCTGTGTGCCATTGAAACGCTGTCATTAACCCCACTGGCAGTCCAGCCAGCTGATTTTTTTTCCCCTTGTCTTTACACAGTGTATGGTGGCATGCACCACGTGAGAAGCAAAGCAAAGGAGCAGAGGGCAGGAAGGGCTGACTGGAGAGATCCTATCATCTCTGCTGCAATTTTGGTTGTGCATCAGGGTCACAGTAACACCCAGGAGCACGTTCAACGCGGCACATTTGTACTCTTCCTGCCAGCCTCGTTGGTGTCAGCTGGGAGAGCAAAGAAAGCTCCCAGGTAAAACGGTGCCATTCAGTTTTAAATTTCTGCCAGATCATGGGGTGAAAGTCATTGAAGAACCAGCAGTTTTATGTCCCAATAAGCACAAATCTTTATTTTCTTTTCTGGTTCTTAACCTGCAAACATCGATGCCTTCATCTTAGCTGAACTGCTAAATCTGTTTTACACTTGCTGGACTTTGACAAAGAAGTGGCATTTTAATAAGCAATAGCCGATCAGAGGCTTTCCAGCCACCCTGCAGCTGAAGAGGTTAACGCTGGATTTACACCAGGGTAACTGAGAGAATAATTTGGCTCCAAGGCAGAGATGCCTGCAGGCCAAGGGAAGGCAGAAAGTAAAATAAACAATTAAGAAATGATTAAATGATTTACTTTGTACCTCCTGGTCTTTTAAACTATGAATCATCTATGAAAGAAGAGGACACTTAAAGAGTTTAGGTGAGAAAAAATAATGAAAACAAGTAAGCAGACACTAAAACTGCTTTTGTGCATTTCAAATAGAAGATGTTTCCTTAGCCTGAAAAAAAGCTCACTAGTGATTAAATCTTCCCATGCTCTGAACTCACACGGCTTCACTGCAGGAGCGGTTCCACAGGGCTGCTTACAGACCAGCCGTGCTCTCTGAGGCCGTGAAGAGCGGCTCATCAGTCCCGTGGGATCCAGGGATCCTCCCTGCAGGGGACACACTCCACAGAGCTGTGGGCACAGCGCAGCGAAGAGGCCACCAGCATACCACTGCTTCCTGTCAGGGGAAGCTGACGCTGGGCACCGCTGCTCCAGGACACCTGTCTGTCAGGCTCATGCTTGCTGCAGGGCTGGTTTTGGGGAAAAAAGGTGCACTGGGGCCAGGGGAGACTTGACAAGTAGCCAGCGAGTACATTCTGGTCCCAGGTTTGTTTCCTCCCTACAGCTGCAATGAAGTCAGATGTATTCTTTCTAAATACTGTTGCGTTCCAGAATACTGAGATCAATATATTTCTTTTCATTATACAATAGAACAAACTCTTCCTCCTGCCAGCCCTGTTGCTTCCAAAAGAAGGACCCAGAGCAGGCATCAGGCTGAAAGTGAGATTAAAAGTACCAAATAAACAGCAGAAATACACCTACAAATCACAAGAATCAAAGCTTGTATGACCATTTATCACTGCAGGAAATGGCAAGCCTACCATCAGACACATTGATAAATGAAACACACTTTCCATCCATCTCTTTAATGGCACATTAGTGTCATGGATTTGCCATGCACACCAAAACACTGAATCCTACCTAGGCATTTCTTAATTGCCCAAGAAGATAGTAATTTATGGACTTGGCCATAATGACTGGAACACATTTGTTCAATCAATTTTATACCTTAATTGAAATTTGTGGCTTAACAAGAAAAATCATGAAAATTAACTGCTCAGACAGTTAAATCTTTAAAACAGAACACAGGTGTCGGGTTCTATTAGTGGTCAACTTTCCTGATATATTTTAGGGTACATTTTTTACACTCTATGTCAGATCCTGAGACAAATTCCTAGAAGAAGTAACAGATTTGTGGGAAACCTAAGCCACCGCTAGGATAATTTTCTCTTTTGTGTTACTACATTAATATTCTACTCAGATGTGCCATCAGTGCCTCACTATCACTAATGTTATGAGTGGGTTTTTTCAGCATATTCTTGAGAGGAATGCTTACCACATCCCTGTTCACATCTGGAGCTGCAGAAACATGACATTTTTCTCAGGTATCTCTCACAGCACTCACAACAATCACAGTCACAAAACTTATGTTACAGAGCCCCTTTTACACCAGTAAATGCCTTCAGTTTGTTCTTAAAACAGAGGGAGTGAGGACACTCAGAGTAGCATAAGAAATAAGGACTGGCCACAGATCTGAACTGGCAACGGTATCTCCTTCAATGAAGACGATGTGTATTATGCTAAAAAGCCACTCTCACCTAAAAATTACATGGAAATAGAATTTTCAAAGGCTGCTGAGTTAGCATGCAATCTCTCCAGAGGCTCGTGACATTATGCATGCACAACTACTTACCTCTGAGAACTGCAACCTTCCAAAATCGCTTGGTGGACTTGCGATCTTAAAGACTTTCTTTGGCATCACCCACGTTTCCAAAGTTTCTAGTTTACTGACAGCCAGATTGGTTGCATGGTGTCTGATTAGGAAGCCTTGGAAACGGTCAGCAAGGAAGTAAAGGTGGACGGAAACTGGATGGCCCATGGGGTAGTATCTGTAAAACAGCACATGCGCACGCTCATCAGTTACACAAGACAGACGTGAAATCTCCATTTACTCAGAGCTAACGGTCCAAGAAGCATTCATTTCAACTAGAAAATTCGGCTCTGTACATTAAGCGATTTCAAATGTGTTCATGACTCATTATCAAATATTCTTAGCTGTTCTGATTACCCTGAAACATAAAAAATGTTACTAAGAATATATGCTTATTTGGAAGATATTCACAGCTCTAAGCTCTTTAGGAGAGACAACTCTGCGTGCCAGAAAACTCCTCTCCTCTCCCGCCTGTTCTGGGTAAGAAGTGCCACCCAGAGCTATGCATTGTTAGGCTGCAGCACTGCTTGCTAGGATAAAGATGTTCAACGAACGTCTTCCAAATCAGGTGGCCCCCTTTCCTCTGCCTTCAGCAGGGGTGGGCCCGCAGCGGCGGTGCCTCCCTCTCGCTGCGGGACAGCAGCGGGCTGGGGACAGCAGAGGGTGCTGCGGGGCCGGGCACGGGTGAGCCGATGCCCCGCGCCGTTCCCCGCACATAAATCTGATCCCAAACCCATCCAAAGGCAGGGCTCTGCAGGGCGGCACTGCTGCGAGGGACACCAGGACCCCGTCCCCATTTTAGGTCTCCTTTATTTTAGGAAATAAGCTTCACACTCTTCAACGACTTGAGGTTGCTTTTGCCATGAATTTTTGACTCATAATTAAAAATAAACTGAAAAAAAGTCAAACAAACAGGAAAAACGTCTCATTGGGAGGATATGGAAGCCTTCAGTCACAGTTTGGGTTTTAGAGACATTGCGGTCATGGCTTCTAATCATTAAAATTTATGGTCAATTGTCTGCTATAGCCTCAGAAACATCTGTAATGATGTGTGTGCACATATGGCTGCTAAATAATTTAAAATGTTATTCACAGCTCTGAAATCAAATATTTTGCTACTTCACAGAACTGACATTGACTGTGAAACAAGTGTGCTTGCAACACATTTAAAACCAACCAGTACCACAGCTCCCCAGCCAAGTCAGCTAAGTCTGATTCCTCATGCGAGTTGTTACATCTCAAGACACAAGAACTAAGAGAAGCTAACCAGGGAGGACTTTCCATTACAAGAAACCAGCAACACCCAGAAGGAAGTCTCTAGAGCTTGAGAAATAAACATAACAAGACAGGGTACAAACAGGGCCAGCACTGATGGACTGAGCAAAAACACAGCAGAGCTACGTGGCCAATACCAGCAACAATCTGCCGTCTGTTCTGAGCACTAAGGCCTGTTTTATATGTGTGCAGTAGCAAATATTTACTATATCCTTGAAATGGTCTGAGTAAATTGTCTCTTGGCAGCAGTGAGTAGAAATGCCTAGAGATGGAGAGAAATAAATTAAATCTCAATCACACATTAATGTGGCTTCCACTGAAGATGCTGATATGTAATCTAATTTGGTACCAAGAGCAGTCTGCAGGGGGCACAGCTTCCTGAGGCTGCGAGCTAGCCCCTCTTAGAAACGGGTGCTCTTATGAAAGTCTCCCGGGCCACTGTGGGTGGCAGCATGGGACTGACTCCAAATGTGATCTGAAGCGGTAGAGGCTTTCCTTGCAGTGCCTGCAGCAGTGTGAAATCAGCCGGGGTGGTGACTGCAATATCAGCCAACTTCACGCTGCTGTCAGCCCTAACTGCAAAGGGAATACGGTCAAGGTGCTCAGTCCAAATAAATCCCTGCCATTACCCCCTTAGAGACATGCAAGAGCATGAGGGAAAGAGAAAGCGTATATAGACAACACAGTATCAGGAGAGAAGAGATGTGAATCATAAACCTGAGGATCACCTTTCTGTGATTTAGCTGATTCTCAGTGTTTTGTGAGGGCTCAGGTAGGTACGAAAATGAAGCCTCCACTCCAGGTCATTGTTTGCAATTCCTCCCTGCACTGTTTTGTGAGGCTCCAGCCTACTGTAGAGGAGCCGTGCTTTACCCCAGAGACAGCTGCAATCAGCGGTGCATGATGTGGCTTCCCTATCTATAATCTGGGCAAGCTTGAAAAGCACCTTGAGTTCCTGTGCAATGAAAAGCTCCCCAGAAATGAAACTGATTATTGATATAAATCACCGTTGGAACATTGGCAAAAGCAGTAAGCACAAAAGTAATTGTCAAGTTATTTCAGTAGTAGTTATACATAGCTCCCATCCTCTCTGCTGCCTTCACTCTGCAGGACAAATGACCCAGGACTTCCTTAGGTCTGCCTTTATTTCATATAAGGAAGACATGCTACTAGCGATTATTTCTATCTAATTGTTATTGATCTTTTATTGCTTTGCACCAGTAACCTTTACTGTCAAAGCTGTAATAGGAATCTGGATCACTTATTGCCACATCTTTCTAAACAGGTCATTGCTCAGCACTTCCAGGACTAAGTAGGAAGGTCAAGGCGCATTGGGATCCCTCTTGAGAACACAAGAGGGGCAAAGTCCATTCGTCAAAGCACGAGTGTCTTCAGTATTTGCTGACTTAGGCTGTATGTGATTTCTGTGAGGATAAAAAAAAGGCAGGGTCCAAAAAAAATATTCTGAAAAGGGAATTAAGAGACTGTAAAGTAAGACTTTAAAAGATGAACCCTTTCTGCTTTGAACATAAATAGCTTCAGATGTGTCTGCAGGCAGAAAACACCTACCATGAAGAAAGCCTTTTCTGTCCAGGTCTAATGCCAGGAATTCTTCCTTCAAATGTCTTTTAGATTGAATTTTTCTTTGCTAGCTTATAGATGAGAAAGGAATCTAGAATATAGGTGGGTTTTCCTTTAAAGAATAAGGACCTTTATTTGCAAAACATGTATATATGTATATATATTTACACATACATACATTTTATTTATTTGATGCTAATTGATCCCACCAGTTGCAACACTTTTGGCACAGACAGCTGTACCAAGCAGGCAAACCAAGCCAAAGTAAGTGTTTCTCTGGACTCCACCTGTGCACCCAGGGGAATAAACAAGTAATGACCGTGAACCTGCTTGTGTTCAGATTAATTCTGAAATCCTGTCCTCTGCTTTTGGTAAGCATAATAGAGGTGAACATGACCTCTTCTGCAATCACATGGGAGGCTTTAGGAGCTGCAGGTATAATACACTTGCTGAAATTAATCAGGAAAACGCAGCAGCAGCGGTAGCATTGCCAACTGGATCCTGTCAGTCTTCATCAGGTTGGAGTGGAGCTCCTTAAAAGTGCAGCAAAGAGGTCACATAATGTCAACCCTGAATAACCAATGCTTTATTATGGGCATAAATACTCCTGGAAATAAGTGCTGTACACTTGCAGCTGCCTGGCCCTGTTTGTGATGGTATGCTCCAGCCAGGACAGCCAAGTGGATGAACCTCTGCTGGCACTCGGCAGTCCAGTCCATGTCCCCTGAAACACCCAGAAAAAGAGAGACTCAGACTAACCGGCAGCTGTTGTCTCCAGCAGCGTGGAATGAAGTCTCGGCCCTCCGCAGACCCAGACGGGAGAACGAATGGTACATGGTGAGGGAGACATCGCTGAGGGTGTGCACGCCGTCGGGCTCATCGTACACGTTCTCCCAGTAAGCCCGGAGGCCAGGTGTGCCAGATGGGTAGTTGCCATACAAGTAGTAGTCCAACTGGCCAATTATCTCTTGGTTCACTACAGCTTCAAATTTGCGGGCAAAGAAAGTTGGCCTGGCAGTCTGCTGTGGTGATATGAAAGGAAAAGACATTGGAGTGAGTTCCCATGTTCAGCCATGACACTTTGTCCTAAGCAATGGGTTGGAGTTGAGGACATGAAAAAGTTGTCCCCATGGACAAAGGTGACTTAAAAGGTCACCTTTGTGATCATTTCTTGTTAAGATTCAGATTAAAACTACATAATTACTGAACAAAAACGTAGGTGTGCCAATCCCTTTACACCAACAGCCACCCACTGCTGCCCTGCTCTGGAAGGCTCTCCATGTGCCAGAGGGGTGAGGAATGCTCTCTAAACCGCCGTGTTAGCCTGGAGACAGCGCAGCGCTGGCATGTGCTATCAGCGGTCAGGCAGGGAGCAAAGCATCCTGTGCCTCAGAAGAGGCAGAGCAGCATTTTGTGTGTACAGATTTGCTGCTCTCAGGTGGTAACAGGACTCTGGGAGAGATGCCACCTGTGGCTGAGGCTTCTCAGCTTCTGACTAGTCCCGTATAGATTTTTTGCTCTGCCCTTGACACAAGACACAATCTTGAGTGTATTACTCGTTTATATGTTATTCAACTACCATTAGCTTTTAAAAAGCCCTTGTTTTGCCTTGTTCATAGTTGAGCATGGGTTCTGCCCATAGTTATGCATGGGTTCAAAAGTGCCCCAGATGGTTGAAAAATTCTTTTGAGGATGCTTATTTTTCCCCTGAGATGGTGCATGCTGTCAGCTTTCTGATCCCCTCCTCTGCAGCTTGCTTTGTGCCTCCGTGGGAACCGCGAGCAAGCCTTCTGGTGCGGTGTGTTCATCTGAGGGGCTCTCTCATCAGGCAAGCGTCACAAGTTGCCTTTACATCTATTATAATTTTGAACTTTCCCTTGCAGCTCAGTTTACCTGATTGTTTTCTGAAATGTCATTATGGGTTGTTTTCCCACCCTGGAGCAGGTCAGCCTGTGCAGTTTGGCAAGAGTTTTTTAAAACTTGCCATTTATTCTGTACTGGAGACTGTCCTGGGATTGGTGTTTGGGACAGCAGAGCCTCTCTTAGATAATGTCTCATTTGCTCTTCCTGTGAGTGCCTGTGTCACTGACTTCAACCGTGCCTTGTAGGCAGCACATTACAATAAAGAAAAGATCTCTGTTTCAGAGCAGTCATCATTTTTGTGCTGTAGGGTAACACATTCCCTATCCCACACAAAGCCTGAACAAACATGCTTTATGCAGGGATCCCTGAGGAGCCGCAGGGATGGAATTGCAAATCTGGTGACCTTGAAACAAGTGGTTGTTCATTCTTAATAGCAGATACGCAGGCCAGATACAGTCTTCAGATCGAGTGCACCCTTGAGCACAAGGATTTGCTCTCATGTCTGCCTTGAGAAACTGTATCACAAAGGAACCGATTAAACTTTTTGAGGCAGTCCTGCCAAGCCCGGGTGACCGAAATCTCATGACTCTGGCCCCCAAAACCACTGGATAAACTTAAATACAATCATGTTGATGAATATAATAATGAAAACTGATGTGCCTTGTGCTCTAGCAGACACTCTAGTCAACTTTTAAGCTTTCTTTCAAAGATGAAAAACACTGCTTAACAATGAAAACCAGGAGTTTCATTAAATTCTGAAAGCACCTGAGCTGGATCTTTGGAAAAAAACATTTGCAATAAATTCACAAGAGTTGCCAAGCAATAGTGGTACAGTCAGAGATGTGTCAAGCTTCCCTTCTTTCTCGCACAGTAGACCTACAATGCCAAGTAGTCCAAAGAGCCGCTTTGTGACCTTACCATGCAGTAATAAACCTCAAGGGTCAAGACACACGAGAACCGATCTTTTATTCTCCTGAAATTAGGAGCAGAGCTTCCTCGCACCTCTTTTTCCATCTTGTTTGATGGAGTAAAAGCTTCTCTTCCCATTCCCTGCTGCAGCTGTGCAGCCAGACAGCTCTCTACACCCTGGCAGAGGGGGAAGAGCTTCTTTGTGGGTATCAGAGAACAGACTGCTTCAGTTACCTGGAATCGGTGGAAGTCTGCTGGTTTGAAGTCATTAGGTGAACAGCCACACCAGTCAACAATGTGTTTGTACTGACACTTGCAACCAAGTTTACGGTTCCAGTTCGTGATGCGCAGGTTGTTGTCCACCATGGAGTCACAGTATGGGCTATTTTCCAGAACAGTGTGAAAGAAGGACTGCAAGAAAGACAGCAGATCAGTACATTCAGCTCCTCAGACTGCTATTTTCTCCTTCCCTTCAGTCACGGGCCTGAAACTAATGCAAGTGACTTATTTTCTTTTGAAATGAGAGAATTAACAACCTCTATTATTTTGCCATATACAGAAAGCACTCTACATCTATGCACTCCGTACAGCAACAAAAATCACAACATGCTATAGACCCAGTCAAACTGGAATAACGTACCGTTGAGGTCACGCTACAATAACCTGGCACAGAATAGTTCCACATCTGCAATGATCAGCTTTGGGCATTAAGAGTCCAAAGGACTCCAGGGAAGGCACCAGTGCCAGCAATTTTTTTTTTTTTTTCAGCTGTATGATAAATTCCAAGAAATTCCTATTATTTTTCTTCTGTAAGTTACTCTCTGGTCTAACAGATTTAGGACTGTTTTCCTGAGCAATGTTTGAATGATATATCTCAAGTTCTTTCCTAAGACAATTCTTAAACCTTCACCACCAGTCCAGTTACCATGAAAAGAAATACAATCTCAGACAGCTCTTCTGCGGGTGTCTGTATCTCCAGCAGTCTTAAATACATTGCTAGTTGAATGCTCTTGTTCTGAAATACACAGTTCACCCCAGGCGCCAGAAGGACATTCTGCCTCCTACAATTACATCTGAAATCATAAGTCTTTATTTGCTGACTCAAGACAGCAATGAATTCCTATTGGGCTATCCTAATTATATCACCATAGTATCAGCTATTACAGAAATCATGCGTAATGGGGACTGATATATCAGGTCAACAGGTCAGTGAAGGCAGGGCGATTTTAAGAAACCAGCTACGTATCTTGCAAAGAAAACTTTGTAGAAAGAAGCTGTGGACTATGATCAAATTTAGCCCTGTAAGAGATGATTTTTGGAGCAGTGACTTCTCTTTAAAATCAGCAATAGTAAGATCTATAAATAACCAGCTTACATTAGCATGGCTGGCCCCCAAATAATCCCCCTACCCTTTTTAATGTTAAATGACAGCCCAGTGAATATGGATTTTATGCTTGAACTGTTTGGTTAAACCTATAAAGGCATCCATTCTCATTCAAGCGAGAGGAAAAAAAAAATAGCCCTACCCAATTACCCTGTGTCCTTTCATAACGATACAGAAATTTCTCCTAGCTAATGGACGAAAAGGTTATCAGAGTTGAGACAAAAGGTGATTTTTAACAGAAATGGGATTCAAGCAACATTATTCAATGTGTGTGTGGAATAATAAATCCCTATCAAAAGACGACAATTGCTGCACTCCACCGCAAGCTAATAAGCCTAGATTTCCAAGGTCGGTCTCATCTCAAAACGTTCAGGAGCCACCAGCAAGGAAGGAAGTTACTGTTTTTAAGACAGTCATCAGGTCTTCCTTGGAATGGCTGCATGCTACATACCCTGGGAGCAGAGCCTGACAAGGCAGCAGAGCAACGTACCTGGCGAGGCAGGTGTAGCACAGCCTGAGAACCCGTCAGGCTCTGTGCTCTATTTGTAGACAACGCATGTCGCCCTGACACGCTGCCGCACAGGAGATGAAAACCCATCCTGGTGTGCACTGCTCTTCTGCATCACTTGTAGCCAGAGCCATTCCTGACTGATCTAAATGATTTGTGACTATGCCTTCTAGCTGAGTTTTGAATGGAACAATAAACCTTTGTTTGTAGGGCTTTTATTTTTAAAGCAAAGGGCTGGATAATAGTGAGGAAAGCTACTTATGAAGACAATTCAGCATATCTAATAGCCTTCAAAGGCTTTGTACAGGAACAATTTGCAAACAAAGGGCAGCTGGATTTTTGGATGTTCAGTAATAGATTAATAGGCTTGAAAGTATAAAACAAAGCCATTCCTCGCAAAAAAAAAAAAAAAGTCTCACAAACAAACAAAGAAACTAAACAACTGCAAAAGTAGTTCTAATACTAAAGGACTGACTTGTCATGGGAGTAAAATTCCCATTACCCACTGTGGGATGATCCAAAGGCCTTTGAAATCAGGCAGAAGCCTCTCTGATTTCAGTCATCTTTGGGACAAGCACAAACATTGCAGTTTTGAACACAGAGAGGGATTGCCTTGAATTCACATACCTCAGCAGGAAGCAATGTGTAAGAGTAAAACCTCTTCATCTTTGTTACCAGATCATCATTGGAAAAAGTAACGTACTCCACAAACTTCCTGTTCAGGAGAAACCAATCCGACCCTCCATCGACTGCAATTCCTTCTGGGATCCTCCGGTCCCCCAGGCGCCACATGTGGGTATCACATTCCAGGAAAAGTCGATCCAGTCCTTGTTTTCTGATAAATCTGAGGGAATAGAAAACCAGTCATCAAAAGTTAATTTGTATTTTGTTATCATCAGTAGCTCTATAAATAAAGAAGCCACTTTCTCAAACAAGAAGGATAAAAAGGTCACTTGTTTATAGTTCTGTTCTACTCATAAATAATGTAGAAAGGTTTAATAAATGATTAATCAGTTATACGGTCAGCTATAGGGGCAAAGATAAACAGATTGCTTTTAAACATCATTTACACCTTCTGCTGTCCTAAGATGGAACTGTGAAAGTTACAGAGCTGTATGGCATGAAAAGCTGTAATGTTCATTAACTCTTACCAAACCACTGCAGAACCACCATAACGTGAACTAAACACAACCTGTGTGATAGGTTTCTGTCTCTAAATAAATGCACAGTTTTTGAAAAACAGCAAAGGGTACATAAAGGTAAAATGACCAATTTTCTCCTATCTTATTATTCCACAACTTTTTCTATTAGGGTATAGTTAATCAGAAAGAAATAAAATTGCACTGCTCTTTGCTGTAGAATGAACATGTCTGCTCCATTTTCAAGTCTATAGAGACTTGAAATGTTTTGTTATTGCTGAACCACGAATTAGAAGAGCAACTGCAGAACTGTAAAGTTATGGAAATGAATTATTTGAACCCAATATGAGAAGAAAAGGAAAATCAATCTATGTTTGAAAACACTATGGACTGGATGCCCACACATGTTTTGAGACTGTCTCACCCAAGTTTCTGTTAGTTATTCCATTTTCAGAATTATTGCCCAGAAAGGGAAGCAGCGCAGCCATGAATTAGCACACCCCTTCCCAAGGGGCTGTTGTGCATACATCCTGCACGTTCTGAGCACTAGTAAGTGCCAGCTAACCAGACCAGGATGGCAACCAACACCCACAAGATCACAGATCTCGCTGGATGTAAGAACTGCGGGCTAACAAGAGCCGTGTACCTACAGTGAGGAGGACACCGTAAGACTTGCGTTTCCTTCCTGAACAACACAGAGCTACACCAGATTCTTAGGAATGTTTTAGGATCAGGAAGTCAAGACATTTTAGTGGTCCTCAAACACATGCAATTGAAGGAAGAGGAAAAGAAATAAAAGTTAAGGAACACCACCAAAGCTTCTGGACTCCTGCATCTGGAAATGTGAGTGTTAACCCTGTAGGCTAACTCCCTCGTTAAAGTTTTGTCCTACACCAATCAAAGAACTGAGATGCAATTATGAAATGGGGCATATTAATTTTCAAAAGGACTGTAAATGACTTCAGGGTCTACATCCTACTGATAGCTATACTGCTTCTCACAGTAAGAGAAGAGCAGCTCCTCTGTTAACACAACAGTGTAGAAAATTTGTAGATGAGACTAGAGAAATTTTTCTGTCCATGAACAAGTTTCTAATTTCACGTTCCATTATGAAGGACAATAGAAAAGTCTTGCAATTTTAATGCAGTGCTCTAGAATGTAATCTTTAAATTCAATATTTATGCAGTTATCTCCAAATCAAATATTAATGTGCCTGAAAGTTTGGTCATTTATTTCCCTCAAAACTAAATGCTCATTTGAGTTAATTATTTTAAGAGAATAATAGAATTTTATGACCATATTTAAATAGGAACGTAAAATTCTTTTCCATGAAATAATTTCTTTCAAGTGCTATCCTCCACCAATTTATCATTTGTTATTCTCATTTTCAAATAGAAGTTTCTTTGGCTGCAATAGAAATCCCCAAACCAATAAAAAACACCTGACCATTTAAAAAACCCCTCTACTTACAAACTCCCTTAGCCTCTAATACATGACAGGGCTTACAGTTAACCAATACCAGAAAACTCAGTTATATGACTTCAGCCTAATTATCTGAAACTGGCAATAGAAGAGAATGGCCACACTCAGGATGAGAAGGTCTCAGCAATTCTAGGCTCACAGCTTCACGTTTTACAAAATAGTTGACAGGCTCCTTCTTTTTGTATACGTACACAGTTCTATGACTTTCTTGAGCTAAGGGCTTGGACAAGCAAATCTCAGCACATGGAGTGAAATAAAACAAATCTTGGGAGCACAAGCGTTTTCACAACAGATCACAGTCCTAAAATCTTATAGAGTGTTATTAGAATAAAAGTAAATATACTTTCCAACCATTCCATCTCCAGCAAAGCAGCGTAGCCCAACTGAAGAGCAGCAATGCTTTTGTAGACCTGCAAAGCATTGACTTTTTTGCTCATGCTTCTTGAAACCTTCCTAGAAACATCATACCAGGCTTTAAATAACAGTAACAACCGAAAAGCAAGTAAGCATTTCTCAAAAGGCTCACCCTTAGTGGGCCTGGTTCACACACAGTCATTACACCTTAACAAAATAACACATTAGCATAGCAAATAATTTCCTTTTATCTATGAAGCAAGAATTTACACAATAGGCTTTGAAGACAGAGCTCTCCACTGGGTAATTTCTTACTATCTATTTATGTTACTTGGGAGCCAAGGGGACCAAGTGGATTTTACATCTGCTAGAAGCTAAGTGGTCCTGCCTGAGGAGGCAGTGGGGCTGCCCTAGGAAGCCCAGGCTGTACTGATGGCACACAGAGAGCTGAACTGCAACCAGAGTGGAAAAGGTCCATGAGGCTTTTTTTCCAGACTCTTCTAGGACAACTGATGTTCCTAGCTGCTCCAGCAATAGTGATTTTGGCACTCAGGGAGGCAAGAATTTACTCTAAGCCTACTGGATCTTGCCTAAGGGAAAGAGAGAGGTCCTATCTGTATGCCACGTAGGGCTTTTCAAGAAATCAAAACCCCTCAAACACTACAAACAGTTCATAAAGATTCTTGACCAGCCATCCAACAATGCTTGCAGCAGTCATCTCTGAAAAGAAAGATAAGATGGAGGGCAAAAACATGACCCTACTGATTTATTCCTAGTCCAATGCTGTATTTCATTAGCTTCCGGTTATGTTCAATGTAATACCAAAACAGTGCATTTTATGAAGGCATGCCAAGCTTCTGAGAGAGTAATGAAATGCAAAAAAATGGTGATTTTTCTCTCAAGTCTTTCTCTCTTGGGTTTTATAGGACACCTAGCAGATAACTCCCAAATTAAAACACAAAAAAAAAAAAAGGATTAGCAATAGCATTTCATTAATCTTAGCAAAGTGGAAAAATTCAGGTGCTTTCTAGCACCCTGAACTTCAGGTAAGACCGGCACACCACTGACAACTGCAAATGTACTTGCCAGGACAATGATATGCAACTGCACCAAGGTACAGTTAGCCAAACACAATGGAGATTGCCATCAGATGAAGATATTTGACCTTTTTCCTGATCCAAGACAAACAATAAGAGGAAAAGAACGATGATAAGAAAAAAGAGTCAATCAGGAGAAAATAAAATTAAGACTAGGGTTAAGACAAAGCATGCCATTTTACCTTATTTCATAGAATACTCCATCTAAGATATTTTATACTTACCCTTTAAAAAATTTTAACTCTTCCTAAAGAGCCTGCATTACACTTGCAAGTGAGCGGCAAGCATAGCATAACATGAATGCATCTTGCCAGCTGAGCTCAGCAATCAGGCGACCGCACGTGTGAAAGGTGGTGTTTGTGCCCTGCCTACACGTCGATGCAGCCTCGGGGCGTAGACAACTCCGGATGTTATTTTTATACTTTGTTTAAAAAACTACTGCCTGCAGCACGTGGTTTGTCACACTGTGTATAGAAAGTTAACTGTCCAGACAGCTCATGATTGCAATCCAGCTTAGGGAACTCTTCTTACTTTGTAGTGTGGTTAAATATTTATAAATGCATTCCAGATGAGACTCTAGGATTGCATAACACATAAAGCATTTGTAAGATGTTTAGCACACACTCCTAAAACATGAATATAAATATATAGCCCAGCTTTTCTTATGATATGTCTTAACTATTAATATTGTTGCACATTTCTTTAATATCAACAAAAATATCACAACCAAGTATCACCCTTTGGATAGTTTTCTCAAGTGACACTGCGTACCACAGCAACTCTGACACCCTCACTCCTGAAGGCTTACACCTTTGCAGGATATAAGACAGAGTTTGCTGTTTCCCAGACTCTATGAACAAATAAAACTTTCTTAAGCATCAGAGGCTATCAGACTGCTAAACGTTACTTATCAGTAACTTCATCACTAAAAGGTTTTTGTCTGGAAAGAATACTTTTTTTTTTTTTAGATGAAAAGCTTTCTTCCTAAATGTTTTCTGCTTCTGGCTTCTTGCCCGAAAAACATCCTACCGACATTTCACTCTTAACCAGGGGCACCTACCAGGACCTCATCATCATTATTCACTACACAAGAATAAGAACTATGAATAAAAGTTAATGATAGACCAGTGAAACAATTCGTCACAACTCAAAAGTCAATATCAAGGCAAGGATCTGCAGAGCTTGGAGCTCCCTAGCACCACGTCCATGTTCTCCTTAATACACGTGGACAAACTATGCACTTTGCTTTGACTCTATTTGCTCCTCCTTTAACTCTCTTCAGACAAAGATTTTAAGTTAGTCAATTTTGGTGGGAAAAATAAAGTAAATATTTTTACGGATGAGAAATATGAGAGGCTTTTGCCAGCAGTGTTTGCACAGCCACCTTGGAAACACTTACCGGAGTCAATCAGTAGGGAACCATAAAACAATAACTTGCAATTGAGGTGACCAAGTAGAAAGCACAGAACAGCAATCTGACAATCCTGAGTGTAACAGTTGCAACAAGTAATTTGTGAGCAATCTCTAGGCTACAATATATCTCCATAAACCAGTCACTGAATAATTCTTTGTAATAAGCAATTTCATAAAACCCAAACCTGCACAGAGCAGTTTCATTCCTTGTCTGCTGCAGGCCAGAAATTCTGGCCTCCATTGAGTATGTGATGAATTTCCAGTCGACTGCGACACAACCCTGATTTCACCCCATTTCCATGAGTAACTCTATTCTATGAAGGGTTACACACTATTTAAAAAATCTGAAATAATTAACAATTGGCTATTTAAGCACAATGTCGATATTGTACCAGATAAACATCTGTTTTTCTAAAGATGTGATCTTGCAGTCTGTTTCCCAAGACCTCTTTCTGTCGTGCCAAAAGCCGCCGGGGCTGACCCCTCAACTCTCAAAATTGAGCTGAAGCTTGAAAAGGGGAACAACGTCAGAAAGAAATAGCACCTACTTAGTCTGTCAAGACGTGGAAGATTTCCTCCCAGTATGACAGGCAGCATGCAGAAAGCACAGAATGCACAATTCCTGCTGTTTCAAAAGGCTACAAAAAAATTCTCAGTATAGATAAAAATGATGGAAGAAAAGAGAGGGAGAAATGAAAATTGTAACCTGCTTTCCAATGTGTTTAAACTGCAGCATCCTGAATGTGAATGTTACGAGGTCAAAAGCAGAATTCTTCTTATCTTTCTTTAATTCCCTTACTCTGAAGAAAATATTATAAACACAATACTATCCTAACAATCCCCTAAGCTTTAATGCAAATGCACAAACAAACATCAACAACATCATAAAGAATTTCTCTCTTGAGTGGATCTGCTATAGTGAGATTGGGCTTATTTCATGTGCAAAAGCCAAACCCGTAAGCAAGCACACAAACTGAAATGCTTTTAGTAGCTTTGCCCACCGTGCTAAATGCTTGGATGTTAACAAGGAACACAGGGAAATCTTAATTTTAAAATACTATTAGTGTTTGCCATTCATCTCCCTCTAAGCCCTACTACAGAGGAGAGCACCAGACTTCACGGAGCAGCAGAGCACGGTGGGTGCACGAGCGGAGCAGCAGCCAGCCCTGCACTGTGGCATCACAAGCTGCCCCTTGGCAAGGACAGCACAGGCTCTGACCTTGGGAGGACAGAAATTAAATTCAGAGTGGAAAACAAAGGTGACACAGCCACAAAAATTAAACTGAGAGAGATGCAGTTAGTGATATTTGTTCCTGCAACTTCTCTGGGTCTCTAGCAGCTGGGCTACAAGTCACCATGAGACCAAGCTGCTCTACTGGAATAATTTTCTGATGGTCCAGATTACCACATTTGTTCCCAATGTATGTTTAAACAGTTTTATGCTCAATGTGCAAGTAAATCTGGGGCAGACAGACACTTACACTTTGGTTGGCTGACACAAATGTTGGAAGATCATTTTTAGATCGTTTACAGCATGACAAAAATAGCACAGTATTTTGACTGGCTCTTTAAAGTTACAAGCGTACCTTGAAATATTGTTAACTGTGGTCCTTCTCAATCAACGGCATCTTTTTTATGGAAACTAAATGTCCATTGCATTTAGAGTATTCCACACTAGATGTTGTTGAAAGGTGATGAACACACTTTTTATCTGGTCATTATTCCATCTCTTTGTGGACATAATTAGATTTTTTCAAGCTGTACAACAGATGCTTCACATTCTATAGAATTTGTTTCTGCTTCTTTCATATGTAATTCTTTCCATCCATTTAATGCTTTAGTCATCTCATATCTTTGCATTACGTTTTGAAGAAATTCCTCATGATTCTTGCCTCTCATCCACCTTTTCCTAAGCATTAACTTATACGGGTTTGAAAAATCTTACTTTCCATCTTAGAAGCATAGAATGGTTTGAGTTGGAAGGGACCTTAAAGATGATCCAGTTTCAACCTCCCTGCTCTGGGCAGGGACACCTTCCACTAGACCACGTTGCTCCATGCCCCATCCAACCTGGCCTTGAACACTTCCAGGAATGGGGCATCCACAATTTCTCTGGACAACCTGTTCCAGTGCCTCACCACCCTCATATTAAAGACTGCCTTCCTTATATGTGATCTAAATCTACCCTCTTCCAGTTTAAAGCCATTACCCCTTGTCCTATCAACACATGCCCTCATCAAAAGTCCCTCTCCAGCTTTCTTGTATGCCCCTTTTAGGTATTGGAAGACCACTATCAGGTCTCCCCAGAGCCTTCTCTTTTCCAGGCTGAACAGCCCCAGCTCTCCCAGGCTGTCCTCATAGGAGAGGTGCTCCAGCCCTCTGATCATCTTTGTGGCCCTCCTCTGGACTCACTCCAACAGGTCCACATCATCTAGAAAACTCTCTTCCTCTTAAGACTTAAGAGGAAGTCTTAAAAATCCTTAATGCTTCTCAATATTTTAATGTTGTAGGTCAGGGAGTAAACTCTTAAGAGTCCCAAAAATAATAAAAATTTCAGAACCTGTTTTTAGTTTAAGAAACTTACAGAGTCTATTTTTTGCAGTAATGACTCTACTAGGAATTGCTTTGTTTTGACAACAGTTCCATAGAGTCCCTCATGAGTATAAGGCTGAAACGGGACTTCCAAAGACTTTCCTGGGGGTTTCTTTCCACCACTCCTCAGCTACAGTATATTTTAAGAAACATTGGAACAGCTTTTACACTGACAAAAATGTACTGGCTTCCTCTCACAAACAAGGAGGCCATAACTTAAGTGATTTTGTTTCTTTTTATATAAAATACGCAAAATAAGAAGAAAACTGCAAATGATAGTGTGCAGAGACGTAGCGTGAATTCACCACAAACACAATGATACAAAAGCTGACATTTTGTCACCTGTTCGTCTCCAATAAATGTCTTTCCTAGAAGATTTCTTGTTGCCTCACCTCCTCTTCTTCCCAACACCCACACGACCGAGCAGTCTCTGACCTGAGAATGCTGCTGGGTGTGAGTGGCTGAGCTTGAAGCCATCTCATCAAAGTGATGCTGCTATAGCAGCAGCAGGCAATGCGACGGGACACTCAGTGCAGAGGACACCTGGGTGTCCACCACAACAGCACCTCACTGGGTGTTTCTATTGTGCTTAACATTTCAGAATCTGCATACTAGATAATTAAAGAAAAGGAAATGGAGATTCAAACCTTCCATGTGACTGAGGGCAAGTGTGAGTCACTTCTACACAGATTTTTCATGCTATCAAATCAGGCTATCGACCTGCGGGTAAACCAGAGCCAACAGTATGTCTCCAACCAAAAAGGGTGTTCCTCAACATAATTACATTATAATATGTTGCAGCATCTTGGAGGAAAAGACACAAATGTTACTACGTTACACTGAAAATGAAGTGTGCAGCTCAGTGCTCTTTGCAACCAGATTTCTGATTACTTTACCAGTACCTTCAGTTTTCACCTCCTTCCTAATTCCTGCCCCGCCCATAAATGATGGCTACTTCAAACCTTCTCACTTACTGCACCTTCCTGAACTGATGGATGATCTTGCTTGTATACCCTAACAAGACCAAAACCCATCCTGTTTTGTCTCATGTCAAGACATATGGCTGGTTTTACTGCATCTTCCCATCACCTTCAACCTATTTTTGTTTTCTTTTGCATTGACAACTTAGTGCTGTTTTCCAAAACTGAGCAGAAATAAAAGCTCTACAAGGAGGCAAATTGTCAAGCCGAAGCAGTAAAGGCTTTATGGCTCCCCTAACGCTTCACAGAAAGCAAGAAGGAACATTTGAAAGTTAGCTGTAATGGCTAACATTTTTAAGTGCAATCTCTTTGCATAGAAGATGCATGTTGCTATTTCAGTCACTAGAGTTCACAGGGAACTGTTGGGCTGAACTATTTACAAGCAAAAAATAGATCTTCCTAGTTCATCTGCTTCAGGATACTGAAGTTTTAGAAAAAAGTAACAAAAAAAAAGTATGGCTGAGGGAAATATGGGCCAAATGAACCACCAAGCATTTCACATGAGCAGCAATGTAAGCACTGCTGGGAGGTAACTGGTTAAACTATTTCAACAGCAGGGATAATATTTTTTTCCTAGTATTTGGGTACTTACTGGGCGATTCCTCAATGCAGCAATACACAATAGCATTTACTGTTCAATCCATTTTCTAACCAACTGCCAAAGCACCATCAGCCCAGTCTACAGAATGCCAACAAACAGCATGTGCAACAGTGGAAAAAAGGCATTTCTGAAAGGGGGATGAAATAGATACACACCAGCAGAACTGGGCTGAAAGAGGAGGAGATTTTAGGAACATGCTCTGGCCCTTCAGGAGTTAAGGCCTCTCCAGCCTCTGAGAACCGGGATGGGCGTGCAATGCTCCTTACTAAAAGCCTACAGTTCAGCAACACCTCTAAAAGTATCTGGAATCCAGGAGCCACAAATGTGATGAATACCATTAATGAGGAGAAAAAAAGCAACACAGGAACCCAGATACATAACAAACTTTTAATGGCCTTCTCTTTAGCTGTTTGTGTTCTGGCTATGAGCTCCAGATTCCTCTAAGATGTAACCATCCAGCCTTCACAGCATGTCTATACTGCTTCCCAAACGGCTCCTGTGGCCAGGTTTCTACAAAACTCCCCCCCTTTTCCTGCCTGTCATTGAAGATGTCACATTTGACTATCTTTATACTCTACAATACATCAGCCTGGTGCTGCTCCTGCCAAAAACCCAAATCTTTTGAGTGTTCCAAATTGTAATAGCTTATACAACTACCGGGTTATTCTCTTCCTTTTAATAGTCTGGAGACATTGAAAAGAGGAGGAAATGTGTTGCCCGCTAAGTACTATGTAACGACTCCAGCCACTGTATGCAATTTCATTTCATACATCCAGCTCTCTAAGGAAATAATGCTTCTCCAGCTGGGTTCAGGAGCCATTTTCACGTCCATTCCCCTTTCTGAAGCCACTAAAGGAAAACCAGAGCGATGCACTTTTTAATGACTTTGGCATAACCAAAAGAAAACTTCACTCTATAAAAGGAAGCCTGTTTTTTCTCCTTATTTGGCAGTAAAAGATGTACTGATTGTGAACACGGCTTGAATATAAAGTACATTGTAATTGAGCTGTATAAGCATTTCAGTTTTAAGATGGCACTTCCAATTTTTCTCTCTCACTTGTATGATCCAAAGATTGTGATGATTTAAAATTCAGAGTTTCCAGCTGTTTACAAAGCAGACTTAGACAGCTGAAAGGCTTACTGTTTAGGAGTAATTATTCATCCCCGAATTGAAATTAAAGGTAAATAAGGGTTATATATTGCTTCCAGTGATATTTAAATGTTGAGCTCCTGTATTACTACTTCACTGTTTTGAGAAAAACACCTTGGAATAGCAAAATTATTATTGTACATGGCGAGGCGGTCAGCCTAGTCCAGTGTCCTCTCCCTTATCATGCTTTCAACTAGCTGTTTTAAACAAAAAATCCTGTTCCAGTCCGTTTTGAGATATCATGTCCTAAGGGAGTTTTCTGCTATTGCCCAATAACTTGGAGACTGGCCTGCATCCTAAATCCTTTCCAAAAGCTATCTTAAAAAAAAAAAAATAAAAAAAAAAATTGTTGCCAAACCTTGAGTCTGTTGCTTCTCTTCTAGACCTTACTAAGCGCTTGGCCATACCATTCCCCCCCATGGGATATTTCTTTTCCACAGGGCTGTGGTAAGGCAAAGCAAACAGCAAAATTTAAAAAGTAACTGGAAAAAGTAACAGAAAAAAAAATAATCATCCCTTACTCTTAAATGAGCAAGTCACCAAGTTTGGCTGTGGAAATTCCCCAAGCCAAGGTCACAGGAGCCTGGGAGAATACTCTAAGGAAGCACCACACCTCGCCTCTTCTCCTCTGGGGACACTGTCTGCAGGCAGCAGGGCACAGCATGACAGCCTAGACGGGCCTTCAGTCTCATCTCACCTGCCCATGCTTACACAAGGTATTTCAGTCCAGAGGATTTAACTGTTCTAAGTACTAACTTAGGGATAAACCTCATTGGCATGGGCACAGCTTGCACACCTTGGGCATAAAATGAAAGTCAAACAGAAATTGTGTGTCAAATGGGCAGAGCAGATGGTACGTTTACCGGTTTAGATGAGACTGAGTTACTGAAACACTAAAACTGAAAGATCAGGCTAGAGGTCTTCACATTAGATATAATTTCTCTCTCAACGGGTGGATATAGAGCTGGAAATTCACCTGCAATACAGAGGGCTAACTGCTTTTTGATACCAATGGAACGACTTTTTACCAAACGCCAATATTACTCAGAGGCTTCCGCAGCTGCTGGCCTGAGTCCTGTCTCTACACTTATCTGCTGCACACAGGAGGAGGGGGAGCCACTGTATCTCCCTGATAGAAATTTTGGGGAGCTGCCAAGGGGTGATGTGAAAGGATCCATTCATCCAGCAGTCAGCAGTAGGAGTACGTAGGGGACTAAGGGACTACACAACCACGGTGGACAGAGGCAGCAAACCTGCACTCGTGTCCCCCATTACGTTCCCTGATGCACAGAGAATTTATGGTAGGAATCCAGGAGAAAAAAATAAAACACAGCAACATGTTGTAATAGGCTAAAAGGTATTTAATTGTTTATACAGTCAAAGGGAACCATTGAACTAATAAATGGGTTGTTATTCCTGTGAGGGGAGGACAAGTGGCACATTAGCTCATTTTATTATTAAATTAATACCAGATTAGTGTGTTTAAGTGATCTAAATTGTTCTAACCCAGCTGAGGTTGGCATGTCTGAACCAGTTTGATGCAGGCATATCATAATTCATCAGTTATTTTCCTTAGCCAGCTCAGGGAATTTGAGAAGAATCAGGTGCACCAGAGGAGCTCAAAAAGGACTGCTTTTCCCTGGCCATTTCTCTTTCCTTTTCTACTTTAACTCTGCTGTCGATCACTATTGCCATCTAGAGCCGAGCCTGCCAATCACTCTGACACTCTGCATTCCCAAACCAGAGACCTCCTGTGAAAACTGTTGACTCGGATTTAAATATTATTCCTTACAGTATTATTTTTTACTACCTGTGATAGAATTTCTGCATGCACAAGACGAATGCTCATGAGGACTTCATTTAAACAGGAACACGACAGAATGGATAAATCTAGTGACAAGAACAGAAGTAGCCAAGAAGTGAGAGACACCTGTGTATTATTCTGCTCACCCACTGTGCTGAACATGGACTGGATGCGTCACGTTCTCTATGTACAGTATCTGAACCCAGGCTTACAGTACACTTGACATTTTACAGAATAAGGAGATGACCTGGTACTCAGGCAAAATAAACCAATATTTTTAGGTGCAAAGCCACTGGGACTCAGAATATGGAATGGCTGGAATTGTTGCAGGACTGCTGTTACTGTACAAAACTAAAAGTGAAGAGGAGAAGCAAAACTATCAATAAAGAGGAAAAGAGGACCACTGCAATCAGATAGGAAAGATATTCCATCTGCAGAGGTTGTTTAAATCTTTGAAAACACAAACACAGTCTTTGGTCACTGCTGCTCCCTCAAACCACAAACCTGTAGGTATTACTGATGCACTGCGGGAAACACAGCACATTCTCTTTTCCCTGAGACCTGCACAGTGTGGATGAAGAAGGACACTGAAACAAGGACTTAAAAACTGTAGCAGATCATGATAACCATCCAGCCGCCATCCTCACCAGCATGTGCAGGCTGGTACAGGCTCCCACACCTCGCAGAGGTGTGCTTGCACAAGGCTTTGCTGCAGACTCCAGCTAGTGCAGGTCTTGCATGGCTGGGACTGACTGAGGCAGGGAAATACTGTTGTGCAGGGCAATTGCCATGTGCTCCTGAAAGATCAATCTGTGCCAAGCCCCAAGGAGGGAGCAAGCATCAGTCTGCTTAACATCTCCCTCCCCACTAAAGCATCTTTGCAAACTGACTAGAGGGAGGAGCCATTCTGGACCAATAAATAACTGTCCTCAGAAGAGGGTTTCCTACTCATTTGCTTTTCTTTCCTGGACTAGGAATTTCTTCACTCAGATAACGCTGGAAAACTATCACTATGCAAAAACTCTCCGTGCCATGGTTAAAATAAGCTGAGGAAAGGGCCAGCTTACCTTGCGTTGTCCCTCCCGTGTGATTTCAGGAAGTTCATATCACGATATCTGGACAGGAATGCTACTAGCTGGTCATTTGTCCTGCAAGAGAAAGAACAAGGGAAGCACAAATTACACCGTGAAAACTACTAAGTTTAGAGTAATTTATATACTTACTGTTCTCATTCAGGGACCATTTGCAGACTCTTTGAAGGAGGTAGTTGCTGAAAAAACTTCCATCCTGCTGCTAAACTTCACTGCCTCCCTCTACTCAGGAAAGTGTACTTGGAAAGAAGCATAGCTTTATTACATCTTAATGAATTTCATATCAGCTCTTGGCAGATGTTTTAAGCATTGTAACAAGTGTATGTATTAAGTAATACTGCTCAACACTTTTAAAGTCTGAAAATCCAGCTGTATGATGACTGTGTTGGTAGTCCCACTTTACATGCTTTGCCAGATATTTCCCAGGGAATTTGGTTAAGTATCTATTGGCATTTTATTTGTTTTCATCCTTGTAATAGAGAAGAGGCCAAGGCTGGAATGCATAAAGCAAGAGAATTTGGATGTCAAAATCCCAATATAATTAACAGGAACAAAGGAATTGAGAAGGTTAATTCCAATTAGTATGACTGGCAATCTGACACCAGTATTTTCAAAATTTCAGCTGACATGTCCAAGAATGAATTTACGCTTGACAGCTTTTGTGGTCTGTTATTTCTTTAACAATGGAGAAAAATGTTCTCTATTTATCTGGGTCAGCATATTTAGAAAAAAATCATATTAAAAAGATCTTCACCTCCTAAGTTGCTTTCAAAACAACAACATTATAGACACAACACCATTTAAGCAACGGTCTGTAATGGAGTTGATGGCAGAAAAACTAAAGATAAAACAGTTGTCAATAGTACTGTACCTTGAAAACATTTCATTATTATTTCACAGAAAACCCAGTTAAACCAGAGTCCTGTACAAAATGTGTTTAACTTCTGGTGTCAGGCTGCAACAACTTGGAAATGTTATCAGACTAGTAACCTTCATATCTCATAAAATCAAATTCTTCTGTCATCACAGGTAGCATTTCATTGTTGAACTCATGAATAAAGAACAAGTTAACCATTTATTTTATCTGGACTGGATGAAGTATCTGCCTATCACCCAGCATGACTGACCGAGCTGTAGGAGCCTGAGACCCTCCCATGCTCACTCATGTGAGCTGTAACACCTCCCAGGCTCAGACTCTGCATCTCAATTTGGCAGCCTCAGAAAACTGCTTTCTGTATAGTAAGCTGTGCAGATTTTCACATTTGCTGCTCCAGTGATTCTCCATCTTACTGGGATGAATAGGCATTTAGTGAATTTACTTAGCAATGCTTCCACATGAAATGGTTTCAATGGCTGACATCTTTGGGTGAGTTTCTAGGCAAAAGCTGGCACACAAATATGATCTTTAGAAAGATAACCAAGTTTGGAAGTACTTGAGCTATTTCCTCACAGGATAAAAATAAAATCAACCGAAGTAACAGTCCACACCACTCAATAAAACATGATGATTTCTAGATTGCTCACCAACCTAAATTTTGCTATTCAGCAGCGCTCTACCAGTGTATTTGGACTTGGGGATGCCATACAAACTTTTCAATGCTTCTTGCTTTTTAGATAATGCTTATAAATGCTCATATGATTTGTAGCTCTCAAAATAATTAATAATTGACATTTTCCCACTTCTGGAAAACATTGGTGGCATCCTGAGCCTACTTCTAATTTTTTTTTTTTTTTAAAAAGAACTTACAAAGTTTTATTCTTTGTCAATTAAGTATGCTTCTTCTCATTTGTTGACAATATGGAAAATAAACCATCACATTTCCATTTGGCAAAACTTTCTAGTTATTTGACATTCAGATTTATGCGGTCAACCAATTCTGCGCTCAGCATGGGAGCACACTGAATTTCTATTAAGCTTTCATTCAAACTGCTTATTCTGGCCCCAGTATCATGAGGATGCTGCACACCACCTCTGAATTACTCCTCTATGTGACATTAAAAAGAAAATCAAAGGTATTGAACATGCCATAGATGCTAATGCAGTTGCTAAAATCCTCCTCATTTTTTAAAAAAACTTTGCCTTCAGGAGTGTATTTCCTAAATGCCTCTGGCACAGATTGCTACCACACTTCTTCAGTTACAGCAGCAGCAGAGTCTCTACACCATCGCAGTGCCTCTGGCACCAGCTATTTACAATGCCTCTGGCACTCCTTCTGAGAAATACTAAAAACATGGGCCTATTTTTTCTCTAAGCAAGGCAATGGAAAGCTGAGATTTTCAGCTGAAGACATCACTGGGAGCAACATCGACTCCACACTGCCAAATTAAATTCTGCTATAGCTCCATAAATTTCAGGGATAATTCACTGAGCATAAATCTGGCACGAAATCTTTCACTAACCATCATAGTGTAACAGAAAGTAACAAGTGCAACATATTTCTAGTATTTCCTTCCTAAGAAAGAAATAAAACAGTCATGGGGATAGGGAGAGTAGTTCACACTACTGATTAAAACACATTAATACACATATTACATTCCTATCAGTTTCCGTAGTATGTAACACAGCATGAATACAGATTGAGGAAAAAGCCTTTCCACAGTTGGCGCGTGAGGCTCGAGCTGATGGATGCATTCACGCAGCTCCCACTTTTATTTCCTTTTGTTATTAAATTCACTTGGAGGGCAAGGCACCAGGGAAAAGGATTAGTCAGCTAGTTACCTGTGCCATTAGCAGGGAGGGATGACAATGCGAGAGTACAGAGGCTGAGAGAAAAATGTGTAATTTTCAGGTGTGCAGCATGCAGATAGAATTGGGAAACTAATCCTCCAGTGAACTCAAAGTGTGGAGAGAGATCGTGTGTGTGGGAGGGCTTCCATGGGAAGATGATAAGCGAAGACGAATGAAGGGGAAACAAAGCTTTTTTGACTTCATTGACGTAGATTTGGTGTTAAAACAAGGGCAGGTCTGCCAGCCAAGATGGAAGGGTCCCTCTCCACCAGAACTTTACTGAGGTCACCAAAATAAGGTCCTGCTGCTCCCCTCCTGCAGCAAGGGTGGGCGGAGGTAGCAGGGGCAGCACACTGTGCCCACCTGCTGAGATGCCATACAACAAAACTCACCCAAATCCCCCGCGGGGTGTGGCTCAGAGGATAGGAGCACTTGGCCAGGCAGCTGTGGGGGCTCCGGAGGCTGCAAAAGCAGTTCCAGGGCTGCTGGTGACTCAGCTCTTGGCACTGCTCAACCTGTGGTCGTGGCCGAGCTCCTGTGCTGGGGCTCAGCCCGGGGTTAGGGTCAAGATTAGAGTTAGAGGCCCCAGGAAGAGAAAGGTGAGTCCTATAGCAAGAAGGGAACTCAAGATATTGTCAAAGCAAAGCAAGGTCTGCTACTAGTGTTTTCTCGTGAACACCCCCTGGCCTGGGGCTGAGGTGTCCCAGGGCACGAGCAGGCTAACCAAACACTCAGTAAGCACATATACATGCTGAGCATTGAAATAATTTCAGAATATGTCATATACACTGGGGACCGAAAAGGCACTGACTGTGTTTGCACTGTCTGAACGCACTGGCAGGCAGTTCCGCCCAGGAAGCGGTAAGAGTGCATCTCTGCACATAACCACAGAGAAACACCATGAAGAACAAAAGGCAGTGCTGGGCTTGCTGTTTTCAAGCAAATTCTCCAAGTCCTGGTGACTAATCCAAGCAAAGAGCAGAGATCTCCTTATTTTACAGCTGTGAAAATAGATTAAGAAAGTCTTTGGACAATCTGAGAAAAGGAAAACAAGCGATTGTTACTTCTGGAAGATAATGAAGGCTAATACAAATGTCCTTGATTCAACAAGGTACTTTAACGCATGGGCAACTTGAAGGATGTAAGGAACAGCAATCACTTGAATGGGACTATTCATATGTCAAAACCTATACAATTGCGTAATGATTTGGCTAAGTTAGCTCAGAAACTTTTGGCAGCACGCAGGTACAAAACAAGGTAGTTTGATTCTGTGTAGGAATCAGATGAAGGAGCAAAGAGCAACTGCTCTGTTGGATTCTGGGGCTGGACTCTGCCATTTTGGTACTGCATGGGCTGCCTCCCGCATGGTGGGAGCCTGATGCCCCTCTCCAGGGGATAAATTCAGGCATGCTGATGTCAGTCTGCCTATCCCAGTGCAGACCCTGGGGCTTCCTCTCCCCAGCCTGGACTGGGAACCGGGGGTTTGCCCAGGCACACAGCAGGCTGCAGCTCCAAAGACAGATGAGACTGCTGTTGAAAACAAGGAGCAGTGACAGTAAGAAAAACTTCGTGGCGACCACAGGTTGCTGCAACCCAAAAAGCCACTGACTCAACTGAAACCCAGCCTAAACTCCAGAGCCCACCCACAATGATGCTGTGGCAGACGCAGTGCCGCCAAAAATCTCTTTTGGTTTCTTTTCTGCTTTAGCAGGCAAGGTCGCAGGTAGGAAAGTTCAGCTTGCTGTCTTGCTTCAAATGAACTCATTAGTGAGATCTTCAAAAAATGTCCATATTTTAGGTAAATCCCTGGACTGGGTTTATAAACTATTTAATTTATCAAGGACCAGACTAGACAATCTTTTTTCAGACTACATGCGAAGTGCTAAGGGCTGCAGTGCATCTGCATACAAAATACAGATCATCTCTCTGTCTCCTAGCCACTTAATTTCTGATCTATCAGAAAGTTAAGGCTAAATAAATGTTTTTAGATGTTATACATATATACAGTACTGGATAATTCTTTTCTTATTGGCTCTAGGTTTGAGACAAAAATCTAATGAAAGCACGGAAATCTCTCCTATGGTCTTGCTGGGCTTTAGGTTTCCATAGGCAACTTCATTCTCTTCAGCCCTGCTTCATTAGCAGTGCCTGGAAAGGGATGGCTTTTATGGCACTGGCTCTTGCCAGGTTGTTCTCAGCACTTCATTCACCAGGAATATCCCACACTGGCCCAGCTTCAAAGTCAGTCATGAACTTACCCTGAATTATATGCAAAAATATGGGCTAGGGACAGTTGCTAAGCTGAGCCTACACTAAATTCCATCTTTAATCCTTATTTCCTGGCATTATTTTCTTTTCTTCCCTTTTCTTGTGTGGCTGCTCTTACACACAAGCATCAGCACTGAGAAGTGGATTCTGCTACCCCTTCCAGGCAGCTATAACTCACTTTAATCACAAATGTGGTTACTTGTAAATTACAATATTGGAATATGAAAAGTTAGAGCAAGACAATTTAAATGTGGCTTTAAAATTGTTTAAAACAGACCCACTCAGTCCTGGTTCCACACTCCTCCAGAAGCAGAGGGCAAAGTCTGTTAGAAGCAATGGTACTTTGGCCTCTTAGTGGCCAAGTATTTCCCATATTTTGCAGAGATAAAGGCTGCATTCCCTAGAAGGACAATACCGAAGTGCTGAACTGAAACAGCTGCACTGCACTGACCGCGATGACACTGTGCTGTGACACCAGGACCTGGGTTATGACGGCAGCTCCTGAATTCAGGCAGCGGGTCTTAACAGACACTGACATGCACAGCTCCATGCTGGGCTGTACGCTTGCTTTTGGTGCAATTCAAACAACCTAGGCTAGCACAGAACAACATACCCACTTGTGAGGAGACAGCACACTGAAAATGGGTAAAATAATTAATCATGATTAATTTAGTGTTATCTAAAGGCAAGCATGCTAGCTGCTGCACAAGAGCCTACAGCTGCAACAAAGAGGGATGTGAGTCCAGGGAGGGGGTTGGCCCTTGCCATGGTGAACAGAGCAATGTCAGCAGACATAGCAGTAGTTTTACTGTAGTGTTGGTTCTAGAGACGTAGGAAACTATCATGAAAGCAGCTGAACAGACAGTACAGAAAGAAAACCTCTCTCATTGCAGGGTTCAGCTTTTGGACCCTGGATATGTAGCCTGACCCTCTCACTGATGCTTCCAACTCCTCCTCTCTCCTCGAAGGCAATTTAGTGCAAGGAAAGGCTCAGAGGAGCCTGACCCTGGCTGTAGCAAGAAAAAAAAAAGACTCTGCCATCTAAAAATGCAAAGAAAGGAGAAGGCTATATTTAGCCCTCGCTATCTGTCACAGAACAAATATTAGCATGGCAGGCATTTCTCAGAGAAGCCAGTTCCCATAACAGCAGTCATTTGTAATATGTACCATAAAAACGAGAACGACAGATATTATTTGAGAGGCCAACTGCATGTGGAAGGCTCTAGGTGACTGTTAACACCTCTGCTTTTCCAACACTGTTGTCTTAAACGGTTTGTTTTGTCTTTCAAGTCAGGTTTAACAGAGGAACAAGATAATGGAAGAAAACTATTGCCTTAGCAGCTCAGCTCACTTGAGTACTTAAGAGATTAGAGTTCTGCTCCAGCAACAGCACTGCCATCTGGGCTGGGAAGTCGCACATGTGTATTCCAAAGCATTAGCTTTCTGCCTTTTGATGCTCCAGGCACTGATCAGTCATCATAAGGGATGCAGCGACTCTCAGTGCAGCTCTGCCAGTGTTGTATGACTCTCAAGACATTTTATTAGCAATACAATCATCTTTGCTGTACTTTCAATAACTGCTTCCTATTCAACCATTGTCTGCTTCCTATGGAAAAGAAAAGAACTAACATAGTCACAAAAGAGTGAAAGTCTGCTTTAAATGTCACACTGCTGAATAAACCTCTTCCTAGTGAGAGTACATAAATGCTTGGCTACAAAGGAGATCTACTGAGAGAAAAAGAATATACTCCACCGTCTGCTTCCCGAGACACTCCACAACCTATTTTCTATAAATTCAAGGCTTCAGATGGCACTCATAAAATAAATAAATAAGCCCACTGCTGACAAGCAGCAGTACATGCTTAAATGAAAATCCTAAAGAGACCATATAAGAGAATTCCACCAAGGATTAATGAACAAATGTGATTAAAACTTTCTACAGCTCTGGACTGCAGCCAAAACGCTGCCAGCAGTATTTGATATGTAAATGCTTAAAACGTTTGCTATGTGCACAGCCGTTGATGGAAAGCCTCTATAGAGAGTTTCTTCATCTAATTAGAGATATTGGTTTAGCAAACGTTGGAGTTTATAAAAACCCTCAACGTCTCATTATTCTTTTAAAATAGAATATTCATTTGTTTGGAATGTTTTCTGCTATATCCCATGAAACTCTGAAATGCCTTTGGCTAATGAAAATCTCCAGCCCTGTATCAGCTAATAAGCCCTACAGCTTTTATGATAATAAAATACTCACCACATGCACTCATTAAAACTTTTTAACTTGTTGCTTTTGACTTTCTCTAGCTATTTGCTAGGCATAAAGTAATCTACTTAATTTCCAATTATTTTATAGTGCAATTTCAACACAAGCATTTAAATTATCCAGAATCTTATAAAACACACCATACTACAGTGCAATCACTGTGCCTCTGATGCAGTAAAGCACTTAACAGCATGTGCTTAACTGTAGCACACTTGTAGCTCTTCTGAAATGATGTGACTTTCATCCCATATTCTCATAAATTACTTTACGGGTAAGGGTCTACATGTCCATGTGTTAGGAAGCAGCACGTACAATGATTATACACAAGATTAAGAGCTGAGAGCTGTCCTTCAACTAATCTTGGATCTCTTAAGCACACAAGTACGCTTATTAAAACTTTTCCAGGCAGGTCAATTCAGCTGTACCTCCGTTTGTTAATCTCTGCCAGCCACATATCACACAACTCACTGATGGTTTGAGATTTAACTCATCGATGTTTACAAAACATTTTTTAAAAATCCCTTCAGTCCCAGGAGTACCTCTGAACTCATCTTAGGAACTCATTTTGTCTGTGACAAAGACATTTTCTGAGCATCCCTACTGTTGTAATAAAAAGTAAAGAAATAAGAAAAACACTATCCTGTAATACCAGATCACATGCAGCTCTTTCCTCCCTCCCCAATTTTAAAGCAATCTAGGTATTTTACAGTAAAATTATGAAATGCATTATTTAAAATAGTTCCTTTCATAAATCGCTAAGCCTAGATTATACATATGCTTATCAACAACGAGTGCATTGAAAAAACACTTGAATAACAAAAGCTTCCAAAGGTCCTTCCAAATGTGCAACTGCACAGAATCTGGCGCACATGAAAATAATGAAAGAAAATCAGCTACATGCAGGATGAATTATTCCCTAAACAACCTGGTGTTGATGCATTCAACTTTGAGGCAGTTTGCTAGAAAGGAAGGAAATGTTTCATCTTGACTTGTTAAACAATTTTCTATTTATTTCTGTGTTTAAGTTTATGAATAATCAGCACATCACCACTAGTATCTTTTTTCTCCATCTCTCTAGCTCAGAGCTTGAGTGCCTGACACATAGCCTTTGCTAAAAAGGCCTATAATTGCATATTTCCAACAAAGACTTCTAAGTAAAGGCAGAGACGTGTGTCTAACTTAGATAAGGGCTAGAAAACTTATTAAAGGTATATATTGTAGTAAAGCAAAATTCCTTTCCCATCATATTCACAAGACATATCAGCTTAGTTGAACTGCATGTATGAAGGAAAGCTCATTTTTATCAGTGCTGGCAAAAATTGTTTATAAAGTCTTGCTGGCATTCCCATTATCCATATTTGGAAATTAAAATAATGTAGATCGGTGAAAATACAGCAATGTGGGGTTTAGAGACTTCAATTTTAGCCTAATCCAAAATGTTTAGCATTTTTGGATAAGTAATCCAAAGTTTTGGTGCTTGCTCAGTGTTATCACAGCTCCAAACATGAGCTGGTCTCCTAAACCAAGGTGCCAATCCTGAGTAAGCAGATTTCCTTTTGGCATTGGCACATTTTATGTTCACAAGTAGAAGTTTCTGTTCACGGGCATTAAAAAAAAAAAAAGAAAAAAAGAAAAAAAATATCTTTGTGAAAGCTATTTAAGAGAGAGAGAGAGCAAGCTGCCACATCGGCCTGCTCCCCACTTCAGTCTCTGTCTGCCTGGAGTACAAGCAATTTGTCTAGCCATATTTCAGTCTGTTTATCTTGGTTCTGGGACATTTATAGTTTGTTTCCAGCCTCTTCTGGCTTTTGATCCTGCCAATATAAGTCTGCAAATTGAAAAAGTATCCTATCATGCAGCATCCTGTTTTACCTTTTCTTCTCTGGTAGAGTCAATGGTTAAATATTATCACACCTGCTGTGGTTAACTGGCATATAAGGGACAAGCCGTATATGTGGTTTGGGTCCCTTCTGCCTTTGCAGACAGGATGCAATATCCTCCAGCAGCAGAGTGGAAGGTATCTGACTCTGGTCCAGGGGGGCCCATGGAGGGTGTTGTGGTTTAGCCCCTCTTCGGACCAAGCTACGCTGTCTCTTTTTCGCTCCCCCCACTCTCCAAAGGAATGGGGAGAGATAATATAAGAAAAAAGGCTCAAGATTTGAGATAAGGACAGGGAGACATTATTAAAGTTACCGTTATGGGCAAAACAGACTTGACTTGGGGAAAACTATTTGTTTATTATTAAAACCAAAGCAGGATAATGAGAAAGAGAGCAAGATAACTTCCCCATCTTCCTGCAGTACCCACCAAGTACACCCAGGTCCTTGAGCAAACGCAATCCCATGCACGGGTTTGCCTTTGCCCAAGGGAGGAATAACCCAGACTGTCTTTCCCATCATATTCCTTACATGTAACACAGGCTGCAGGGGAATCTCTGCAGGGACCAACATGACTGCTCCCCCTCCTTCACTGACCTTCGGGTCTGCAGCCGTTCCTCTCACAAGAAATTCTTCACAATCAGCTCAGGCAGACACCTCTCAGGATCTCTGTATCTCATTCACATCTCATCTCCTCTCCACTTCTTGCAGCCGGGCCAAGTCAGGCCCACTCGGCCGCCTGGCAGGAGGCCAGAGGGTGAGGCCTACAAGGCCCACGAGGCTCGCGCCTTCCCCTCTCTGCCCCCACTTCAGCTTTTTCACATCATCATTTTAAAAAAATTCTTTTCTTCTTCTTAAATATGTTATCACAGAGGTGTTATCAGGGAACATTCTGCTACCAATTGGCTCGGCCCTGGCTAGTGGCCGGTCTGCCCTAAGCCCAGCCCAGTCCACTGGACGAAGGGGAAACAACTTCCACAAGCTTCTTGCAGAAGCTGCCACAGTAGCCCCCCCTCACTAAACAAAACCAGGACAAGGGGCACAGCTGCTGCTCCAGAGCCGGGCCCGGATACTCAGCAGTAACGCTACAGCTCAGCTCAACTCCACTCTCCCCTGAGCAGCATAATCAATCATTTGTTCTTGTCCATATTTACTCCCATGTCACATGGCAGACTTTCAGAAGATAAGCCAACAACAGTTGTCACCCTGGTTCAAAATGAATTCTTCCCAAATTAACGATACAAAGGGAGGAGAAGCATCAGTGCAACCAGGGGCAGGTGAGCTTGCTCTATTGTGAAGAACTGCATGGGAAACTTGGCGCACACAGCCAGATGAGTTCAGACAAAGTACAATGAGGCCAGTGTTCCTAGCCACTTCACCTGACCTTCCACTAATAGCTGCCATTAACAGCTTAGTCAGCAACTTTCCAAGGCAGCTGTGGTCAGGATAAATGGAAAGAATTGCGATTTTCATGATAAAACTGCACCGATTGGGTGGATGACATCAATGAGTCAAAGTCTGAACATTTTAACCTTTTTCTATTAAGACCGTATAAAGGGACTGAACACCGAGTGCAAAGCTAACAAACAGTGGCTATCTGCTGAAAATTCAGCATGGAAAGGCTATTTTAATATTATGCTGTCAAAGGTCATCACATTTCCATCTATAAGGAAGCTGAGTGTTGACGTAAATGATCATTTTGATAGACAGCGAACAGGAAGCAGCAGTCTACCTGAATAGGTTAGCTACACAGCTTTAAGCCACGTTGCTATTTACATTGAGATGCATGTTTAAAGAGGATTCATGCCCAGAATGTCTAAATTTAATGATGTTATTTACTTAATTTTAACCCCGCAAATAAAAAAAAAATACAGTATCTCAGGATAAATTTCTCTCTTTTCAGCGTATTCCTATTTAACAGCTTTTATGACAAGAAGGGTTTTCTCCCACTCGAAAAAATAACCTGTGGAACAACAGAAACATTGGTAAATCCACTTTCTTCCCATTCTTCTACTACTTGCATGCTGGAAGAAAGCAGTACACAAATCAACCATTATTTTGTTCCTTAAAATACTAATATTCCTAGTACCTTCAATAGTGACACAAAATCTCTCTAGTAATTCCTTTAACCAATGAAAAAGTACTTTTCTCTATCCACTTTTCAGTTGATAAAGCCCTATGCAAAAGACTGGATTTTATTGTATTTTCATATCTGTAATGCTCCAAAATCAGTGCAGTGCACTCAGCTGACGCTAGCGTAAGCCAGACCATAAACCTGGCACTGTGTTCTTGGAATGGGCTACGGGGAATCATAACAAAAGCTTTGTGGTGTTCCCCAGTTTAGAGGCTAGACTGCACTGTTAGCATGTGTGGATAGCATTAACAGACTAAAATCAGCCCTGTCTTCCTATCTTTTTGAGAACTGCTCTTTTTCCTTGCTTACATGTTTCATAGTAAGTAATTTTCCAAAGGAAAAGTTCCTGAGAAACCATTTTTTTTTCCATAAAGCATAATCATTAATGTGTCAGAGTGGCAGAAAATGTAATTGCTTCCAGTTACTACATGACTTCTAATAGCTGCTGAAATGTATTTGCCAAAATAACTTACTTTTCACAAAGTTGCCTTTACCTGATATCACAATAACAAGCCATTCCATTACTAATCAACTGCATCAATGCAGGGATGAATATAGGAAACTACCACATTTGACAAGCTAACATACGAAATCTTGATGGACCGAAACACAGGCCACCCTTCTATCGATGCTAGGATATCATTTGTAAGGATGTAGCACTACAAAGAGCCAAGACAGACAAGACTATCCTGTCTTACAAAATGAACTGAGTCCACTTAATATATTTGCTGAAAAGTATTAAAAAAAAAAAAAAAAAATCTAGATATTCAGCTGAATAGGGTCTTTTTGTTTGTTTATACTGTGTACATTTTACATGGCATATTTTATATTCAGCAATTTTTTTCACCATCTCCAAAATTAAATTACCACATTTCATGCAAAAAAGAAGATATTAACATTAAATGTGAGCATAGATTTAAAACAACCATTCACTTTATCTAATTTGTACATTCCTGCATCCATCTGAAATTTTATTTGTATGCATCAATAAGAAAAAATGATTTGCTCACTAGGTTGAGCAATTATAATAAAAAATGCTCACTTTCTTCCAAGCAAGTGGAAGAAAGAAGCCTTGTGAACATTTTACGTGAAGTAACCTCAGTTACCAGCAGCATTAACACCGCTGCCTCCACTCTGCTCACCGCTGCAGAGATTTGTCTGCAGGTCGCCACATCTGTCAGTCTGCGGCCGCAATCCTGCTGTCCTGCTGGAGTGGAGATCCTCCGGCACCTGCGAAGTAATGCGGTTGTGGGCATAGCAGTCCCTTCCTGAGACATCTCACCTTGGGGCTGGGATCCTCATCGCCACACGCAGAAGGATAACAGGTATCAGGCTAGACCAGGCTGTGTGCCAGGGATGGACAGGATCATAGGATGGTTTGGGTTGGAAGGGACCTTAAAGATCACGTAGTTCCCACCCCCCTGCTCTGGGCAGGGACACCTTCCACTAGACCAGGTCACTCAAAGCCTCAGCCAACCTGGCCTTGAACACTTCCAGGGATGGGGCATCCACAGTTTCCCTAGGCAACCTGTTGCAATGTCTCACCGCACCCAGAGTAAAGAATTTCTTCCTTATAGCTAATCTAAATCTACCCTCCATCCAGCAGATCAACCTTGGATTTAAAGTCTGTCACTGTGGGCTGAGTGTCCCTCAATCAGCTGTGACAATCTTGCAACTAAAGACTCATGAGGAATCTTTGCTTTTCTGGTTAGAGTTGCTTAGGTGTCGCTTTTCCAGCTTAAATGTCAATTTTTGGTAATTTCTCAGTTTCCAAAATGTAACTTGCTCTTGCTCTGACTATGTGGTCCCCACAGGCCGTGATTCACCCTGTCACCCTACCCTTACCCACTTGTCATATCACTAAGTGAGAGCCATGGAATCACATCTTCCCTACACCACTTCCAAAATCAGCACATGCCTGGCAAAACCCCTGAGCGCGGCTCACTACAGGACTCCACTGAAAACACTCCTCCTCACACCCAGCTCGCCACTGAAGCCGCCTTGCCGCAGCCCCTCTTTGCAGGGCCATTCCTGGCGCCACACAGGGGAAAGCATGGCAGGCACGCTCCCAAATGCCAAGGTCCTGCGTCTTCTGCAAAGCTCACCAGGCACATTCCCTGCTGCCACGCAGCACGGTAGCTACCCAACACTTCATGGTAATACAGAAACTGAAAGGGCTCATGCTAAGCTCGCTAAGTCCTTTTAGAGAGGCCATAACGTACAGCTTAGTTACTTGACATTGGTATTGGGTCTTGCCATCTCCCTGTTTAATTTGTGGCATAAACCTAGACAAAAAATGGCCAGGGTAGTCTCACATTGTTCTGAGAGCAGATGGCCCTTCTGATGCAGTGGGAAATGTGTATGCACTTCAATCTCCTAACTAGAGTTATGCCAAGAAGTGAGCTTTGGGATCCCCCCACCGGAGGGGCCACACGGTGCTCCCTGTGCTGGAGACACAGCCAAGAGCCCTTCCTCCTGCCAGCAAGACCCTGCAGCTGAGGCCCTTTCACAAACATCATTTAAAAGTAAAGTGAATTAGAGTAAACCAGGCCCTTCCTGAAGCTCCCCATGAGCCTGCCACTCCCTTTGATCCCTGAGCTGCTGAATCAACCTGTCAGAGCACATCAATTCAAAGGACCAGAAGGCAAAATGAGGAAAATGGGGTCAGGCTAATGGGATTTAACATTAATTCTGCACCAGGCCTGAAAAGATGGAAGAACAGGGCCTGAGGGGTGAAAGGGATAATGAACTGAGAGTTGATGGAAGGAAACATAATTCATTTTAACAACACAAGGTCACATTTTGTTACCTTTATTTGGGCTGAGCAATAATCTTGACAATTTGTGCCATCTGATAACCTGCCCTACTCTTCATTGGGACTGTTCTGGAGTAAGTCAGTGAAGAATGCAGTGCTGGCACGAGGGGCAAGAACATGTGGCAGAGAGAAGGTCTGAGTGAGAAAACTACAAAGGGAATGTATAGATCCATTAACTGATATAACTTGGGCTGATGAGAAGACAACTGGGAGGGTGGGAGGCTAGCGTTCCCGCTCACTGTTGTGCTCAACAGAGCTGCAACCAATACAGTCTTATTTAATCATGAGATTAGAAGAGAACCATTGGTTCACTTCAACTCCAAACCGGACTATTAAGAAAGGCATGTGGATTTAAGTTAGGCAGTCTGTCACCAGCTGATCACCTTACCCTGCCAAGCCCTACTGCTTGGCAGACAGGAGGTGACCTGGAGTGATGTCCTGACAGCCTCTCCCCTCCTGGGTTGCAATGGAGGTCCTCCAGGCACTTAGAGATGATACCCTGCACTGGTAGCTCTTGATGCACCATATACATCAGTTTCATATACAGAAGAGAGATCACGGTGTTTCAGTCTTCAGCTATAGTTCTGTAGCTGTCACAGGCAACATGACTTGAACCCTGCGGGAACAGTTTCAGTGCCTACGTGATACCATCTACATGAAGGTTTAGCAATGACATTGACCCTTGTAGAGCATGCATAGCCAAGGTTCCTGCAGGCCCTTACCACGTAAACCATGTGGAAGCTACCTTGCACCTGACTGGCATGATTCCATCCCATCTTCAGAATATAACAACCTGAGTCAGCACTAAAACATCTTCCAAGGCTGCCCCAATTATTTAAAGCCATAATGTGACACAAATAACCAATGTGGATTTATAGACTTTTTAGTCTTCAGCTGTCCCAAGAATGCATTACTTGGTAGAAATCACTTTGGGGTAGCAAACTTTTGAACAGAGATCAGCTCTGTATTTGGAAAATACTTGGCCCCAAATCAGCTCTTAATGTGGCAAAGAGTGCAATTATCCTGATGAAAGGTTAGGGATGCTTGTGCCTACAGCTGGTTCCTCAAGTAATGCGGAATGATGGATATAATTAAATGGTGTGTGGCAGAGTGGAATGTGTGCTACAATGAACCATTTAGGGCCTCATCCCCTCTGATCAGCCTGGAACTACAGAAGCGCAGGCACAAACAGTCAACGGTATTCAGCACCACTATTTATACAGAGAGAGATTCAGAAGTATCATATAAACACATCGCGACTAATAGTGCTGTGCAGGACGACCAGAAATGAGTATTCCACTGTAATAAGGTGCAACTATAACAGACAACTAGTCACTAATTCTACCTGGGATTGGACAGCAAAATGTAGGTCTTGAATTTCTGCACCACCAGGTCAAAGCTTCCAAAATAGGGGCTCTGAGCAACCTGATCTAGTCAGGGAGGTCCCTGCTTCTTGCAGGGGGGTTGGACTAGATGACCTTTGAAGGTCCCTTCCAACTCTAACCATTCTATGATTGGAAGAAAAAAAAAAAGCTTGGGAGAAAAAGCTATATTGTATTGTGCAGCACATCCCAAAGTACAAAGCATGCAGAGATGTGCCCTACTCTCCTCTGATCCACTCAAGCTCTGCAGCACCAAACACACACACACACACAGTTTCATATACAGAAGTTATACAGTAATGCTTTTTGTCTCAATACAGTATTGCTTTTGGTCAACAGAGACTGAGAGCTGAGCCAGGCCTCCTCTGCGGTATTTATAGACTGATGAAGCGGGGTTTGTTCCCTGCAGGAGAAAATGAACGCGAAGGAGCCTCTTAAGCAACTCCCCTGTAAGGCAGTGCACTGGAAGATCTCAGCCTCATGCTTCCCTCCTCTGTCCTACAACCACCCTCAACCATCCCAGAGCTTCCGGAGCCTATGGACTGGAGCCATCGGCATGTGGCATGATCTTAGAGACTTCGCTGAGTGACAGCAGCAGACAGACAGAGAAACACTGGATGCCTCTGTACAAGATAATGCAGTATTTCCCATTAGAGCTCCCCATAAATCCCAGGGAGTGAGGCAGGTGGTAGCCAGCTGGCTCTTAACTTGCACCAAAGTTCTGGGAAAAAAGGAGTTTCCACTAGACCAGAGTCAAGGGAAGAGGCAGTTGGGACCGTACACTCGTGCTACCCTTGCTCTGTAACCACAGTGGGTTACTACTGCATTTTATTTACACAGAAGTGCTTTGTAAAAAAATATCTGTTGTTCCAAAGGATCTTTATTTCTGTGGCAAAGTATTTCATTCAAACCAGCCCTTCAGCTCATTCACATGCACTAATCATGAATTTTTAAAAAAAGTCTAAGTCCATAATTTAATATCAAGACAAGACCAGAATTTACTTATAAATTGGTTGAAAAATCTTTAACTTCAAATACCACTCAACTCTTACATTTTTAGCCTTTTACATTTTAGTTAATCTACGCATCTGTTCCTCTCCTTTCTATTTCAATATCACCGCTAAATGACTGAATCAGAACATTTTTGCTCACCCTTTAATGGCCTTTTGGTTTGCCACTATTTAAGAGTGACTCGGGAAAGGTAAAACAGCACATGTTGTTGTTTCATCTTCACTTTGAACTGCCACCAGATATTATTTTGCAGCTGGTTTATTTTAAATGGCATCCTGAAATCTAAACAAAAAGTGTCTTAATGACAATTTCAACAGATTTTTAATCTCCTGAGAGAATTCAGTGAGGCCACGAAGGGAGAGCATGTTTAAAATGCAATGCTATAATAGGAATGTTTCCCCTCTTTCAAGCAGTTTTAGCTTTTGGAATTTGATAATTATTTTACTGAACTTTCTGTAAAAAAAAAAAACCAAAACAACAAACAAACCAAAACCAAAACCTAAAACTCAGCTGAAGAGAGATTAAAGAATTTCCGCTTATAAAACCCAGGTAAACACCACATGGATCTGTTTCTCTGCAGCTTCTGTTACCCATCTCACAATTAAATCCACAACAGAGTAAAGGCCACTCAAAGGAAAGCTGCAGGAGAGAAAGTCACACCTGGTATTTCCCTAATGACCAACATCCCACTGCACTCTCAAACCCCACTGGAGTTTTGTGTCCAGGAATGCAAGGAGCAGCCGAGTACCATCGGAATGGCTTACCCATATGGGACAGCTAGTAGGGAATTTTGCTAACCATGGATTTCAAGTACAACAGCCATTTTCCAGGAAGAATTCTTTTTTTTTCTGACTTGGTAACCCCAGACTATCTGTCCACAAAGAAAAGTTGTAAGTGAAAAACAGGTTTCATAAATAGCTCTGGAGCTGTGAAGGAGAAATGCTGAGCTGGCAAGGTCCTTCATTCTGCTCAACGCCTTCCTCAGCCCCAACACATCAATTACCCCTACAAAAACACTATTCTAGATATTATTCTAGCATCCTGAAGACCAAAGATGTAACTGTGTTGCCTAGGAACCAATGGTGCACATTATCACAACATCTGTACTGATATTGTCTATAGATCAGGCTGAATAGTATCCAGTGAAGATTTGCGTTTAATTTTTATTAAAAAAAAAATAAAAATTGCACATAGAAAGCAAATGGCAAGCAGATGAAAAGCCTCTGGCTCTTCACTGGAGAACCTCCCTGTGAGCAGCCCCAGAGCCAAGACAGAAGAGAACAGGATACCAGCCAGGCAGCCCAGCAAGTGCTCAGATGCTGCAATGCCCATCAAACTGTAAAGCTTGGCATCTGGGACTTTCATCTGCCAGGCAGTCCTCTGAGTGGTCTCAGACACTGGCTCAAACGCTTCAGTTCACAGAGGACGAAATTAAGGGCTGAATATTTAGCACTGTAATCACAAGATAACACGCTGCCAAATACAAGGGTACTTTGAGTAATACTGCTATTCCAAAAATGTGCTTTATTAATGCATCTTTCATATGCATGCACTGTAGAGATGCCTGGATAGCCAAACCAGTCTCCAATTTGGGGTGCGTTTATTTCTCTTGTCAGACTGAGGCTGCTATGGAGAACATTTCAGAAGTACTAAATACCAGAAAAAGTTACTGCAGATGTCACAGTTCTCCAAAAGCAAAAGCTGCTTTATAGCCTTAAACTCAGGAGGGGAGGTTGAGAAAGAGTAATCTCAGCTGCTGTGGCTGCAGAGAGAAAGGGTGTGTCTCCCATCACCAGCGTTTGCCAAGTTCAAAAAAATATTATGTTAACACCAGATGTAAATGCAGTTCTTAAGCCACAATAATTTCAACATTTCACTCCACCCATTTGTGATCATGTGCAAAACCACTGCTTTGTCAGCCACTGATAATTTAGCAGTAAAACAGAGAAGTGGGATAGCAAACCAAAAAGATAACCTTCAAAATATACACAAATCTCAAGCAAATGTTCTGGCAAAGTGAGGAAAGAGGAGGAGAAAAGATTATTTGAGAGATTTAAGAAGCACATCTGAAATTCTCAGAGAATACAGATTCAAGAAAAACACTGATAAAGTTCCTTTTTGGACAGGAAAAAAGATTCCCTGTGAAGCATTAAGAATGGATTGACGTCTGGCTTGACAGATAAAGATATTCTGAGCAAACAAAACCTCATACAATGTCAGTGACAATACTGAGATAAAAACCTCAGGCGCTGGGATCTTAACAGATGTTGTACCGCAAAAGCTACCTGCACTGCACTCCCATCTAGATGTCTAGATACAATTTACCAGTGCTTCAGTTCAGGATAACATTGGAAAGGACACTTTAAAGAATGCTGTACTATTTGCCTAGTGCCAGGTACATTATTCTACCGGCAAGGCCTGCATTTCAGAGCAGCATTACAACAGGTGGCTTTGTCTGGGGTGTAAGGTCAAATTCAGCCCTGGAAAGTCAGTATCTTTTATACAGGCTTTCCTGTCCAGCACCTAACAGCTTCATATTGCCAGGAAGGAAATATCTGTAACAGACGGCTTTGAAGTCTGTATCTTGGCGGGACGTAAAATTGTTAAATTGAGTCAAGTCACACTGATGAGAAGAGAGAGAGAGGAACTGCATTTTAGGTCAATGGTTTTGCTGATCCTATTTGCCATTACACAACTTTCATCAGCCCTGCTGGCTTTGGGGTTTCTAAGTTCATAACCATCAAGAGGGCACAACTGGGTCTCAGACATTTCTCACAAAGCTAGAGTGCTTATATGTGAAATTAAGTTCGTTCTTTCAGTTCTAAGAAGAGATTTTCCTGCATTTCCAATATCGCATTTGAAGCCTGCACATTGCAAAAGCTGAGGAGTTTTGCAAAAGCAGATGGACAGCTCGAGTTTGGTTTACTCACTCCATGCAAACTGTATTCTCTCACTTTTTTCTCCCAGTCACCTGCTTCAAAGTTTCTGTCATTTGGTCAATTGCTCAAGTAACATCTGGGTAGGTCATGGTAAATTCGACAGATCAGAAAACATCCCTGATGTAGTTTATTTAGAGTGGTAGTCAGACATGTTTTGCAGGGGATGAATCTCAGCCAGTGGCTGAAACAAGGACACTGCTGTTCTCCCAGGTAGTTCTGACACCTGAAAAATAACTTGAAGAAGTGCTGAAGCATTTTTTTGCAAAGGTTTAACTCCTTTCTAAAACCTGTTGATTATAATTATTTCTACCTGCCTCCAGAATGAAAACCTGAAGACCTCCTCCCTCCACTCCCACCTTTTCACTCTAGGCAAACACTTTGCTACCCAGGGAACTCGTGCATAAGTCATCACTTTGGTTGTCTACCACATTCAAATTTGACAGAAGTTCAAATAAAACTGCTGATTTGGGGTGGTTATCTTTGATAGCAACTCTCCTGAAGACTCAGGAATGTGGTCTGCCAGAGGAATGGAGGACTGACAGTCGGAGTGCCTGACTGCTGCTGGCTGAATCGGCTGGAAACATGCACCTGAGAAAAAGGTTTATCTACTTCAAAGGGCATCCCTCAAGTTTCTGAAGGAGCATTTAAATCTACAGATGAATATTGCTATTTAGCATTAACAATCTTACCGTGACCATCAATAAGAGGACAACACAACAAAACAACAGCAGGTCAGTCAATAGTTCTCTGCTAGCTCATTTTTCTTAATTTATATGATGTCTGTAAATCACACCAACTTCGGCACCTGTTTAAAGTACCAGTCCCAGTCAGATCACCCCATTTACTCTCTGGAGTCTGCAGCCACCCTTCCCCAGGTGCCATTTGTATTATGATACACATTTCATTCAAGTTCCAGACCAAAATCTCTATTGGATGTGTCTCATTAGACTGAGTCTTCATAACACCGACTTTTATGGAAAATACGGCTATGCAACTTTTATCCTAGAATAGTGCCAAGCAGCAAAACACAAGTAGTTTCACTTGGTTTCTTTTAAGTTCATTTGTTATACCTAATTGCTCATAATTGAAAATGTAGTCCTATCTGCATTCCTGGCTCCATCAATAAGCCACTCTATTTTCTTACTATTCTCAAGCACTTCCGAAGCTTCTGCTAATAATTTTGCTTGACCTTTATTAAAGACCAAGCATTAGCTGGCAATTAGATTTGGTGATCCCTTTGGTGACTGAGGCTCAGTGATTTACTGTAAATTATAAATAGTTCAAATGTTTCATTATGTTTATTCTTTATACAAGCTCTGTGGCCAGGTAAGCACTGACATGACATTCACTGTTAAATGATCTCATTAAACTTAATTTAAGTGGTGCAACACTTCACCTGCCACATTATCCAAGGACTCCTGCAATGCACATTAAACATTCAGCATGAATAGATGCTCTACCATAGTTCACCTTGTTGGGAGTGAGATTTCAGTCCCTGAACATAAGGCTGACTACCTGATGCTGTTTGTCAGAGACAATAAATAATGCAAATAGGTATCCGTGTAAAGTAAGAGGTTAAAGACATCAATAGCTTTCCCACAGAGTTTTGAAAGAGGCTCTTAAAAGAAAACTTTAAATCATGGAAACATGCCATGAAAATTAAAAAAGTTAAGGAAAAGGAAAGAAGGTGCTGGTTTCTTTCATTTCGTTATGAATGCAATGACTGTGAGAGATGACTTCCCGAGAACCCTGAAGGTATGTGCCCTTTTCTTATTCACAGACCCAGAGCAAAACGGGGGGCAGGCACAGTTTTGTGTTAGGTGCTAAAGCTGCAGACTCCACTTCACAAACTAAACATTAAGGCATGAGGAAGAGTAATAAGGGTATCTTAAATTTTCTGGCTTGCATATGTTTTATTTTACACATTTTTAATTGTTTCCCTCGCAAAATTAATGGTTCTAATATTTTTTTTTCTCTGCCTTTACATAGTATGATCCTTGACATCTGCTTCTAGACATCTCTTCTGAAGGAAAAAGGGCTTCTAGCAACTGTGATGTGGCCTGTGAACATACCAGACTGCTCCCCGACAGATTTAGGCTTCACCATACAGTATTAACCCCACATACTGAATGCGTTTTTCTGACTTATATGGCTGGATTAGCTTTTATTATCAGAAGAGAAGTAGTAAAGGTTTCAGTGTTACAGATGGAATGGCAGATGGGAAGCTAAAGCTTAAAGTGAAGCAGCTCTGGATAAAAACTATTAATCCACAAAATTCATATATTCTTATGCAGGGAAATCTAGAAAAAACACCAAAACAAAACACCACTGCAATACGACTGACCAGTGAGAGAAGTGTAAAGTGCCCCCAGCCCACTATCTGACAGATCTCAGCATGAGGTCTGAAAGAAGTTTAAAATTTACTATTTACTATTTCCTGGAAAAACAATCAGGTCTCTGTGGGGTATGCAGAGAGGTAATGCCTTCCTAAAGATTATAAAGAGTATTAATTTATAGCATCTTCACTATGAAAATAAAACTGACTCATGCATATATTTGACGAGACAACATTTTCCAGGGTTTATAGCTGTAATATTCTGCATTAAAAAAAAACTTAGCAGTACCTATAAGTCATTAAAGCTGTAGCACTGAAAAGGGCTTTTTACTTTTTTTGAAGTGCATGGTGTGGAGGGGAAGCACATTCCCATCAGTTCTGGTAACAGAATACTCTGACAGAAAGGGAAGTGAGCACTTCAGACGCCGCCCGGCTGCCGAGAGCCTACCATGCAGCAGCTGCGAGAGAGAAGCACGACCTTCAAGATTTTCCCTCACGAAGAAATGAGTTCCTGGAATTTTTCCAGCTGAATGGCACTTGTTTAGAGTTTGAATGACTGCAGGATACCATGGAATTATTACAAAGGATCCATTAACACCAAACGGACTACAGTCTGCTCTACAAATCCTGTGATTGTTTATGGCCATGTCTATAAGTGACTGATCCCATTTGGCTTTGTGGTTTAACTTGTTTCATAGGGAATTAAGAGCAGTTAAGACCACCACAGGTCATAGCCTCAGCATTACATGATGTTTAGGGTGGACTCAACACCACAGAAGGATAACTGGATACATCTACTTGAACTAGTGTATGCTAGATCTTCAGCAACGATTCTCGTACAGCTTACCTTACTTGATTCAAAGTGTCATCACCCACCTCTTTCTTTATGGTCTTGCATTCATCTACTTTTTATCATCACTGCAGTAGTCCCTCTTGACTCACTGAGCGTTGAATGATAGGGGAGAACAAGCTAGCTTTTCCCAAAACTCAGGAGATACACAGAGAACTACATACTCTCTCTTACAAGCAAGGACAATAGTCAAAATTGTTAGGTCTCTTCCGGTTGGATACCAAAGGTGTTTAAATCGGATGCAACTTGAAATACTGTGATTTCTTAATTCAAATTCCTACGTTCCAATATCAATGCAATCTCTGCGACTCTTGTGCTTCTCCCTTATTTTTCTCCCTGAAATGTGTTGCATTTCACTGGCAGCACTTAGAAATGGGCACCAGCAATAAAGCTTTTTGCAATTTCTCCCAAAATCCTTCCTAAAGCATACACATCTGGTTTTTTTTTCATTTTTCCCTTCATGTGGATTTCTGTCTAAGTAGCAGCTTCAGGAAGGGACCCATAATTTGAGAGAGATCTTGCAGAAACCTAATCAGGGAAAGGCAGTGAAAGCATCTAATGTATTTATTTTCTATGAGTATTAAAAGCATGTTATGTCATCACTCATCAGAAAATCACCCAAGAAAGTTACTTCCTCTTTCATCAACTTATTTCAACACACAGGGAAACAGAAGTCACAAGAAGAATTTCCTTTTTACCTCTTCTTGATAATCCTATAGCCTAAAACCAACAGTTTAAGGACTTTGGGTTTTTTGGGGGGTGGGTCTTTTCCAGGTTTGTTTTTCATTCGGAATATTTTTTTGTTTTTATTTTTAGAGACTACCTACTTTTGCACAATGTAGTACACCTTACAGAATATGCAGCTGCGAGGCCTGAGTTACATAAATCCAGAAAGAATATAATTTCACTTAAAATCACAAGCCTTGTCATGTGGTGATGTGCGAAGTTCTTTGCCTGACGCTATCAGAATAAAGATATTCAGGCAATGGTTGTTGCTGAAGATATAATTGACTCCTACCAACTTATTTGTCACTTTTACTATCATTATCCTCCGCAGAAAAAGTACTAAAAAAAAAGAAATAGGAGAACATTACCTTCACTGAATCTATATTCATACCTTCAACACTTTCTGAGACATCAAACTGCTGATCAGAGCCCTGGGAGGGAGGAAACTCTTCATGCCTGGGGTTCGTTTGCTGAGCTCCAGTACTTTCTACTACCTTACTCATCCTCTCTTGCAAGTGCCCCTTGCTGGAAATAATAACTAAATAGAGCAGCAAAAGTGAAGAACCAGTGCTGTTAGCCTGCTCACAGCCACAGTCTCTCCTAGGTAAGTGGCAGACACATGGGGTATAGTAAGGTGACTGTCTCCTTGGCTAAAGTATGGCTGTCAGACACCACCCTCATCAAGAGGAATCTTCTGCTCCAAGACAGAAGAAACTGCTCCTTTGACCTCTGCTTCCTGAAGCACAGCACGGACATGTTATCCTTCATATCCTTCAATACATATTTCCTTTAGGAACAAAACATGTACATTCTTAAAATACTCATTGTACCTGATTGGGTAGTCGGCAGCACTGAGGTTAATGAAGAAATCCCATGGCCAGTCATTCATCTCCATTAAGTCCCTCATAGTCTGTAGGTAGGTGGACAGAAGACTTGCTCCTCCCCAGATAGTTGCCATTCTCCAAGAAGTGACTCTCACATTTGGGTACTGGTTGGCAAACTGGAGCACTTGCCGGTGCAAGTAATTGGATCGCTTTACAGGAGAAAAAAGTAATACATTCAAGTTACTCTGTCCAAAATTGTCCCTCTCTGTATTCACTAACCACCAAATCTACTTCTTCACTCACTGAGTGTTGCCATTGCTTTGCCCTCACTTACGATGGTACACAACCTTCTTTTGCTAAATGCCTGTTTGGAAATGTACAGAGACTCCTGTTTAATTCTTTTTATTACAACTACAGTAATCACTAATCAGTGCAATAGCTCTTATTTATCATTTATCATCAGTGGATCCTGAAGGGCTTTCAGAAAGGAGGTGACTGTTACTACCTCCCTTTTACAGTGTGAATTAAAGTAACTTTCCCAAGGCACCTCGGGTCAGCTCTCCATTCAGTGGGCCACCATTGTCAGTCTGCATCAATTTAGCGATTGCTGTTAACTACGTGTACAACAGACAGACATGGACAGATCCTCATTGACATATAAGGAGAAATGAAGGCAGTTACATAGAGAAGATAAGGAGAAAGAAAAAAAAAAAAGAAAAGAGGCTCCAAACATATAACAGACGGACAGACAAAAAGTGCCATGTACTCTATGCAGCAGAGGTAAAGAGAAAATGAAGATGACAAAGGTGGGTAAATTGACAGATGGCGAGACAGGCAATTTATAACCAGTGATATATTACCTTGTCAACATGAATGTAATAAAAATGGTCTTTATGGTAAATAGCCTTAAACATGCGTTGGAGCTGCCGAGAAGCTCTGCCATGAACAACCAAGACAAATGCGATCCTGACTGGGTTGGCTGGCATGTATTCTACGGAGTCCTCATCCCACTGTACATTGTTGTTGGCTTTTCCTGTTCAAAAACAAAACACAGGACATCTCTGAGTGTATCCACAGGGCAGGGGTGCAGAGATCAGTACACATTCCACCTCGGCTCTTTCACCAGAAACAGTTTCTAAGGGTAAGTGGGAACTCACAAGGGGTGCCAGCCTGATCGTACCCCTCTCCTCTGTCATCCCAGGGTCATCACCCCATGGGCAGCAGCCTTCCCAGTCCTGCCTGCGTGCCTCAATCTGGTCAAGGCTGCAGGAACACAGATACGTACCCAAGTGTTTATGAGCGGGACAAAGCCCTACCTGGATGTGCACATTTGCATCTTCAAATGAATCACCGCAAAGTTTCTAAGCACTGTTCAAGTATTTTAAAAATGCCAAGGCCAATTTCCCCTCTAATCCCCCCAAAATGAAACCCCCCATTTATCAAAAGATGCTTGTTCCCATGATCAGCACAGCTCTGCTGAGAAGCTGGTGAAACTCTGCTACTTAACAACTGCTGAAGATTCTCTCGACTGGTAGCATTTATTTGTAACAACAGATACAACAGAACACTTAAGTGGCAACCTGCATATCTTCACTTCTTCATGTAGGAGAGGGGCTCCTACAATGCTATTTAAAATTTATGTTAATTTTTATTTTAACAGAGGAATTTACGGTCTCCAGTTTCTAAAGCAAACACCACAGTGACCATTTGACAATCTCAAGAAGTCTGAACTTCAGATTATACTGAAAATACATATTTAATTATTGGAAATGTATGGGAATGTGGACAGGACTCAAATGTTCATTTCCCACTACAAGTAAAGGTTTGGAAGGGGCCATGCATGAGCTGACCCAGCTAAAAGCAGTAGCTGCAATCATGTGCAAGAATGTTGACATATCTGTCTTCAACCATACACAATGCTGGGGCAGATACTTCAGACTTAATGCACACCTATGTTCTCAATAAATAACCAGCTCAGTAAAACTCCCTGTCCAGGCTAGCAACCACAGGTGGGGCAGGACTTTAACCTGCTTCATTTTAAAGTGCTGTCTCCCCGGCTCTCCCAGAAAAACAACAGAATTGGGTTTTACATGTTTCTATAGGAACTACTAATCATCTTTTTTTTTTTCTCCTCACCATCAGAAAAGCTGTTTTCTTCTTATCTTTCCAACAAAAGCCTAGAGAGCCAATTAAGTGTCCAAGTGAGTTAGAGACAAATTGATGCCATTTAGCAGATTCCAGGTGTCCTGGGCAGATACTCATACAATTAGAGGTTAGAATTGCCCAACTGACCTGAATTTGAAGGGGCCTAAGGAAAAGACCCTCAGCAAACTTGGGAGTATAAGAGATGGATCTTCTAACAGCTAATGAAACTCTCAGGTTTGAAAGAAGCATGAAACCCTGAGGTGCTCCTGGCTCAACCATCCTCTTTTCAACTTGTCATGGATCCTCTGTTTCTTCTTAAAAACACTGAGGAGTGTATCTGGGTAAGTCATACACAGTTTCTGCACTAGTGCCTCTTGGCTGTTCCCATTCTCCTCCCACCTCCATGTACCCACCATCTCAAGACTCCCTTCACAGACAGTGCATGTACAATAGGCTTGCGCTAGGTCGCAGGATGAACTTCAGGCTGCACCTGGGCATAGTTATCAGACAGCACAAGTACTGCCGTGAAGTCTGCTGTGCCTTCCAAAACCTCTCTTACAGTTACAAAAAAAAAAACATGCTCATGTCTGTTTGATTCACTACAAGAAAGAAGGTATTTGCCAAGTGTGAAGAGAGAGTAAGCAAGAGGAAAAGACACTTTTCCCCAGGTTTTGGAAATTGAAAACTTCTGTTGATAGATGTAAACAATACCAGAAGCTTTCCTTTTAAAAATATATTAATTACAAACCAAAAGTTGGACATCAAAAAAAGGGGCTTTGCCTAATCCTTGTTGTTGCATCTTCTCCTTATTAAAGGGAGAAGCACAAACTCAGGAGAAATAGACCTATTAGAAGTTTGCAGAGCACTATTTCAGATTACCTAAACAATTTGATCCTCTTAACTGGACTAAAATGCCCTTGAGTAATTGCAACACTCCTTTTCAACAACCATGAGAGAGAGATCCTGCTGCAATAGGAGCAGCACATCTGGGAAACGGATGGTTTCAACATCTCCCATAAACCTCCCTTCAAGTTTCTCCTCCTCAGCAGCACCTCCCTAGTACACTTGCTTTACATCAGAATCTGTTCTTTTCATCCTGGAAGTCCAGGAAAGTTGTACACATCATGGGTGTACCCAGTTTCTGGAGTAAGGTTTTTTGCTGGACTATATAAGGGGCTAAAGGCAGGAATATCCATAGATGCTGAGCACGAAAGAATCTACAAAGTCCCAGAGAGTCACTGCCCCATGTAAAAGACCCCTACCTCTCTGCAGCTCCTCAAGGAACATCCATCTGCAGTAGTACTGTTCATAAATTAATGCACCTTCAATGTCCCCAGTTGTATTCAGACTACCCATTGGGAAATTTCTAGCCCCATGAGTCACTCAACTTTAAATGGGACACCAACAATTTAAATGGCATTTCTTTAAAAAAATTTCCACCACTAACTCAATAAGACCTAGATAAACAGCATTAAAATATTAGAAGAAAGCTTAAATTTCATTTCTTCTATCATTTTCAGTTTGTTTATTATTGCCATTTACCTATGCTCTGTTCTACTGTTTCTCCGACACAGCTGATGAGCTTCCCAGTGTAAAAGCTTAGGGCTTTTACACCGCAACGGGGACAGAAAGGGGCTGTGAAAGAGAGAAAACATTCTTGCAAGGAGAACTCTCAGGGGAATTAAGGGCAATCACAATTGCTAAAACAATCTCTTTTTCTTTTAAGCTGCTTTGATTTCAAGCTGATGATGTCCCATGTATGGACTCAAATATTTTAGTGGTTTTCATTACATTTTTGGATACCTCTCTTCTGAAATTAGTGGCTTTCTACAATAATATGTAGAAGGTGAGGGGAATTTAAAATAGCCATATTGTGGGTCTTTTATTTTAAACTAACTTGCTTTCAATACCCACACTATCATTTATGTAGCAATTAGGGAGAACAAAATCCACCCAAATTTTCATCTGAAATGCCACCCCACTTCATTAGGTTTCTCTAATAAATCCTGTAGTAACTTATGTTCCTCTCCTCTATATTCCTACCCTAACCTCTTTTTTTTCCACGTTTCTTTTAGATTCAGGTATTTATAATTTCATTTTCACCTGCTTCTTTAATCTGATCCTATTTTTGGCTGCCTGGAACTTCACAAGGTAAGAATGTTTTATTTTTTCCATATATCAGGATATCTGTTACTTCTGTGGCTGATCAGCACCCTCTATTTTGCAGACCACTCCACTGATAAAGAACAGCCTGGTTTGCAAATAGACGAAATGTGCAGGAAACATTCAATGGAATATTTGCTTACTAGAAAGTAGAGAAGGACTTCAGAGCTGTATAAACCACGTCGAGATTTGAATAGCGCTAACCACTGCATTTCTACAAGATTTTCATGCAAACGCATACCAAAGTCTTGCACATCATGTTAATACCGCCTTATTTATGACTGCCTTTCATGTGGGAGCACGTCCTGTTCCGAGTATTAGAACGTAAGACACAAAAGATGCATCAGATGATTTCACTTAACATCACACTATTCAGCAGCAATGAAAATGTAAAAGGATTTTAAGGTAGCACTTGCATTTGATGGCTACTTCAGTGCTATCACTGCACTGCCATTTGCCACATGCACCAAAGCTCTCAAACAGCCTTTGACAATATTTTCACCTCTGTACACTTTTCTCCTTGTTGCCCACCAGGAACGGAGGAGTCACGGGCAGCCTCGTTCCTCTGCAGCACTCCCTACGCTCAGCCTTCACTAACACTTGTCACCTCTCCACATGCCACCGTCTGCCTTCCCAAGAAAAACGAGTCAAGCCAACACAGGAGAATTCCCATCTTCTCCTCCTCCCTGCTTGCTTGGGGAAGTCTCAGTGGGACGGGAGCTGCATTCTATCTCACCTAGAAGCCTTCCCTGAGTATGCACAGCAATCCAGACTTACTCCCAATTTCTAACTGCCGTTAGCATGGGCATTGCCTGTTGAGTGAACTTTTCTACACATTTAAGGAACTCCTTTTTTCTAGGGCAACTTACACAGAATGCTGTTTTATAAAACGTAATAAGAAACCCACAATCTTAATACAAGGTAAAACAAAAGCCCAGAAGAATGTTGTTGCCCTCATATTTATCTTGCTGTTCTAAACTGGAAACAAAACGTGGCATTTTTCTCTGTGACCAAACATCTTTCACAAACTGATTGAGAAAAGGAAAAGTTGCCCTTCTGGCTCACTGCTCGCAGCATGACAGGATGGACATCAATGTGTGTTAGCAGGAAAACCCGTGCCTATTTTTCCAGGTAACAAGAGAATCTCAGCTCTAGTGCAATTTCATGTTACACTTTCTAGAGCCCAGAGAAATCAATACTCATGATTAAGAGTTTAATCTTGAACTACTGCAGTATTACTAAATGCCAGAATAATAAATGTAGTGCAATCATTTTAATATTTGTTGTGATGCTACATTATGCTCAATCATCCACCCACATAACTCAGAGCCAGCCTGCTAATCTTTTACTTCTATTGCTAATTAATGAGATCATCAGACTTCTCTAGCACCATGAAGCCATCTTTTAATGAATTTTGTGAGCCATATTATTTTTTTGTATATCAATCCATCAACTTCTGTTCTCGGCTTGGTATTGTCCCGGCTGTTCAAGAGAATAACTGCACAGATACCTGGACGCTGCTGACTTCCTCTGAACACAGCTGCGTGTGCACTCTGCCCCGATAGCATGAATCAACAGACAGAGGACATCAGAAGAGTTATTGCTGTGTAGTTCAGCACACTATTTACTTCTATTACATCCATAAATGCAATCAGAAGCCCTGTCATTACAGTGGGAGTACTAGCTGTAATCACTGCGCAGGGCAGGAGCTCTGCAGTCCCTATTTAAACTCATTCCCTTCAGCAGGACCATTTCTGCAACAGCCAGCTGAGTGGTAGTGGCCAAACTCAGATTTCCACTATAAACTCCTTCTTTTCAATTGCTCACAACCTATAACAACACAGCAGGTCAAAAATTTCCAGGCTTGGCTTTCATCTGAAAATGTTTTCCATTTTGGTTAGAGCAAAAATGGTTTTGTCTTGTTCAAATGGTGACAAGACTTAAAAAAAAAAAAAAAAAAAAAAAAAAAAAAAAAAAAAAAAAAATCATCTGTTCTTTCATCTAGAAAATGCAATTTTTGTAACAGACCTAGTAACAGAAGTAGTTGGAGTTATACAGAAACAACAAAAAAACCTCACTGAGCAATTTACCAGTAAGCCATCATGACCTGATGACAAGTCTTAGTTTGAGGGCTTGATAATACCAAAATTTATCTGGACTTATCCAGAAGTCTTGCTGGACTTAAGGCCCAATGATCCATCACAGCTTCTCATTTGCCATCAGGCTCGAGAGGGGATGTGTCTTCCCACAGAACCCTCCAGCAAAGACACCTTGCACGGGCAAGGTAACGCCTGAAGCACAGCATGTGTTAATCATACTTAGATGAAAAAGCAATTTTTTTTTTTACCAGACCCCAGAAAACTTTCTTTAGCAACATTAATCTCAACTTTGAGATGCCAATTTTCACCTCCAGTCTAGCAAATTATTCATTTGTTTCCATGGTGGCCCTTACAGACACCTTTAGTGAAGGAAAATATTTTAGGTGAGCATGGATTTTTTTTTTTAAAAATGATTATTACTATTTATTTGTAAAATGCCCACTGGTCTATTCACAGTGTAGAAGACCCCTCTGGCAAATAAGAGTATTCACCAAAAAGTGGGCTGAGGACTGTGTGTAATTTTGGTGAACACGTATACTGACAACCAACCGGCCACACAGAGCTCTGTGTAGCACAGACCTGTCATACATGTGGCTTCTTTTCGTGGGTTTCAACTTGCTCAGCAAAGTAGGAGAGGTGAAACCAGCAGAAATGATCTTCCGTACCACTGTCCTCAGTGCACACTGATGTGAGAGGGATGCTTACGGTCTACAGAATGAAGTGTTGCTGGTTATGCTCTGTAGACTTCCTTAAAATTGCCGTTACCCATACTTTTTATCTGTGAGCTAGCGTTCAGCGCTTTGGGTAAAATTTCAGAAATCATGCTGCTATTGAAAAGTGGATATTCAATTTTTCTGCAGTAATGTTTTACCCCAACAACCCCGCTCCAGTATTTTTCATTCTCAGACTCTACCATGAATTGCACAAGTAATTTATTATCCTCTGTAAGTTCATATGATCAAGTAACCCATAAGCAGAAATCAATGCAAGGTAGGCGGGAAGCAGCAAGACATAATTTACAAGCGCTCAATGACCAGTCCATTCAACATTAAAGTGACAGATTTCAGCAATGTTCTTTCCATGCTGAGCAGAAGCACTGGCTTAAAACAAAGGGGCTGCTGATGTGGGCATTTTAAGTCTGCTTTAATCATTTCAGAGGGTGACAGTGTAAGCTTAGGGCAGTCAGAGGAGAAGAGCCATTGTCCAGAGCTGGACAATTCCCTTCAGGAGATCGCTACAGAGCGTCTGTGAACTAAGAAGCAGCTCTGCACACTTGCAGAATTTCATATAAAAAGGGAAACTCACTATCATTACAGATTGGGTTGAGTTCTGCTGCACCCCCTGTGCTAGAGAAACTTCAACCTTCTCTGGGAACAGAAAAATAAAGTGTGTGATAGGAGGAAGGTAGGAAGACAGAGGACACATGTAGAACTGTTTCGTATTCTCAGCTGGATCATAAGCTGATGAATTATTTCTATATTTTCCCAAGAAAAACAAACAAACAAACAAACATAATTTTCTGGTTTGGAGTTTGAAAGAAGACATTTCCATCCCAGCTTTGTCATCCTTCTGTGATACTGTTTACCATTTGTGCTGTATGCACTACTTCCAAGACTCACCCAAGAACCCACTTGGGCAGGTATCATCCGTTAAGCAAATCTAGAAAGACAGTCTGCACCAGAAAACTTCGTGGACATTTTTCACAATTTGAAGGATTAATTGTAAAGGAAGAAATACAAGAACCTTGAGAACAAAGAGAAATATTTAGTATCACAAAATCTGTGAAAGCAGTTGGGATAACACAGGACTGTTAAAAATCAATCCAGGCTCTGTGCATGCGTGCCTGTGTGTGTGCTGTGACAGCACATTTATATCCACTAAATTTCAAACAAAACCAGGGAGCATTTGCTTTGAAGCAGCCTGTCATATTTCAAATAAAAACTTTGTTTTGTCTTGCAGTCAGTCTCGAGTAGTTACTGAAACCATTTTTATGATTTGCAAATGACCGACTAATTACCAGATACTGCTGTACTGCACTTGCACCACACACTAAACTTAATTTACTACGATACTTATCTAGGCAGGCCAACAATCTCAGTAACAAGCTTGCTTTTCTGACTGTTCCAATTACGAAAATGGTAGTATTCCTGGGAGAAAAATCTCAATTACTTTTTGCTGGTGCGTGTTACTCAAGCATTTTCTCCCTTTTCCCACTGACTCTCATGAATAAATAAATAACACTCAAAAGCAACAGCAAATTAATTAATGTTGAATTAGAATGAATTTCCTAATAATAATATTTATCATATCAATTAACAGCCAATTAGCACACCATGATCAGTGTTATTAGGGTGAATACAAAATACCTTCTAAGTGAACATCAGGTTGTGTTTACGATATTCAGTGACATTACTGGACTTTAGAGAAGTAATAGAAAATAGATCCAACAACAGACACAAATATTCCTTGCAAAGAGTATTCACTCCTCTTGTAACTTATACCTTAGTTTGACTTAACTTTTGGGTGGCTACACTCTTGGAAATCACAAAAAAAAAGACCACTATTTACAGGTACTTGTACCATTACAGCCCTAAGAAAATGCTCTAATAAAAGAGATTTTTCCAGCTTGGCTCTTGGGACTAACCAGCAGCCCATTCAGAGTGGGACTCCCAGCTCAGAGCTAAAACTTGTGGAGACCAACCAGCTAATCACCGAAACCAGGAGTAACTCCTGAACGTACCAGTTCTGTGACAACATACTCAAGGCAAAAGAAAAAAAACCACAGTCCTGTCTTTTATGGTTAACACCTAAGGTGTGAAGGCTTGCTTAATGTGCAGAGCCACCCTCCTCTCCCAGCGAGCTCGCCGCAGAGACACTTCACTCATTTCTTGTGGCCCAAGAGCTGACTCCCACCCCGCAGAGTGACGACGGTCAGGGAAACCGTGTGCTCATTAGGAGGGGAGAGGTTACAGAAAGAAAAAAAGTAGGGAAAGGGTTGAGATGAGACATGTGTTTAGATATCTTACCCACCACTGATCATTGCTAAGGGTGCTCCTTTCAACAATCCAAAACTGATGAGAACAGGAATTTGTCAGATAAAGTAAGTTATCCCATCGCTTTCAAGAAAATTCGTGATACAAACCCAAACTGAAGCATTTATAAAACCTCATCCACTATTTGCATTTTCTGGATGCAGCTACAGCCATGCCGACAGCACTCTGGCTTCTACAAAACCAGCACCGCAGTGCTGGGAGGTACCCAGTTCCTCTGGGCAGCCTGTTTAGCTGGTAGATGCTACGGGCCACCAGCACACCCTTCCTGGAGAGCCCCCATTGCTGCTGGCAATTGAGCTGCCTGCAGTCCCCTGCCCTCTGATCAGCAACAGTGGTGAGATTCACGCTGCCCAAGCGCAGAAACATAATTCAGGTGCCTAATTTAACACACTGGCCTCTCCAAACAGTCCGTGGAGGACTCTCTAAAGGCTGTTCAAGTGATGGCAAGAGAGGCAGAATTGGCCAGAGTGGCAACAAGGCTCCTTTCTGCAGACAGACTTAGGTTTCTCCAAGGCAATAGTGGTGGACCACGTGTACATCAGTCTCCTCCTGGTAAAGTACAGCTGTTGTTTGGAGACATGGGTGATGGCAGCCCAGAGGAAGCCCAGAGATGCTCCCAGGTCCTGCAGTTTGCCTTAAGGACAGCTAAATTAGACAGCTGACTACCGATTCAGGTGGTCTGAATTACACATCAGAGGATGCCAGCCCTTCTGCTGCAGGAGGATTAACATCCCAACTTGGACACCAATGACAGGCTCACCACTGTTCATGCCAAAACCAACAATGGGCTTTGGAGTCAGCTCTTCTCTACAGTGAAGCACTTTTCTCCCTTCTCTGCTGAAAGGGCCTTTAGGTTTCTTGTGTAGGACAAGAAGATATAGAAAACGTCCTTATTTCAGTTCAGACTTTCTCTTCTGCCTCAAATCATCAGTAAGTTTAATCCTCCAAGGAAAAGAAACTGGAAAGCCAACCAGTTACTACAGAGGAAGAAAGGTATATATTAAACCAGAAAGTGATGGTATACAGGTAACAAATCCCAAGCAGAACAGCAATTGAGCCTTATCAAGGCTCATGCCTCAAATTAGCATTTGAAATGGCCTTTGTTAATTCCAGCACACGTTTATGTGTTTTGCAGTGTGTTTGGAGACTGGCACATCTGTAACCTTTACTCCAGGTGTTCCTGCCATGCTCACAGCACAAATAATCAATAAGGAGTGTAAACATAAGCAATTACATAGTTAAAATAAGTCTCTACTTCACATCATCTCCCAGAAAATATTTATGCACTGCTGAGATGGCCAAGAAATGCACGGGTAGATAAAAGCATTTTTGTTACCTGCCTGATCAATGTCTTCCCACCTTGTTTTACTGAGCTGCCATCTTTCAAGTCGTATGTAAAGTATCTTTTCCCCAGATAATTCTTAAGAAATGAACAGTTAATCATTATAATCAGCTTGTGTAAAGCCAGGATCAAGTTAATTCATACCATATGAAGATCTGGTCTGCTAACTCAAAATTAATCCTTCCTTTGAGATTCCCATTACATCTGTCTCCTATTTTTTGAATGAAGAACTGGAAGGACAGAGTCTGCCTTTATTCTGTGCCCAAGATAATTATGAACATAATGTTGGAAACAGAACAAAAAAGTCAGGACTTTCACAGGTACTTAACACAGCTAGTTTGAACAGGTCTAGTTAGATACCAAGAATAAAGACTGACACCAGCAAAAGCGAAAATAAATCTGCAAACCTGTGCCTTGTGTTTGCATGTTGTAAAATGTAAAAGTTGAGCCTTATGTTTTGGCTGACACCAGTTGCACTGCAAGTGAAATTAACAGGAATTTCACAATAGAGTCAGAAGAGAGAGAAAAGATAAATAGCACATGTGTGAGCAGATTCATGCCAAAGCTGTCAGGCTTTGCTTCCTGTGCATCCCTTGGAGTTAAGCTTTACAGATTTCAAAAGCTGCAGGGCTGGGACACAGCTGAGCACTTTTAAGAATCTCACAGTGTGGCAAAAAAAAAAAGACATGTGAGACATTAGATTAATGTCTGTGTATGTGCCATAAATACATACATGCCTTGTGTGTGTATACACACATTGCATACACTGGTGGGTTGGTTAAAAAATAATTGGAATATTTAAACTAAAATGCCACACCTAAAAAACTAGCTTCCCACAGAAACATTCAGAGTATTCATTTTTTCACCATTTTTGCTGACACATAAATATTGTCAAATATCCTTCACGTCAAAGGATACTGGTAAGCAATGGTTTTCCCAACTGACTCAAAGCAAATCTCCTCCCAAGCAAGAGCTGCAGAAGCACAACCATTCTGCTTCTGCAGGCTTTCCCCCGTAGCACCTGTGATTTCTTGTTATCTCTGGTCAGCAAAACCAGCATGATACGGGGACATTAGCTCCAGTGCTAGCAGGTTCACTTCCAGCTCTGCAGATGTCAAGGCTCAGCTCAGCTGGTACTCCCAGCAAGACAACGACATTTCCAGCCTCCCTGCTTCAAGTTCCCCAGCTTGTGACAAAGTCCCTTCGATGAGCAGAAGTGGGAACCATTACACAGGAATTAGAGCACTAAATACTTTTCAAAGATCCGTGCCTACCCTTAAAATTGGCATCCATCTATATGATGTTTTATTTTACTCTGTATTATGTGCATTGAAAGAGCTAAGTCTGTGTAATTTAAATTTCTAAGGAAGTTCATAACCTTACCTTGCCTACCTCATGCTCCCCATATAAAGCACTTCTCAGTTGTCCATCTGAATAGTAACACATGAATTATTTTAGCATTCATCAGCTCTTATCCTTCAAGAAAGCCTGCTACCATATACACTACTTAAAGGATAAGCGTGAATAATTTTACCCAGCAGAGAAGAAAAAGTGGACCAATCGTGTCAGAGGAATGTAACATAATTGTATTATGACATTTCCAACAGCAAATAGATTCTATTGTAAGCAATTAACACTGGGTCCTTTGGCAGACTTCAAAAGATCACTCACGTAGTGTGCTAAGTTACAATAACATTTGAATAATAAAGAACACCGCACTATATTAGCTAGATTGTAACACATATGGACAGGTCAGAACTGTGGGTGCCTACAACCTCTAGTCCTCATCACGGGGCAGGGGGGACTGAGAGGGTGTGGGAGGCTGAGCAGGGCTGGGAGGCTGAGAGAGAGTAGAGGCTGAGCAGGGCTGGGAGGCTGAGCAGTTGAGGGACACTGGGAGGGTGTGGGAGGCCGAGAGAAAATAGAGGCTGAGGAGTGGGAGGCTGAGAGGGTGTGGGAGGCCAAGAAGAGGTGGGAGGCTGATAGAGAGTAGAGGCTGAGCAGGGGCAGGAGACTTAGAGAGTATGGGAGGCTGAGCAGGGGTGGAAGGCTGATAGAGAGCAGAGGCTGAGTAGGGGTGGGAGGCTGAGCAGAGGTGGAAAGATTAGAGGGTGTAGGCACCCTCTTGGCAATCCTTATATTGCTAAATTGTTCATTGACATGGAAAATATTCATGAGGTAAATACACGCATTTTCAGAAAAAAAACAAGCACGAGTGACAATAAGTACTCTGAATCTAATTAAAATGGAGATTTTTGGTCTGTGCACACCCTATTACAACCTACATCTCTTTCCCTGGAGATGGGAAAGGTAGGGCTGCGCTCTCCTTCCTGGCTGGAATGCTTTCCAGAAGCTGCTTCTGATCAAGAGGGATTAGTAAAGATGGTTTAAGAAGAAAAATCATTGAGCATTAATCCTCTAAACATTTCATAGCCAACATATCTTTAATACAATCCTTCTAATCCAATTAGGGTGCCTTGAAAATCATATCTTGAATTCCATGCTTCACTGCGATCGGTTCTGTGCGAGTGAAACATCCATTTACAAGACAGCTGCTAAATGCCTTCTCCGCTTTCCAGACAGCTCTCCACGCTTCGCTGCTACTAAACCCAAACCTGGCCCTCGAACAGGCCAACCCCAGCCCCGCAAGCACCATCAGCAGCCAACGGCTGCCCTGACACATTTATCAGGGTGACCATTCCCAGCAATTTCAAAAGCAAGCTCACCACACAGAAGAGAGATTTTAAATATTAGAATCTCTTTCAATTCATAAACATATATAACTAAATACGCACAAGAAGACGAAGACACAATTTTAACTCCCCATTTCACACCTGAGTATCAGTTACTTAGAAACATCGCTAAAAAGAGTGAGTGCACTGCACAGCCTTAGCGGGTGGGTACGGACGCTGGCCCTTGAACCATTCAAACATTCATCCCTTTGAACCAGTGGGGAAAACAACTCCCAATACAATGTTTTCACAAGCAAGGAACAAATTACTATTTGTTAACTGAGCCTGATTTTCTAAATGTTCTCATGAAAATTATTTGCATTGGTTTTCACGAGGATGTATATTTACACTCACACTCATGTGCAAAGAACAGAAAGAAACAGCGTAGTCTTGTTGCTAAAATAAAGAACTTTCACTCTATTACTCCATCACAGTATAAAAAGATCCCATTAACACATCACTAGAGGAAAACAAAGGAAAAATCAAATTGCTGGCAAAAGAAATTGCTCAACAAAAGCAAAATAAAGTGATTTTTCTGTATTTCACTGCACATTTCAGTTTTGTTGTTAAAAAAAAAATGTGCAGAAAAATGTCATTTTACTGACTAAATAAGTTACTGGCTGCTTTTAAAAGCATCTGGGGAGAGTTTGCATGCGCAATACATTCTTGCAATAACACTGTCATTTATAAACCAGAGTTATAAATTCCTCTCCGTTTTAACAAGGCTGTGACGCCCCTGGATGTAAAGGGGCTGTTTAAACAGTAACATCTAGAAGAGCCCGCTCTATACCATCAAAGATTAATACCTGTGCTATTTTTAAAGGAAAAAAAATAATACTGACTCTTTATGGACAAAAATGATAATGGATACTATTTCTAAAATTATTTTGGCTCTGCTTCTCAGAGTCTGTCTTCCCATTTTGCAGCTCCCCACTTCACGTCAGCAGTCAGCGGCACTAAATGTGGCACCAGGCACTCGCCATTCACTGCGGCTGGGACTGATCCTGCTCTCCCAACACAGCTGCCCATGTGCTGGCAGCATTTTAGCAGGACCTTGGCTTCAAAAAGGCTCTGCTTGCGCGCAGCTCACCCACACCACTGAATCTGGGGAGTCTGACAGAAGAGGGCAGGATGCATTAGCGTATTCTCTAGGAACAACTTAACGATGCAGCGTACTATGAGACACGGCACGTGTCCAAGTAGTTATGCATTTTAATTAGGTAAAAAGCAAGTGCTAAAAATGCTTTGAAGCTCTAGATGTAACTCAGTAGCCTTGGCTTCCAATATATATATTTTTTCCTGCCACCTGCTCACTCTTACAGTAGCTACTTGACCAGACCTTATCCCAAGACGAGGTTTAAAAAAAAAAAAAGGAAAAAAAAAAACCACTTGCATTCAGATGTAATTCAGTTCCTCCTCCTCTAAAAAGATAGAGCCTCAAACCAAATTCATTCACAAATTGGCTTTTATGGTACAGTAGGACATAAAAATCATAAACTGGTAACAAAACTGCTAAGCAAAACTAATTTAGGAGATGGAAAAGTGTGAAACACAAGAAACACCTCACAGATTGTAAAACGACATGTTTATTTAAAATAGAGACCAGGAAAAATAAGAAATATTGGCAGAGCATAGCAGCAATAACCGAAAGACTCGCTGGCTGTCAGTTGGTTAAAGCTTGCCATTAACAGCAGGCTCCTGGACTGAAGAGCAAGAGCTCCCCACCTCTCAGACACAGAGCACCTGAGTGACAGCAAGTAAATCAGCCTGGAGAGTAGGTCCTTCTCATAATTAAAACTATGAGTATCCTCAGGAAGAGGAGGATGAGGAGGTTGAGGGGGGAAGAGAGACTTGGAAAAATCCCCAACAGGTTGGTCGCAAAAACAGTTATATCCCTCACTATCTGCAAAGGTAGGATCAGGATCTTAATACCAGCACCTCAACTACAGAAAGGTACAAAATCACAGCACTGGAGAATCAGGAATCGTTGAGGTTTCCAGTTATAGCAAGGTCTCCACTTACTATGGTAGCTGCTGCTGCAAGCACTTCCGCGTGGCTCTGGTCTATCAGGAATTCATCCTTCTCATGGCTTAAAAGCTAAAACCCCACAAAGATTATTTTTAATTGTAGATAAGGATAGATATTACTTTTTAAGGCAAGGAGTTAGTTAATGAGTAGTAGAAATATAACTCTTCTCAGTTCATCCGTTGAATTAATTTCAATCCATCTCCTGCTATGCAGCAGGAGTCACCCATCTGAAATCAATGGAGAATCAACAGTGTAAAATTAGTATCAAAAGAGAATTAGCATGTCTGAGCCAAATTCTGCTCAGTTTGCTCATGTTCCAGCTCTGAACAATTCTTGATCTATATAAATGCAGATTAACTTTGAACTTCCTGAACAATCCTCTTTTCAGCTAAAAGAATCAAACACAACCGAGCTGCAATTTCCTTCAAATACAATTTCTTTTTCAATATCTCTATTTTGACATTAAAGGAATGATGAAAAATCTCTTCATATTAGTTCCCAAGACAGTATTGCTAGAAGGCAAACCATTTATCCATACACACACCACACTCACTCTGGGCAGAGCCCATCGCCCAGCCTCCACGGGAGGCATTTTGGAGGATCCCTCTCCTTGTGCCTCACTGATACCTCCCTCCAGAAAACTGCTCCCTACCAATCTGAGTGCCTGGGTCCTGCCACGCTCACTCAAAGTGAAGGAAGACTGTGGATCTGATTAGTACTGTTAAAAAATAAGGGACAACGCAGCCTGTTGAGGATGCTTACAAGTTTTCAGTGGTATATAACTTAGTTTTTCTACAGGCAAAGTCATGGTTCCTTAGCAGATTCTGCCATGTCTCCTTTTACAATTCAGCTGGCTTTGCTGTACCCTTGCTTTAAAACATGCAGTTGAATTGTCTTCATATCTAATCAGTTTGAGCATTTATTTCTAGAGTTGGAAAAAGTATTTTTTTTCACATTATAGAATCATAGAATATCTTGACTTGCAAGGGACTCATAGGGATCATCACGTCCAACCCCGTGCTCCTAGCAGGACCACTAAAACTAAAGTGCACGGCTAGCAGTGTCATCCAGCACCAACATGCATTTATGTCAAAACACCCCATGCCAGCCTCCATCTATAGAACAAACTGCAGGGCACAGATTGCGCTGTCTCAAGGACTGTGCAAAATACTTGTTGGTTGAAAACACCTTAATTCTTAAGGTTACGAAGGCGGCATTCTATTTCCTACCAAAGCCAGGTTACATCCAACCGTCCTAGTTTATTCATGTTAGACAATCCCTTCCCTTTTTATGTTAGCATTCCTTTTAATGGTACTGCTTACCGTGAAGTGAATGACGTGTTTACCATTACCACTAAAGCTCCATGTTGAAAGAAGAAACCCAGAGAAAATACACCTTTGAGAAATTTGCTCTGAAGTAAATCTTTTAGAGTACTTCAGAATATTATTTTAGAATAGAGAAAGAAACAAGAAAAAGTAGTTTACTTACCACACTGACCTTACTGTCACAGTAAGTACCATCCTTTCCTCAGTGTAAAACCACTTTTAATTTCTGGAATGATCTATGAAAACTAATTCCATGTCTTATGACACCAAACGCTTACCGTTCAACAAGACAACTTTCATAAAGTTAAAGACAACATCTGAAACAGAATGCCTGTTTGCTGGCAACCCTTTCATTAGAACAAAATCACTCTCCAAATCCAAGTCAGCTAGTATGGAACAGGTTAATATTATGTTAAATGAAGAAGTATTGAAAAATAACAATTACACCTGACACTATAATTACATTGCCCTGGTGTATAATCCCAAAAGAACACACAGACCTTTTGCCAAAGGTGATTTGAGTGTTAATACGAAACCCAACATGCGCTCATTTTAATTACATATGTGCCTGCTGAGAACATATGACAGAGTCCAAAAAGCTAATGCATTGCCAGCATGACAGCAGGAACTGATATTAAATCTTGCACACCGAGTAAGTTTTCCAGATTACCAACTACCACACAAAAATAGTACGCATTGCAAATGCAGCAATCAGTATGAAAGTAAAATGCGAACAAAATGTTGCTAAAGAGAGCTCAACTCTGAGCCCGCCGTGGGTCTCTGACATATCCAAACAGTAATCCTTTCTCTTCAAAAGCAGCAGCATTCAGTCGGTCTAACTCTAACCCCACTTACACCACGTTTGCACTTACTTTCACCACGTTGATCCTCACCGGCACCACAATAAAGTGGCGATGCTGTTGTCTATAAACCTCATTAGTTGTTAAAGTACACACTTCAACTGCCAATTCTCTTTAGCAATACATAACAGCAGTTTAAAGTAGATTTTTTTTTTTTTTTTATGCTTAGCCTTAAATTTTCTGCATTTGAAAGATATTACTGAGTGCTTTCGTGTTCTCTTCTCACAAGTTCCCGACAGTGCTTCTGGCACTGAAATCACGTTAAGGGTCACTCTATGCCTCTAAACCCACCCTAGCATGCTAACGTGTATTTTGATTTACTTATAATTAATTATGGACATATTCATGCATCAGACAGCAGATTCTAAAGAAAGTGCCTCGAGCATGAAGAGGAGAACCCAGAGTCAACACGCACTGATGAGCTAACCCTGGGGAAACGAGACATAAACACAACTCTGAAGACTGCAGAGACCCAGCCAATACTTCTAACTGCATCTTTACCTGCTTTTTGTTGCTTTACTAATGCATTATTAATTAATAACTACTGAGCCTTCCCAACAGAGCATTTTAAATAACAGCTGAATTTATTTATGGATGATTATGAATCATGAAGTATGTCCACATGTTCAAAGCAATAAAAACAGACCCAGGTAGGGAGTCTAAACTGCTGAGGAAACTGCTCTTTGAAGCTTGAAGTTTTAGGGATGCTAAATGCCTATTGTGTAGTATTACACAATTTCCAGTCTAGCTTAATCCAATTAATCTGAAGAAATGTAGGATTTTCTGCATTTTGTCTCAACATAGGCAAATGCTGTTTGAAAAGAAGACGATGGTATTTTAGAAAAGCTGCAGGGTCGGTTAGGTTCACAGCTTTATCCAAACGAAGCTACGTTAATTGAGGCCAGCCAACAATTACAATTTTCAGTTCTCAACTAGGATAATGAAAAGAAAATTTTCAAATCACAATTATTTCTACTCAAGATTTATGCAAATGATAAAATATGTTTCATCAGCTTTGAAATGTATTAATGAGGGATGGTGCAAGGTTTTTATTTTCTTCTTGAAGTCTGGACAAACTCAAAGTTTTGAAGGTTTATTTAGGGCAGCTTTGTGCTATTGCAACTGGATAGTTTTAGATATAGGTTGAAATTAATTTATAATACTTGAAGATGAAAACTCATTTGGCGATCCTATTTATCCATATGATAATTTTTTCCATCTCCACCTCAAAAAATAAAAAGCCTCCTGCTACTCAAAGAAAATTCCAGCATCAGTGTTCAACAATATTTCACCTTTAAGGTGAAAAGGATTTGCACTTCCCATTCACTCTTCACTAGGTTTAGTTACCATCTGTATGAGTTGGTTTTTTTGTTAGTTTGTTTGTTTTTTTCTGCCTGTTGACTGTGCTTAATATTTCTTTCCGGTGTTTAAATTGGTACGTAGACAGCAAAAGGGCAGCTTCAGCTGTGCTTACTGATCCTGTTATCTGCCTTCAAGATAAATAATCCAGGCCCTTGCCATATAACATCTGGTAGATGGGGAAAGAAACCCAAATTATATATACTATTTTCTGGACAATGCAATAAAAAAATTATTAATCTGTATTTAGGCAAACTCTAGACAAGAGAACATACGTGAGAGGACATGCAGGACAGAGCACAAATGCACCAAAGCTTCACAGTACGTGGGCAGCTTCAATGGCCATTTCCATGGGATCAGTCTTATCCACTAGCTCTGAGGCACAAATCCAAATGCCATCCTGTGGTTTGGTTTCCAGCTCTTCCAAGGCCATATGTTTCTATTCCACTGATGCTCCACGTACCTTCTAAACCCTGAGCCCAAATCAGTCAAAGGCAGGCCTAGTCATCTGGAGTAGATGCTTGGCAGACAAAGTAATTGTGGCCCTTCTCTTTGCCTGTAGGAATGAGCCACTCCACAGATTTTTGGAGAGATCTGTATGTGCCCTCTCAGGACAACCAGCATGTGAGTGTCAACTCACCCTATTCCGTGTGGTCCTGGTGAAAATTTTTACTCATCTTTCAAAACAAACAGAATTTGCTCTCAATTCCCCAAACTACTACTATACTTTTTCATTCTAATATTTCTTTCTGTCTCCTAATCTCAATTCTTCTGGTTTATGGCTCAGTCCTTCTACAGGGATTCATAGCAAATAGAAAGAATAATATCTTTCCTACTTTCCAATACTAAGATGGATCATTATTCCTCCTGATATGTTAGAAGATATTTATCAGTTTGAGTTATGAGGCCTTTCTGACTGTGAAGATTTAAACATCGATTTAATGCCAACTTAAAGACTCCTAAATGTGTAGGAGATTGCATTAGATAAATAATTTAACAATAAAAGGTATATCAAGGCAGACATTATTGCAGCCTTCCACCAATCAATCACCATTTTCCATGTTTATCCAATTTTCATCTCAAGGCTCTGTACATCAAATCGCCTAGACATATACTACACAACTGAAATAACTTCATAATTGAAGAGAATTGCATAGCCATTAAAATTCTCTAATATCAAGATAGTTGACATTATGTTAAATATTGGCTTCAGTTCCATAGGGTAATAAATTCTGACCTAAATCCAATCTTCCATGGATAGCTGATTCATAATGAAAAATTACTGTTTTGTCACTTTACCTTAGGGAATTTACTGTAGAAACTAATACAGAACTGGGCAGGCTTTGAAATGTATGATAATTAAAAACACAGTTCCCTTCCTAGCCACCCTGAAACAAAGGGAACGGATTTGTTTTGGCCCAGATATATCAGACATGCTAATAGCTACCAGATCAAGACAGAAAGTAACTATTCTGCTTTTCCCAGGTCTCTAATGCAGAATCAATCAATTGACACACTGCCCAACTGACACCTCCTACAGCAGCCATCAACCCAGGTTTCCACAATGCTGGTCGAGGGCTTACTCTCCAGTTAGTGCCCACGTGGTTGGTTTATGATGTGGCATAATGGAGCATATTTCTGCTGTCACTCTTTAGTTGGGAGCTCTCTAATGACCTCTCTGAGCAATCACATCCCCAGGTGATAACATAATAAATAGACTTCGAAAAATATTCTTTCATTTTAGGGACAACAAAATATTTTTTTTTTCCTTCCTCTAAATGAGACTTCTGCTTGGATGGATTCCAGTATAACTCTCTAAGACATTTCAAGCTTGCACTAGGGCTCTCTAATATTACTCTTATTTCTTTCCTATTTTTTTGCAGTCTGCAGCAACAGAAAGTAAACATTAAGAAAAACACAAAGATCCTGTCTGCATGTTTGGCAACTTATGCCTACAAATGGCCATAAATGATCAAGACAAATGAAAACATGTGAACTTATGCGTTAACTGCAGCCTTTTTGTTGTAAACGATAGAGCTGACTCTAATGGGACTTCTCATTAAGAAGATCGAGAAGTGGCCCATTTTGAATATATTTCCCTTTGCTGACTAAGTGAAGAATGCCAGACACGTCTGAAGCCTCCTTGTAGTACTCCTCAGGAGCCTGACAGAAGTCATTTTCCCATTTGCTTTTCAGGGATCTGCTGATAGAACACTTTCAGAATCAAAGCTGCCATGAAACTGCTCTTATTCCCAAAATACTGGATGAATGTGCTTTGCTTTGGACCACACATTTCCATTGACTAGTAAGACACCGGTCCCCAGCCCTGAATGCCTCTTTTCTCCTCTTTATCTTTGCTTGCTCCTGTAGGAACAAAACAAACTTATTTTTCCTCTGTGACCTTAAAATTACGGAGATAGAATAGATAAGAGAAATTTTAAGGCGCAGTGATAAAGTTACTAAAATATGACATAATTTAAGTGAGGTGACCAAAGCTAGGGCATTATACCTCAGTTAAACCTCTAGCCCACTTTGTTTTTAATACTTCATTGGAAGCTTAGGTTTGTGTTCACCTTCCGGCAGAAAACGGTAGAATTATTTACAAAAACACACCAGCTCCATGTAGCCTCACTCTGCTGTGGCTTGGCAAAGCCAGTGTGTGTGATGTAGAAGTCTTATTCACAATTAATCTCAGTAGCTCTATTCACGACTCATCTCAGCCACACCTCTCATTGGCCATTTGCTTACTCTGGCAAGGTGAGCACTGGAGCCAGGCTGGGTTCTCCTGCCCAGCTTTCCCTTCTGTAAAGGAGGATATTCCTTACGATGCTTTTGAATAAGCAACCAACATGAACACAACCCTCAGACAGAAAGAATGACTTTGGGATGGATCCTCAAACGTGGTCACAGACTTGCAGACAGATTAGCGAAATTGTTTCAGGGCACCTACACCTAGGTCCCATGCAAAAAAAGAAAGTATAAGTGGGTAAAACATACACTGCAGTAAATTACTCCTTTAAAATTCCCTTTTCATCTCTACTGTGCAGTAAATTACCCAGAATGAATCACAGCCCAGAAGCAGATGGAGAGCATGAAAATGTATTGTTCTGTTTAGTCATGCTACGGTCAAGCTCAACAACATTACGCAGCACAGTAACACCGCGTACACAGAGGCTTTCAGTCTGAAAGCAGCATGGTTTAAAACACTGCATGGTAACATCCATTAGCTGGATGGAAACCTTCATTTCCAATAAAAAACACAGGCGAGTAAGAAGGGAGACTGCTTAAGCTGCTATTTACAGCTGGTCACAAAGGTGCATTCTCACCAGCAAAGCGTTTCTCTTACAGCTTTTAACGAGTTACACAAATGAATCAAGATCTCAGCAAAACACCGTTAGCTTGGGCAAGAAAGTCTTCACAAAAGAGAAGCAATCACCTTGCAACAAAGAGAATGATACACGCAATTATATTGTAGTTACATGGAGGGCTGCCTTGAACTTCAGAGTAATGAGGTTTCCAACGAGATTTGTAGAAGATCCTTTCAACAGACAGCTTTTTTTTTTTTTTGTGGTGCCTCCTGACAAGACCCTCAACTGTTGCAGACTATCATGCCTCAAGGACAGGTGGTTATTAAAATAAGCAAATACAAACCGGAAGAATTAGCAAGAAAGTGGGAGATGAGGTCCGTACATGAACTTATTTGAGCTGATCCACACAAAGGCTATGTGATATCCTTACAGTATCATATAGATTTCATGTTCAAACTCACAAAGCTGGCCCCCAAACCATCAGCATGACAGAGGTCAGAAGGGTGTCCTCCTACAAGAATCTTCATTTGCCATGGCAGCGATTCCTCAGAGAATAATGCAAGGTAAGGAGAGCAGTGTCTCAATAAAAGCTTTTCATTCATGAGGACAGCAGCTTTATTTTTCTAAACTCCTGGCATGACTCAAAGGCAGAATCCATACTGCTGTTAATAAAAATGTGTGAAGTTGAAGTCTTTGCTGAATTTCACTGCCTGTGGAGAACAACACGGTCCCTCCAAAACACAGCCAGCGTGTATACACAGCAAAGATGAATAGAAAACTTGAAGCCAAGGCTGAACCGAGCCTTTATATGTTTACTGACAAGCTTAATATGTACCACCCACTGACAACCTAAATGCACCCACAATCTTCAGTCTAGACAAAGCACATTATTAAGAGGCAGAAGGGCCTTTCTTCAAAACTTTTAACACCCAGAAAAGTTGTAGCAGCACCACAGAAGGTGGTATGGCACGAGAACGCAGCCGCTGGAGTACAGCCAATGCTCTCCCAGCAGCACTGCCATAGAAAACTGTTTTATCGCAAGAACAGAAACATGGAGAAATTCTGTTTTAAAAGGGAGCAAGTGATTCAGTTCTGCAGAACAAATCCTACAAATTTCACAAACTGAAAGCACATACAATCACTATTCAGATTATTTTCAATAAACTGCAGAGTTTGAGTTAATAGACAATAATTTTCCTGCAGTATAATTCTCGGGGGTTTTTGATTCATTTTTTTTTTTTGTTGGCTTAAATCTCCCACCATTCCAGTGACATTCACTAGAAGAAAACTGACGGGTAAGCACTGAACACAACAGATGGTATTGATGATCCAGCTTCAGCAAGCTCCTGGAGAAAGGACTGAAAACTTCTTTGGCCTCCCTGGAGGCTGATGAGAAAACTAGAGAAGAAAAATGATGGACCTTTGCCAGGGACCTTTCAGTAGGGCTAGGACTTTAAAACCAATATAGAAGAACTGTAAATAGAACACTTCAGAGTTTAATGTGTGTTAGACTAAGCCCAACGGTGACAGCAGTAGATACTGTGAGCTGGAAGTACCTCTGTTCTTCCTTACAAAGGTGCCAATCAGGAATAACTTCTTTGACACAACTAGATCAGCGACATATCATGGACATTAAAATAGTGAGAGTAGAGAATCAGGGCTATTCACTTCTAATACACACTCAAACTATCAAAGACAAGCATTTATTCGGAAGACTAAATTTACATTGAGCAATTTAAAAATCTTTTCCAAGGCTGCTCAGCTACAGATTCTTTTCATTCACTTTTTCTATAGAAATCGGGATTACCCAGGGAAAAAAAGACTGATGTTTTAAAACTACCTTCTGCATAAGAAATACTTGCAACAGAAACAACTAAATTATGGTCTGAAGACTTAAAATGGCATTAATGTCCTGTAAGATTGGCTTCATGCCTAGACTGTAGGCATTTTAATTCACAGTAGACCCCTTAAACAACTCTTCCTCATTTCCAAGGAAAGACGTTCCAAAACAGCCACTGGTCTCATAAAGCCCAGCGACTCATGGAACACATTAAGTAAATGTACCCGTTCAAAAACCTGCTTGAAAAGGGGTGCATTCCCTTTAGTTATACACTTAAACCCGTAACAAACTCTGTAAATAGTTAAGGAATCTGTTTCAAGCGCCACAAAAGACGAAGTCCCCAGCTCAGAAGGAGGAAATTAAATGTCACGACTTTTCCCTCCAATTATTTTAAAAGTAATACAGTCAGTACCACTGACTTCAAACCAAATCGTGGCAGCCTTGAGCTGCAGCTAGTATGAGATTTTTGGGACATGACACTTCCCCATTCTCAAAATAATAATTCTCCAGCTGTGGTTCCTGTGAAAACACAGTATTACTTTTTTAAGTAACAGTACTTAGAGAAATGCAACAGTAAGAAAGGCAGAGCTGCGTTTCTAGCTAGCTCGCCCCAGCAATCTCCCCATGTCCTTGGGGATATTTCAGGCCTAAACTAAAAAGCAAAACTGAACGCTGCTGTTGCCTGCTTAGAATTAGTACATAACAATGACACTCTAACACAGTTTTGTTGTGGTTGCAAAGTCAAATTAGGAAAGAATACAACATTGGGGCTGCTTGTGCAAAATTAACTCAAACTCGGTTCAGTACTATTGAAAAAGACAAATTTGGGGTTCGACAATCTTTACATCAAAAGTCCAAAAATGCATTGCCAAAAATGTGAAAGTTAAACAAAGCCATACGTTTCTATGTCACTGTGTGCATATACATGCATATTGAGTGGATCAAATTCTATATTTCCTTAGTTACAGTTCCTATTCTTTTAAGATTATACAGAGGATGCTCCCATTTCCATGCCTTGAAGAACTGCTCGGCTCCACCCCATAAGTATTTGGCATCTTAATGGCTTATCCTTTCTCTCTCTTCCAGTAATTCATACCTCTTTCTGTTGAGTGCTTTGAAGTAGTCAGATAAAAACATTATAGATATGCAGATTGCTACTACCTGTGTGTATTATTCACTAAACAGAGCTCCAGAGCCCTTTTCTCTCGGTTTGAAAACCAAAAGAAGGCTGTGTTTTCTAAAATTAAATGGAAAATTTTTCTCCTCAGCAGCCTGTAAGAAAACTCTTGCTTCAATGTGCCAGAGCAGCATTATCAACAAGCAACCAGGGAGAAAGCGGTCTAATCTGCAAAGAACTCTTTCAGTGCTAATGAATGATGTGGAATGAGGGTAGCTTGATTATTTTTCTACTTTATTTATGAGTTGGGTTT
>WHYT01017083.1:0-74844 GCA_009806455.1 Tetrax tetrax | reverse complement strand
TTGGGACATGACACTTCCCCATTCTCAAAATAATAATTCTCCAGCTGTGGTTCCTGTGAAAACACAGTATTACTTTTTTAAGTAACAGTACTTAGAGAAATGCAACAGTAAGAAAGGCAGAGCTGCATTTCTAGCTAGCTCGCCCCAGCAATCTCCCCATGTCCTTGGGGATATTTCAGGCCTAAACTAAAAAGCAAAACTGAACGCTGCTGTTGCCTGCTTAGAATTAGTACATAACAATGACACTCTAACACTGTTTTGTTGTGGTTGCAAAGTCAAATTTGGAAAGAATACAACATTGAGGCTGCTTGTGCAAAATTAACTCAAACTCAGTTCAGTACTATTGGGCATTCACATTGCACAGCCGCTTACAGGGGGAAGTTAGGTTTGCTGGTTTTGGTTTTGGGGTTTTTTTTTTGAGAAGGGGAGGGTGGGTTTGTTTGTTTGTTTGTTTGTAGTTTTTGATTTTTTCCCCCTTTTTTTTTTCCCTTGTTACCTTCCCCAGCTCATACCACTGTACCAATAGTTTTCTCTAGCCATCGTTGTATTTGATTCTCTCCCCTAACACTCTGTCCACACATTTCAGGATCACTGTGAAGAATTAGCTGTCACATAAGTACTTTTATTTCATCTCTGTACATACACAGTAATCTCTATCAAAATATTCACTGAGCTTCTGCTACCCTCGTGCTCTCTTCCCAGAAGGTTTGCAGTGAGGACCATACTTAGCTATTACTCTCTCCCACGCTTGCCCACGCTCCTCTTTTAATGTTTCATAAAACGATATCATTTTCCAAAACAGAGGCTTGGTGAGAACTAGGGCTGCTGACCATAAATTTTCCAGCCCTTCTGCATGCACTGCTCTCGGCATTTCCTTAAGACACTATTTGTCAATATGATTTTCTGCAAGCCTGCTGGCCTGGCTTCTTAGGACCAACTCTGCAGCTGCCAGATCCAGAGGTGACCAGACAGACCTAACTTGGAAAAACGTGACCAGACAGTAGCACCATGTGGAAAAAAGAGAGGAACTTCAGTCTGATTTCATTCTCCCACTTCTAAACTTGCAGATGATCTAGACAAGAATTGTCTGTATTTAAATGAAAGGATTAATTGGCACAGACACCTAACACAGTTTTCCCCTTATTGAATTTCTTCTGAAACTAAAGCTGAAATGACGCAAGACAGTGCCAATACAGCCAGCCTGTGCTCATAATGACCTTATTTTGGGGAGAAGAATCTCTCAGCTCTGCAACACCACAAGCTCACACATCCCTGAGAAACACCAGTCTCCTGTCCTCTACTCTGCAGCTGTCCTCAGATACGCAGGGAGGTGTCAAAACAACGACATCCTGTTTTCGGATGCCACAAGGACATTTCTAGCAATTCCATTCCTGTTCCCTCACAAGATGTACACAGAATTTCCTTCTGCAAAGAAACTTGTCCAGTTTCTGACCCACTGGCCACATCCAGTTTCTGAGGATAACTCATTCATTTGGCCCTCTGCCCAGGGAGCAGCTCAGCTGTGAGCAGGGGAAGTGTTTTGGCAGCTCTTACATCAAGGTTGCCTCATCACTCCCTTCAAATAACCAGAATGCCCCATCCACCCAACAGCAAGGCAGGGAGCCCTATGGTGGGATGCCGGCCTGCACATCCAGTCTGGTGATGGGGGCTTATGTGCACTTTGGGTCCTAATGTTTACATGCATTTTCATCACATAAATTATATACACCATACTCACATGCATACAGTGAGGTAGGGTCCATCTTCAGCCAAAACAATGAAGTATCTTTTAATTACTTACATCCTAATTTTAACTATCCACACTTGCACATGTGGTCACATTAAAAGTTAATCTGAGAATCACTACCAACATACATTCTTCCTGAGATCACATTTTTCTCCTTACAGTGCCACTTTATTAGAGTTGGTTCTGCTTTACGCATATAAGAAGAGAGGAGAGCCACACCACTTATTTCACAAACTCATTTTGCCTAAAATGCAAGTACTGAATCTTGAAACAGTCCTTTATAACGAAAGTAGTGCTGGAAACATGGTTTCCTGAGCAGAACACAACCTCTGTACACGGTGTAATTACATCTCGGCATTCTGCAGAACACCAGTGTATGGCTTAAACGCTATTAATTGTAAGCAGTTTTGTTCCACAGGATGTTGTTCGCTGATAACTACTCAATTAGGGTTATTTTGCAATTAGTCTACTCACAGTAAATTTATTGCAACCGGAGTCATCTGTGGTGCAGTAAATTAAAATGCTTCTGGGCTGCACGTGCAGTGGCTCTTACATGCTCCTTAAACTGTGTATAGCTCACCACAGTAATTTTGTCACACTAGCTGATTAAATGTACTGAAAAGCAGCAGGAGCCAATGTCGTTGGGAATCCTGAAACCAGGAGAAAAAGACAAATTTGGGGTTCGACAATCTTTACATCAAAAGTCCAAAAATGCATTGCCAAAAATGTGAAAGTTAAACAAAGCCATACGTTTCTATGTCACTGTGTGCATACACATGCATATTGAGTGGATCAAATTCTATATTTCCTTAGTTACAGTTCCTATTCTTTTAAGATTATACAGAGGATGCTCCCATTTCCATGCCTTGAAGAACTGCTCGGCTCCACCCATAAGTATTTGGCATCTTAATGGCTTATCCTTTCTCTCTCTTCCAGTAATTCATACCTCTTTCTGTTGAGTGCTTTGAAGTAGTCAGATAAAAACATTATAGATATGCAGATTGCTATTACCTGTGTGTATTATTCACTAAACAGAGCTCCAGAGCCCTTTTCTCTCAGTTTGAAAACCAAAAGAAGGCTGTGTTTTCTAAAATTAAATGGAAAATTTTTCTCCTCAGCAGCCTGTAAGAAAACTCTTGCTTCAATGTGCCAGCGCAGCATTATCAACAAGCAACCAGGGAGAAAGCGGTCTAATCTGCAAAGAACTCTTTCAGTGCTAATGAATGATGTGGAATGAGGGTAGCTTGATTATTTTTCTACTTTATTTATGAGTTGGGTTTACCCCACAGGGATGAAGGTAGCAGAAAATCTGTTTGATTTATAAACTAAGAAAAGACAACAGAAGAGCCAAGGGGAAATAAATCAGGCTCACTTGAGGCGCTCTGCTTTCCTAGGGACTTTTCTTTTGCCAGAACTACATCTTAGAAAACACTCCTCAAAAAACCTGTTGCATACTTTTGGTCTATCTAGGGCCATAGATCTGGGTGAAGCATAAACCCAGTTGGGTAATTAACCATAAGGATTAGGCCAGAGTCTCCCCTGGGAACGTGGCAGCCTGAGAAGCTGGCCCAGAGGAGCACTGATGCAGATACCATGTGGTACCGTGCCTGCAATGACTCATGGACCTGGTGCCAATAATAAAGAGCAACTGTGCTGCATATCCAGCAAACCTGCAAGGCAAGGGATTCAGAGCTACCAACTACCACCATCCACCTGGGAGTGAAAAACAGAGAAGTCAGGGACTGAATCCAGCCAGTGGGTCAGAAGTTGGGCTATTTTTGTCACAGAAGGAAGACTGCAAGTGGAAGTCATAACTTTAATATGCATGTTGAAATGTGAAGTTGTGTAACTGTAATTGCGTTGCTGCCCAACAATCTGGGCAGCAATCTCAGCAGACAGGGTCACAGTGGCCATTCTAAACTGTACTCCTGCGCACGTGTGATGGTTTAGCCCGAATCACCACACAGTTTCTCGCTCACCCTCCCCCTCCCTAGAGAGATGGGGGAGAGAATTGGGAAGGAAGGAGAACTCGTGGGCTGAGATGAAGACAATTTACTAAAATAACAAGGGAAAACTACAATAATAACAGAATATAAGGATATTAAAATATACAAGGTGAACAATGTATGTTTTTTCACCACCCGATGTCCCAATGACCGATCCAGCCCGTCCCGAGCAGCGATCACGGAAACAAAACCGAGCGGCAAGCAAAGCAGCGAAAGGGAGCCAGCAAGGTAGAGGGAACGATGCCAGCAAACCAAGGAGGAAAGATGGATGCCAGGAAGGCAGATACCCACCCTGGCCTGCCCCCACTTAAATACTGAGCATGACGTTTATGGCATGGAATACTCTCTCTGGCCAGTTTGGATCAATTATTCTGTCTGTCTTCCTCCCAGCTTCCTGCATCTGCAAATTAGCAAGACTTGGAAAGCAGGAGGGTGTCCTTGGTCTCATTCACAACAACTCATATCATCAGGGTGTTTATCAACATTCTTCACACACAAAATCCAAAACACACCAGCTACTGAGAGGAAAAATTAACTCCATCCCTGCCAAAACCAGGACAGCACGGTAATAAGGGATTCTGTTGGGGGAAATGTAGCACAGATCACGTCACTTTTGCTTGGTCAAAGAGGAGTTTATCTAGGTATAAAGTGAAGCTTATTCCAGAGCCAAGAACTTGCACTGAAACTTCTGCTTCTTCTCAGTCCCTCTGCACAAGAGGAAGGCCATGAGTGATGGCGGACAAAGAAGGCAGGCAGCCGGTCCAGGTCCACCAACAGTTTTGGTGAACAGCAGCGAGTCTGGCACACCAGGGGAATCAGTGTCCCTAGTCTGGCGTGTATAGGACCAGGTTGGAGATGGCCCCAGCAAGGAAAAAATCTGACGAGTTGCTGATCTCCTTATCATGTCTCCTGAGAATAAATGAACTGTATCCCGTAACCTCTCCCCAGTCTGCACAGGACTGAATTTGCCCTTTCCTCATTTTAACCTTGTGCTGAACCTACTTTTCCTATCTTACCTTCACTGACTGCATTTGCCCTTGAGACACACTTCTACAAACTCCAAACATTCCCTTCTGAGTGAAGGATGACTTGCAAACTGCCTGTTGCCCTGATCTCAGCCTTGACTTTGGATAAGGCTGCACCTAAAGCCTTTGACACCGATCCCTGTTCTGTAGCCTTTGTGCTCTGCTTTCAGAACTAGCTTGTTGGGAAAGGCCAGCTCACGTGCTTTGCAAGTCAAGTAACTGGTAAAGATGCCACGTCCCATTTTGCTGCATCAGCACTGTTATCTCTCAGCAACGCCCTCAGAAGGACTGCAGCCCATGTCCTCTTGCTCTCATGGAAATAATGCCTGCATGTCAAAAAGGTAGTAAACACAATGCTCTTGGTTTTAACAATCCTTTGTTTTATATGCTGAAGACAGTTACATTCAACTTCCCTTGCCTGTTGCCTTTGGAAACAGTAAAATACTTAAAAGAAGAAAGAAACAGCTTGTAAGATCCTGTTCCCATTGATAATCACTCAAGTGAACATACTACTTAACATTTATGACAATCCAGTTGGATGGAGTTATGTCCATGATTGATAGCTACAGTTAGCAACCTTGTGGTTTTGATCAGCTGAGACAGAATCCAAGGGGATTAAATGCTGGATGACATCTCAATGGAAACTCTAGCACTGGGAACACGCTTATACGTTGGGATAATGAATGAATGTGCTGCTCCAATGAATAAATATTTATACTTCACAGCCCTGCTGAAAACAGACAGGAAACCCTTGCAAACCAAACTGAAGGAATAGCACTCACACGCTGAATACACAGATTCAGTCCTCAGATGTCTGCCTTTGGCTGACACACAACATACAGCTTTTCTGATGCATAAAGTGGCAAGACCTGGATCCAGACCTCCCCTCTACCTGCAGTCTTAACAATGGAGTGTCTTTTATCCCCAAAAGCTGATGGCCAGTGCTTCACAAACATCTCCTAACCAAGTTCAACTCCTTTAAAGGACCTCTGGAGTTGATGAAGACACCTTTGATGAGGGATGGAGCCAGGTCTGTGAGTGAGTAACAGCAGCGTTTATATTCTGCAGTGGGAAGGAGAGATCTGAGACCACAAATTCAGGCAACGTATCTTTAACAGGGCTGTAAAATTTAAGGGATCTACCAAGTTATAGACATTTTAAGGCCTTCTGGTAGGCACTGGGGACTTTCAATTTCGGGGCTTCTACATATCTGTCTTGATAGTCCTGTATCAAGGCATTTGAGAAGTGACCCTAAAGTCTGTAACTCCTCCGTAGGTCTGATATCCCAAATCTGCTTGTGCACTGGTGCCTCTGGCACAAACAACTTGTATCCCATCCAATATGCTGCTGCTTTACCACTTCCCCAAATCTGCTCTAGAGCAACCCGGTATACAACACAGGATGTCCAGATTTTCTGCCAAGGAAATCTGGCTGTTGAAGTTGTTAACTTCAGCTGTTAGCATAGGCAGGAGGAAATAACCTTAAGGCAAAGAAAAGTCAGCATTTTCCACAAGGATCCATCTGTCTAAGTTAAGACATCCCTCAATTGTTACAGAATCATAGAATGGTTTTGGTTGGAAGGGACTTTAAAGATCACGTAGTTCCAGTCTCCCAGCCCTGGGCAGGGACACCTTCCACTAGAACAGGTCACTCAAAGCCCCATCCAACCTGGCCTTGAACACTTCCAGGCATGGGGCATCCACAGTTTCTCTGGGCAACCTGTTCCAATGCCTCACCACCCTCAAGCATCACTGCCTACAATAAAAATCTAAATGAAACTCTAGTACTGCAAACCTAAAAACTGTAGCTTAATTTTTAACATGGTACAAATCCATACCTCATGAGTTGTTACTAAATCCACGTGTATTTTAAATAAAACCATATTTTGACAATTTCTCTATTTCTTTAGTCATGTTTGTATCTCTCATTTTTTTCCTGGACATTTACTATGTCTTATCACAAAGGAAGCATTTATACCAACATACAACGTACACACATGCTGAAAGGCTGAACATGCTGTTCTCGGTTCTGAGACCCCACTACTATCCTGACTGCAGGGCGTACGAGAAATTCTGTATTTAAAAAAGACGCAATACGTATTTCTTGAGAAGCCTGTTTTTAAGAAGTTTAAAACTTCTGAAAAGTCATGATAAGAAAGGGAGAAAAAAACACCAAGAGACATGGTAAAAAACAAAACAACACAACAGTCACAGATGCACTGGGGTGGGAAATGAGGTGCTCACATCGTTCATCCTGGTGCGTCATCTAAATTAAAAACCTAAGCTTCCTATTAGAGAGATGCTCTTGTTTGGAAACATCCTCTGGGGCACCTCCTTTTTTTCCACTGTGTGCACAGGGAGTTTAGCCTCCTAATTTAGGCAACAGCAACACAGATCCTCCTCCCTCTCACACTAAAACCACTCGATAGTAATCACTGCTTTGTGATGGTGCAATAAACAGGTAAGCCATAGGGGTTAGAGGGTGTAACTAAATACTTCTAATGAAAGAAACTAAACATCCCCTAATTCCCATGGCCCACCATGTTTACGGTATCATCTCAAAGCAAGGCCTGTTCTCTTGTTTGTAACAGTCCCTCTGCACCTTCAGCTTGGACAAAGACATCGGCATATCCTTACATGCATGGGCTGAAGTGCCAATTACAGGATGGGGACTTTGGACGGCTCTATAAACAAGTGCTGCTGTAGATAATGCTGTTCCTTGATCAATACCTACTTCGATCAATGCTTTTAAAAAAAAAAAAAGGGGGGGGGGCACTTGATTTATGGGAAGCTTATAGCTAAATGAATAGCGGCACATGAAGCACTCTTCTTGGAAATGCAGGAAAAAGTCCGTTTATGCATGCAAACTGACGGCACGCTGAGGTTCCTCATGTATCTGATTGCATGGAGAAACCCAAAGCAACAAACCAAAAACTTGGCTTAGGCTAGCAGAGGTAATGGAATCTCTACAACAGTGATTTTGAAAATTACTTTTGCTGATTGAAGAACATCAAAAACAGAAATGAGATACAAAATTGGATTTCTTCCCCCATGCTTTTGGAATTTTTTAAATTATACTTCTGATAATTATCTGGGTTATTAAAAAGCTTAGAGTCCTGGTTATTAGCTACTGTGCCAGAAAAATGGCCACATGGCCATAACAGTAATGCCACTCACATATAAGTTAGCATAAGGCACCAAAATTCACCATGGCTATTGTTCCTGATCCCCAAAAAGCACACAACTCCGGTACAGGATAACAAGACTTCGACTACGGTTCTCTGTTTCTGCATATTAAGAACTAAAAGAAACAAGAGAAGCATAGTGTAATAAAAATCTGGTGGAAGTAAAATGAGAAGAAATTCTATAGGAATCTACCAAGATCTTGTGACATCCATATACTCCCAGTTTAAAACATCCTCAAACCCTCCCTGGTTTTCACAGACTAAGTACATTAGACATTCCTGTAATAAAGACAGTTTTTGTCATGAAAAGGTCATTTTAATTACACAGAATCCTTCCCCCGAGATACCATGTTATTTCACCTTCACCATCTACCAACTTACCCTCCAGCGTACAGAAACGCGTCACCTTCTCCGGCATCAGCTTTCCATGCTTGTGCTGACAATACACCTCTGCGATCTCCTGCCGACACTGCTTAGTTTTAGACCGGGACATGGCTGAGATTGCCTCTTTGCCTGTTACCTCACACTTTGGTGGTTGCTCGTATCTCAGTTCAGGGGAGCTGTTTCCACTTTTTTTTAAAGGATGCTGTCTGGGAGACCTGTGAATCTCCTTCAAATTGTTGCTGTTGCTGCTGTTTTTTCCAGGGTGATCACTGAACTGCACCACCTCATTGGAGTTCTTTCCCAGCAGCAAGTTCTCCTTCATCTTATCCTCTTCCAGTTTCTTTCTCAAGTGCTCCTTTTGTTTGCTAAGGGGTTTTTTCACCAGTTCAGACTGGTGTTTTTGCCTCTGAGTCCTGGGAGCAAAGTTACTGTTATCAATATTTTCAAAGTCCTTGGGGACTGAATTTTCATTATTGCTGTCTGTTCGCGTTTTCTCTTTCGGTCGGTGGGAAAAATAGCCATCCTATAAATGGGGAGAAAAATTATACTCATCTTACTAAAAATAGTCACATCCAATGCATTACAAGTATTTCTTACATGAAAACATAAATCAATTACAACCCAACATACCGCAAAAACCCCCATGTTCAGGTTTGTAACAGAAAGATGGAGCTGAGAGAGGCCAATCCCTGTCTCAGATGGAGCACAGAGGTTTTACACACATTCGTGAGCAATTATTAACCAGAAACTTCACCCTGACACCATTAAAAATCAATGGTAAAACCACCACAGATTTCAATGGAGCCCGAGCAGGTTGTTCAGTGCTTTCCTTCACTCCTTGTGCTAACAACCGCGGTTTGGTATCCCAGGAACTGCCCAACTGCCCCATTCCTCTGCAGAAAGCACCACGCAGCTTTATAGCCAAAGCTTTCTTTCAGTAAAGTAACTTTGCTACAAACAAAATCCCTCCAAATTTGGGCTTTTTGAATTTCTACATAATAAAACTTTGGGGAAATGTTTCCCACAGGGTGCATTGCAGCCTTGCTGCAGGTGGGAAGCTGTGGCAGCACCAAGCCTTGTGTGAGAGGCTGAGCAGCTGCAGATGGTCAGGCTCCCCAGGAAGGTCAGAGCCAGGCTCAGACACCAGCTCTTAACACCTGCGTTCCTCTTCTCACACTGGGTGCACTTTGATAAATACACAGACCATAATGTTGCAACATTTAAAATACATCGTATAATGGAAAAGGAATACACCATGTAAGACATTTGCCTGATGCAGAATAACGCTTTGCTTTGTGATTTCATCCCTTCCTTCACCAATTACCTTGGGAACTGTCCTAGCCCATCAACAGCAGAGCAAGTTACACCACCACAGAAAAAGGACTATCCCAGGGATCCTAGAGACAACAGAGAACACGGCAATCCGCTCTAGAACAGATGTGGCAGACTAGAACAAAACCGAGAGGCACTTATATGTGTATATTACTATCAAATGGGAACCTGCCTGATAGCCGGGGTGGCTATCAGACCACGGAAACTGGGTTTCTGTCCTCAGGCTAGTGGGCGACACAACTTTGAGACCCATGGAACAGGACATATCTCCATTTACTAAAGCGATCAACAGCAGATGAAATCAATGGGGAACTGTCATTAAAACACCTGAAGACAGGAGTATTAATACTGATAGACTTTTTGAGTCTGTCCTGTTTTCTTTCCACTAGCGAAAGACCTAACAATCAAAAAATCAGAGGCTGGTAAATGACAGCATCTGCTAAGGATGACTGATGGGAGCCACTCTTAGCACCTATGAACCACATTTTGTATTCAAAACATTTTACCAGCATTAGCTAATTGTTTCTCACACATCTTCTGTGAGGAACTATTTAACAGTCAGGTTTTGTAGAGGAAGGAGAGGGAAATAATGACTTATCCAAGGCCACGCAGGGAGTCAGTATTACTTTGACCTCTGCAGCTCAGCAATGAGAAATGTTTGAATAGTTTATTCATCAGATGTGGTTCTGTCAGTGACTGAAGTGATTCTCTCTCCACGAATATCTCCAGCTCACAAGCAGCTCTAGCTATCAGACACAGAAATGCAGAGGTGTTTAAAAAAAACCAAAAAAAACCACACACACACACACACACACACAAAACCACCAACCAAACCAGAAACTAAAACTCAAACATTTTTCAAACTAGGTATTTCTAGTTTTGAGAGAATGTATATTAAAAAAAAAAAACCACATATCTTTCTAATTAAGTGCACACATGAAATATTTTTTTTTCCTGTCTTTTTCCTTTAAGGAAAAAAAAAAGAATAGCTTTTTTTTTACAGAATCATAGAATAATTTAGGTTGAAAAAGATCCTTAAGATGATTGAGTCCAACTGTTAACCTACCACTGCTAAGTCCACCACTAGCCCACGTCCCTGAGCACCACATCTACGAGTCTTTTTAAATACCTCCAGGGGTGGTGACTCAACCACCTCCCCGAGCAGCCTTGTTCCAGTATCTGATAACCCTTTTGGGCTGAGGTAAATCTGTGTGGATGGTGCGATCCGTAACCACGTCAGGTCACCCAAGGCTTTCCCTCGTCTCTTTCAATTGTTTTGTTTCCTAGTTATATGAAACAAATACAAGAGGCATCCAAGATGCTATTAATTCCAATAATACAAATTCGGTATTCCAAACACAGTCTGAGCTATTCTTTATAAGTAGTCCCCAAACTTCAACAGGTTAAGTAGTAAAATATGAGGGAAACTATGAAAAATATGAACTTTGTTGCATTTCAAAAGTAGCAGTATGCAGAGTTACAGGGACACCATTCCACAGTAACGCAACGCATTAGTTTTCATCATTAATACAGTTTAAAGCACTTTTTATCTGTAACTGGAGCATTCCAACATGCTGCTACTTATGGCCAAAATACCTAGCTGCAACAGTGGCGGGGAAAAAAACAAACAAACAAACAAAAAAACCCAACAAACCCAAACCACCCCCCCAACACCCAAAACCAAATAAAAACCCCCTGTCTTCCCCTTAAACTCTTTCCAAAGTCTCTGAAAGCGATGCTACGATAGGATATTTCTGTGTATCTTGGCAACGTTTCCTCTTACAGTCTGACTCTTGCTAAATGATTTTTCTTTTTAAGCTAAAAAAAAAAAAAAATAATTAAATTAAATCCTAACCTGTACGGCAAGATGGCATGTTGATAAAGGGGAAAGGAAGGGAGCGGAGATGGTCCCTGTTGTTGGTTTTTCGTGGTAATTCTTATAACCCACAAACGGATGTTGGCCTGAACCAGAGTGACAGGAACATACCCTCCCTGCCCCACGCTCTGCCTTCCTGCCCCATCCAAACCTCTCTGTAGCTTGAAAAAGCCTCAAAGGATGAGGTTTGGGCCCGTTCCTGTTTCAAACAGCGCCTGTCATGATACTCATGTGATGTTTCAGTTGGGGCCTTCGCTCTCTGTATGACCACCCCTGCGCCCAGCACGGCCAGTCCAGCTGCGCAGCTCGCCCAGGACAGGTGCAGGTTGCGGCTCCGGGCGCGTTCCCACCCAGCCGATGCGCTGCGCTGGCAGAGAGCGGCAGAAAGCTGTGATGAAACCTCTGGAGAAAGCAGCAAAGCAAACAGCAGATTTATTGGTGTAAGGTTCACCTCTTTAAATGATTTTCCTCCTTCAAGTGCTTTGCCCTCCCTCTGGGAAATGCTCTTCCAAATCTACATGCTGGAATTTGAAAAAACAAATTAATTTTAAATGCTTCAAACGCAGACACAAAACTAAGCTCGGCTGTAACTCTTCCCTGCCCGCAGGAAGAGCAACCAACACAAAACCTTCCCCCACCATGGAGGACACGAGGTGTCTGCAGAAACGTCTCCTTGGGAGGAGCAAGGACTAAAAATAAGACAACAACTGTACCAACCAAGAGCTATAGATATACATTGAAAAATAAGGACGCGTAGCAAATACCACAGTTGAACAGTCAAATGCCAGCCTCATGCGATCCCACACCTGCTGATGCAAGTGTTAAATGCCACAAAACCAGAAATCTCCATCTACCTTTCATCCGCATTTCTCTCTCACGACAACTTTCACCAAAGCCAAGCAGATTTTTATGGCATAATGATTTCAAGATCGGGTCCATATGTGACAGCAGAACGTACACATGTTTCCAGTGCAGGGAAAATGAAGCTCAGCACTCCAAGCTTAAAACAGCAGCAGCTGCTGACAATAAATTGTGTTCATTTGTGAAGTTTAGGGGTACAAACAAAAGCAGCACATCTGGGTTTCAGCTGGCTACAGGAGGATGGGTTTTACTTGCTCTGAAGTATTTAATTTTTACGGTGCTGGATTAATCGCTGACTTTATTTGCCATGGCTGTCTAAGACATTCAAGTCAGGACAAAGTCATCCCAGAGAAAGACGATCTTGAAATCAGGGATTTCTGGTTCTGACAGTACCATGCAATGTACATCAGCAGTTTGCTGTTTCAAACACCATCTTTTTCAACTTTTGTCTAGCTATTCGTTGGTAGCACCTTCTTATCTCTCTTTGTGTTTGCAAATCACATTAAATACAGTGAAAAAATGGAAAGTTATTTTATTGCAGGACCAAATTAGAAGCAGAGCGCCTATAAATATAGCCTGTATGTATCCACAGTCAAAGATGAGAGCAGCATTTTCAAACCAGCACCTGACACTGCTATTTTTTGTTGCTGTATCTTATCCACAGAGCACACAAAAACGTTCTTACGGGAAGCACCATTTCACTCTTTGCAATGGAGAAATTCTCTTTAGAACAGATAGACCAGAAGAGGCTTCATCCAAGGCCAGCTCATTTGAGAGGCTGCCCTACTTGAAATACCCAATATTACAGCTCTCAGACACAACACATGCCCCCCAAGAACAGGTATTTCAACTGTGCTTCCACTACACTCCTGGCAAAACACTCCCTTTCTGTGTGATTCTGAGTGACACCGTCTCCCTTCAAGTCTAACAGGGAAAATGGTGCACTCTTCCCACAGGAGGCCTTATTTGCAGCTCAGTAATGACCCACTCCTGACACCAATGAAAGCCCTTCCACTCTCACAAAGAAGCACAGGATCAGGTCAAAGTATTTTTTCCTACGTTTTAAAAGTCAGCTCTGTTTACTGCCTTTATAAAGAAACCTTTGGAGGCTCTTAATCACTTTGTAGCACCGTATCTCAAGCTCAATTGTGACACTGTGGATATCTATCACAGAACACAGGTCTAAGAGAAGGATTTCCAGAAACAGCAATTTTTGGTCCTAACGTTATCTGGTTGTCAGAATATACATGGAGAGGTTAACTGCCAAGTACTCAAGAGTAAGAGCCCTGGCAGGGAGAGTTTTAAGGACTGCAGGGACTCTTCCGCTGTGCACACGCTACAATTCAGCAATAACAAGCAAATACTCCCAAACTGGGAAAGAACAGTCTGTACGCAGAAGTGTGCATGAGGTCGTTGCCAATTACATACTGATTGCCACTGATGCTAAAAATAATAACATTTTAAGCTCAGAGCCATTTCATGTAATAAGAGTTTGAATCCTGTTCCAAATTTTGCTCCTCATTGAACGCATGGGTTTCAGTCCTCCAAACTCCACCTTTAGTGTGCTTTACTGAAGTTCATCACACAAAACGTACATTAGCCCCTCTATGGCGACTGAGGGCCTGGGGCTCAGGTACTGGGAGCCTGACTGAATTTAAAGTCCCATCTGTCTCAGGAGAGGAAGTCCAGGTTCCTGCAGAGATGGAGGCAGAGCCTTTGCAATCTACTGAGACCACAGAACAAATTGATGCTATCACCTACTACAGACCAAGGGCAGCTGCGGCTCACTGTACCTCGCGCAACTACAGAGAATTTGAAAGAACTTTACAGCCATCTCTAATGACAAATGGATTCTAATGACAGCCTGGTAACACTCTCAAAGGCTTTGCAAGTACAACACAGCTTGCTCAACTAGACCCCTGCAGACTGCCTCTCGCCACATCCTTTCCACTTGCATCTGTCATGTACATTTGCCTCCAAGTTAAGTAGGTTCAAGTATAAATGTGTATCTGGGTTTGCCCAGTTTAGGAAATCTAGGTCACAAATTCTCCTGTAATCTTTCAGGTACAGTTCTCTATCCTGAGTCCTAAAGGCAAGAGGTGAAAGTCTACGGCTGCAATGTTGACCACGGCAAAACTCCAACAAACCAGCACATTCTCCATGAGGTATCTTGGTGTAAGACCAGAATACACTACAAAGCCAGCTCGCATAGTTTCAGACTGACCCTGAAAGGGGTGTGACTGCCAACAGCCAGGATTAGGCAGTATGATTGTTAATTTTTGCAGTATCAGAAAGTCAACACCAGACCAATTTCAAATCTGCTTTCAGAGAGACCTGAGGTGCATACAAATCAGCAGAGACACAAACATCAGTGGCCTGATGTGCACCAGCTCTGCAGACAGCAAAGGCACGCAGACTTTGCGTGGCTGAGGGATCCAACTCGAGACACCAAACCCAAGGGGAAGAGCCAATCGTACAGGTAGGCACCGCTCCAGCATCACCTACGAGGCGGCCTGCGGAAATACAGTGCTGCTAGATGGCTCCTTCTGTGGAGGATGTGTAAGGAAGACTGAAGAAAACCCTAATCAGTTCACAAAGGCACACAATAAGAGCTTGCATTTATTGGTTAAAAGTGTTCATTGCATCATGCAGAGCATTTCTTCCTGACGATAAGAAAATGCTCCTTTCTCAGGAAAAGTTATTCATTGTATGATTTTTGTATCAAGGAAGTCTTATAAATACTACACAGATGGATAAACCACATGCAATCAAGCCCTGAATGGCAAATGTTCACAGTTTCAGCTTATCTGACAAAAGTGATTTGCTCCCCAGCATGGAGGGATTTGCTGTCTTTTTGTACTAAGAACACATTCTCATGTTCTTCCCTAGCAAAACTTGGTCCCTTAAAGACACTGCAAAACAAACCAGAAATATGCATATGCACACTGAGCAATAACAAATCACATGCTTTTCTCTAAATACAAAGTACTGGACATCCTGGCTTTTGAGGGTAGGTATAAATCAAATCCTTGTACTATTAAAAATAGATTTTTTTTTTTTTCTCACATAGTAAAATACATAACAATGATTGATTGCATGTGAAAACATGCAGTCACTGGGCAGTTGTGCAGATCACACAGTTCTGAAACAAAATGAGCGCCCAGAGCCGGTGTTAACACTTGCCACTTTGCTGGGGTGAGCTGTGCCAGCACAGGCTCCAGACCATCTCACAGCTTGAGGAGGTGGTGAACAGCTTCAAAATCTGCATCATATGTCAAAGCCTGGAAGAGACCTGGTCAATTTTTACAGGACTATCTATTTTACCTGTCCTGTGACCACACAGAACTTAAACAGCACTATGAGAAGGTAATTAAAACAAGTTTCTATTCAAGATGAATTACAGTTCTGTGACATATTATTTTGTAATGCTTGTTAATTATTCAATGACACCTTCCGATTGCCAGAGGAGTCAGACGATGGCATCTCTACAAGCAAGGGCTGCTCCTAAATTAAATCTTTTTTTTTTTCTGCTCTAACCTTTGTATATTCGAGGGCTGTTTCTTAGGTGAAATTAAAACCTTTCTTCCCAGCAGAATTACAAACATTACACTATGGCATTCAGAACAAGAGTAGAAATTATAAATACTCCTCAAGCTCCACTGGGCACAGAAATCCAATTTAATCCCCTTTTTTTGAAACAGCTGGGCACCCATCCCCCTCGGCACATGGCCAAAGAAACTTCTTCAGACCACCCATTCCATGGGCAGCTGTAGGCTGCCAAACTAAGGAGCATGGCAACTTGAGCCCCACAACTGATTACTGGGGCTGTCATGGGAAACAGCTTCAACGCCTTTCTCCTTTTCTGCAAGACTCCAAGAAAAAAACACCTTTCTCCATCACCGTAAAGTAAAACTACAGGGCATTCACCTAGCATTGTTCCAAACACTCACTCTTCTGCTAGATACATACAGAATGATCGTCACCATCTGAATGATAATAAACAATTTTTTTAAAAGTCACAGCAAAAAATTGCTGAGTGAGACAAGAGAACCGGTTGGATCCTATCTCCTTTCCCCTCTGTCAGACCAAGTGAGTCCACTCCCCAGGATGATCTACAGTGCCAGCAAGCATGCGGGGCTGACACACTGCTGGCTCTGCAGGAGTTCTGGGCACCTCACCTGGGTGCTGCCGTCCACCATGGTGGTCCAGAGGCTGAGCATCACAGCAGGTATTGTCTCTGGCACAGATTTCAACATCCTTCAGACACCATTTCAATGGCTCAGAAAGCCACTGGGTCAAGGAAGGTGTTTCCCCAGTTAGGGTAGGACCCTGCCATTACAAAATCAACTCCAGATACAGTGCTCACCCTATTGTCGCCTGTCCCACCACATCAGCATCTTTCGAACTACAAAACAGCCACTGCTCTGTCTGAAGTCATCATGCAGTTGCAGGGACGCAGCCATCCTGTCGTGCTATCAAAACGAGCAAGAAATTTTGAACTTCAGTTGAAGACGTGGTTGATTTGTCACGAGACCCTTGGAAAATGAGTACTTTTGGCAGGTTTGGGCAAGAGCACAGCCAAAGAGAGCAGATGCAAAAAAGAGACCAGATGTTAATGTAGTTTGGTTTTTCCATATGTTTTCCCATTGCACTGTTGTAAGTACATTGTACTTCAACTGTCAGTGGCTGAAGACTTGTGAGAAACATTTTCTGAGAAATATATTACATTACTTTATGCCTGACATTAAAGAGGGAGATAGAAAAGGTGAAAATAAATTTATTGACTTTGAACTTGCAAGCTGGTAAAGACAAAAGATGTAATTGTATCAAATACAGTCCTTTCTGTTATGTAAAAAGATTACAAAAAAAGGTGATCATTTGGGTTAAAAGGAGGATTTTGATACTCAAAAAAAACATGAGCCCTTCAGGATTCAGCACTAACAAATACTTACAGGCACCGCTAGCACAAAACTATTGTTACACTTCCATTTCAAGGCTGCAGAGTAACAGATGGGCCACCACAAAGCGCACAAACACAGGGGACCCTGCATTGGAACATCTGCATTGGTAAGTGACAGTTTGGAGGATTATTTTTCCCTTCCTTTCCAAAAATGTTACATTGATTTTTATTTTTTTTAAACATTAACTTCAGCAGTGTGTTCCAAAACACTAGAAACAACATTGTAAAAATATCATTAATAGAAGTTTTTTTTTTTCTTTTATGCATATACAACATTTGTACATTAACATTTTAATGTTTGAAATGGAATGAAAACAGTTTCAAAACTTTGGCTGCTTTCCTCAAAACAGTTTTTCTGTTTCTTGCTAACATGTGACTTACTTTCAGAGTGGTTTAGGTTAGGGAGTAAAACAATATTGCATCCCTCAAAAGTCCAATCAGATTTTCACATTTGCTCCAGCTTAGCACAGTAACTGTAAGAACAGCCATGTTGAATTAATAGCAATTTCAAATGTTGTTCTGGTTAGTAAAAAGTTTGGAATACCGCTAAGAGGGAGCTGTGAAAGCACATATCCATAGTAATTAAAAACCCGGCAACTTTGTTTTCTGCTAATTTAAACTTCTCAGAAAAATTTGTACTTACACAGGAGGGCTGGAAGACACCACAGACTAGTGAAATGTATTCAATCTGTAACAGAACTTGATTTATAACCAGTAACTGCCCCCACTTTATGCACCTTTTTCCCTTTCAAACGTTGCTTGATCTCATTAACAGACTCCAGACTAATACACACAGCCCTTCCTTTGGCAAAGGTCCCTTCCAGTCCAACTCACCCACAGCAGCATCAACCCTAACTGGGTTTGGGCAAGCCTTTTTGCCTGTATACACATACGTACACACACACATTTTAATGGGTTCTGCCTCTGCTTTCGCGCAGTTAGCTCTGCCTCAGTGCGGCCGTGGGAACTCGCTCTTGCATGACACCATACATTGCTCCATTCCCAGGCGAACAAACCCTCAAAAGACCGTTCACTTTGAGCAACTGTCCTGGAACGCTTGCTAGCGTTATTAAGCCTCCTGGATTCATTTCAGCTTAACCACATCTTTAAACAGCATTGGCCACAAAACTAGGAAAGAGATGAAGGAAGACTGGCCTGACAGTGCAAAACGTGGCTTCTGAGGAAGCTCAGGAAAACCCTGGAGGTTTATTTTCCTACAGCTTCTTCCCAAGAGAAGGTGGATCTCATAATCCTTCCAACAAAGAGTTCGGACATGAAGGAGCTTACAAATAAGTCAGCACTTTCTCAAGGGAAGGGTAATTTAAGTGACTTTTTTTATTAATGTCTACTACTTTGTGGTCTTTGAACAGGACCCTCAAACAGCATTTGAAAAGACATGCAGATACTAATGTCCTACAACTTTTTAACAAGCATCAGGCTCCTTGTGCTATTCTCACTCCTTCCTGAGATAGCTTCACCCAGGGGATGGAGAAAGCTTCACCACGGCACAGCAGAGCGCCTGTGTCTGCACAGGGCTGGGCCTTGGGCTTGCACAACATCTTCTGGGGCACGGGACAGGAGTCCGGCAGGTAACGTCAAAAGTTGTACACCTGTATAGTTGTTTTTCCTGATGGTTATTCTAATACTGAAAAAGTGATGTTCTGTGTTATTAATTAGCATCAAATTATACTGCTTCACTAATTGACAAAGGTGCCCCTGAGAGACCATATATAAATAAATAACACAAAATAAATACAGAAGTAAAGCTCAATTATTGGAATGTTCAGAATAGAGACACAATAACCTCACTGAATATCTGTTACCAGCCAACGTGTTCATCTTTTTTTTTCCTACCTTCCCCTCTCAGTGGCCCACCTCATAAAAAATAACATGGCTAATCTGAAGTGAATCCCTCTGTTTTCATCTCTATCACCCAAAATTCAGCCAATACACACTTTATATCTTTCAAAGCAGTAGTAAACACTTGAAATTGCTTCCTAGTGACTTGTTATTAACTAGATTCCAACTAAATTCATCTGGAGGCCTATTCCAACTCCAATCTAAACAATCTCGAGCAGCCCAGGGTGAATTGCTGAGACACACAATACGATCTCTGGCAGCTATAGAAATTAAACATAATTAAAATACGGATGGTAGAAACCAAAGATGCCTTCACATACAAATGAAAACATCCTGGTAAAAATACAGTCAGTTTAGCAGAAACATATTCAGCCTTAATTAGGTAGAAAATCTATTTAAATAAATACAATGCAAAGAATAATAATGAACTTCAGCATTACATTTTGTTACTTGGAGGGAAAAAACAACACAAATAAATGGGAAGTAATTGGAGCTTATTTAATAGTCTCAGACTATCAGCTTGAACAACTACAATCATTAAAGACCCTGCAGTGATCGTCTACTGATAAATGTTGTTAAATCAGAATTACAATTACAAGCATGAAGAGCAAAGCCCATTAATACGAGCAACACTAAAAGAAATAGATTCATTCACATCTTTTTTTACCTGCCCAGCACCACAAGAAGTCTTTGAACCAAGCACACAGGAATGAAAGGCCTCCAAGTTTCCTCTCATGTCAGGTGAGACTGAAACACGAGCACGTCGGTGTGCATGCTTACTGCGGGGCGACGGCAGATGAGCAAGGGTCATCCAGTGCTGGATACCTGGCAACACAGTTACCCTGCGTCTACTAATCAAACCAAGCCAAACAGAAGCTTTCAGGTAAGCGTAGAGCACAGAGCACTGCTCCCGGGCCCTAAGGACTGGGAGGGATGGGTGGCCATTAGCAACACGTGCTTGTAGTACAGACCCAGTGAAACTGGCACCATTTCTTGCTGGTGGAAGACAAACTCAACTTCTCCCATTTCAATCCTACCCATGAAGACTAGGTTGCGTCTAATCGGCTCTTCTGTCCCCTGCCCAATCCCCTGAACAGAGAGATGGCAGGGTGAAAAGACTGTCTCTTTTATTGTTCTTTCTCCAAGGATTGTCTCAAGGTCACTGTCCTCATGAGTTGTTCCAGAGCCGCTCCACGGCTTTTTCTCTTGGCCATCCCTGCTGTGCTGGTACAGCAGTGACCAGGCACAGGCAGGTGCATTTCTCATGGCAGCCCTGCACTAGGCAACAGGGAAACCCTCTCCCATCCAAATCACAAGTGATTTGCATCCAATAGCCAGATTCTCTGCCCATATAAACTGGTATGATCCTATAGGTTCATGGATGTGTGCCAGCCAGAGCTAGGAGATTATTTTTTAAAATTACCTTTTCTTTATAAATTGAAAGCATAGGCATGCGTGTTAATCCTGGAAGGCGTCCTGTTCTCTTGATCACAGGGCAGACTTCCAGATCCATGACAAAGCAACTTGGGAAAAGAGGTTTTTAGATACTAGCTTGTGTCTTCACAGAAGGTTCTTTTGCAAGATCAGTAAGTTACATTAATAAAATAAAAACTGAAAAGGCCAGAGAATATTACTGGAGTCTCTGCCACCTGCCCCCTTAGCCCCCCTGTCAGCAGTTCAGCCTTCCTGAAAACTCAGCCTGGGACCTGGCCTCAGCGAGGATTGCTTTGTGTGGTACTACATTCTCTGTTCTAGCTAATATGTTCACTAAGAGCTACACAAATGAGTAGTTTTAACAGCATGCAAAACAAAACAGAGATTTGGGGATTTCCAACAGCAAAAAAAAAGATACACCTTAAGTTCAAAAACTTGTCACTTTATTGGCTCCAGTAAAGACCGTGAATATACGTATCAGTAGAAGCCATCCAAAAGTCTTCCAGAAAATTGCCCTCTACCCTTACTTAAATGGATATTCATTTTGCAGAACAAAACCTTTTTCTGTACTGCACTAAATGTGCTGACTACCTTTGAGCCAAACACCAGCCTGTAAAATGCCATCCCTTCTTTAGCCACACAGCAGCCTTTCACTCAGGCTGCAAGCACAGTGCAATCAAAACACTGATTTGCAATTACACTGCATGTAACAATGGCCATATTTCCATAACTCCCCACTTACAGTTATGCCAGAAACAACGAATCACTCCACACAATCAATGATCATACCCGAGTATATACACATCCTCAGCTGACAGATCAGCAGCACAGCATGTTAACTAGCTAGCCACTATCCATAGACTCTGTCACACGGAAAACTCATATCACAATATACTCCATTGTTTTAACTAACATCATTATGTTAGCTCATCACAAAAATACTTCTTCCTAAGCGCAAGCACTGGCCTTGCAACTATGCCAAAGGTTTATTTACCATCAATTTTTCATGTGATCTAAAATAAACTTTACCCCAGAGACCTTAAGGAAGTATACCAGTTTCTTGTGAAAGCATGGGGAAATTAAAATCCTATTATCCTTTTATATTCTTGGTGGACACATAATTCAATAACTTCTCGCATGCAACGATTTGCAATGTCTTCCTTTGCAACACGGCTATTCACGCTTTACTGACAGTGAGCCCGATGTCTTGGCGGGGACAGGCTCAGGTGTACAATGCTGTACAACGGCAGAACACACCAGCATAAGCAATATCCTCCTTCAGGCCCTGGCTCTGAATGCTCTCCAGTCCCTCTTTTGAAGCCTTCCCTAGCTCTGGGGCAAGTTTTAGAGTTTATACTCAGTCCTCCATCCTATGATCCTGGTCTGTCTTACAGGGTTAAAATTGTCTTCCACATAAGCCCAGAGTCCATCCATAGCATTACTGTTGAAGTGTATTCTTGACTGAGGGTTATTTTTTTTTTTTAATTTGTAATACTAGAAACACATACTCAGTTATATTAACTCTCTGATTACCTACTGCCTCTCAGTGACATAATGCTGCTATGAAAGAAGTAAATTCAGCAAGTTTCCAGACTTCAGGTCCTTGTGCACATCTGCCAGGCACCAGATCTCTTCCCATGGAAGCAACCTGTAAAACTCACAGATGCCTCAACACTTTCCTGGAAGAGCCCCTTGTGGTGACAGGTTGCACATAAGTTGCACATAATTCTGTTTTTGAACTCCAGGGAGTTTACGGAGAAAAAGGGGAAGATGCCAAAACACAGAGTCTTAGCAGCTCTCCCACTCTTGCCTCCCCTGCTTCCCTCCCCACTGCTCCCACGCTGGGCAAGCCCCGCTGCACAAGAAAGATGGCACAGAAATGTTTACTCAAGACTGTGCTGGCTGGAATACCAATGCAGCCCAGCAATGAGCTTAATAGCAAACAGGAAGGAGGAAAAAAACCCTCTGCCACAAAAGAAACAAATAGCCGGAGATGAGCTTTCCCAGCAGGTACCACATTGCAATTCCGAGCGCAGAGGTATCGGAGATCAGCGCTTGTGAGGCAGGAGGCTCCTCTACCAAAACAAGGTCTAGGTTCCTATCACTTATAAAGGCACAAGCACTGATTATGGTCAGTAGATCTGAAATTGTTGCCCTTTATTATTCTTTATTAGCATCAAATTATGTTAGCTGAACAGATTTGAAGACATCTGATGCAAGCAGAAGTCTGATGTGAAAAGATGCATTTTGCATGCGATGAAAGCCGAGAATGAGCTGTCGTCTTTACTTAGTTTAATTCGTGTGTTGTCCTTTGTAATAGCAAAAGTCTCAATCAAGAAGGAGCAACATTACGCTCTGTCTGTGGCCCAGATTCTCAGTTTATGCCCAAATAGATTTTACATTCCTCTGAACGTAAAGACTTTGAATGACTTAAAATGTACATGTGCTATTATCGGCTCCTAGAGCTGCTCAAGGAAATTAAAAATGAGCAGACACAGGAATCTGTTAGGCAACATTTTCTCTTTGTGTTGAAATTTCTAAGATAATAATTGTCTTGGGAAAAGCAACAAGATTATTATCATCCTTAACTCTTTGACCCAAAGTATGGGCTGGGCTGCTTCCAGTAAACAAGTGGTTTGTGATAATTTTATAGAAGTGATTAAAATAAGTAGAGTCACTTGAATTTTTTTCCCTTCCCTATTTGTGTATAAATGTGTGCTTATTCACTAAAAGTCCCCATTGACACAGAATATTGCAGCAAAACAGCAGCAGTGGTGGAAAAACCCCCTATTCATCTTATCTGCCATCAATTGTCCATGGAGAGAGAGAAAGAATGACAGTTGCAACATTACACAACAGCTATAAATACAAATTCCTCTGTTCTGTACAGTCAACAAGACAGTTCCCATGTGTAAGCATATTACTTCAGTGCTGGCTTTACAGATGAAGGTGAAATTCTGGCGGTCCCCACCCCAGAAGTCAACAGAAAGGAGAAAGTCAGCCTTTCACTGCCAGCAAGCCAAACTGTCCCCACACAGATCCAGCATGTTAGAGCACGGTCCTGCTCAGAAAATACAGCAGGTCAGTAACTGAACTTAAACCGAATCTCAATCCTAAACTACAGTCCACAGCTGTTGAAGCCTCAGCAGCCAGCATCAAGAGTGGCTGCACGTGCACAGTGCCCAAGCGGCAGATGCAGCCTGACACACAGCACTGGCTGCCTCTCACCTGGGCAAATCGCACTTCTACAGGTGAGCCAGCGATATCATTCAGCCCTTCATCCCTCCGAAGATGTCAACCATGGACTGTTTTTTTTTTAAATCATAAACAGCAACTCCTGTGCTAAAATAGGGAGGAGATGGGGGTTTCCCCTTTTTTTAAATTAAAACTAAAATATTCCTTTATCGCTAACAAAAACGCATAGGCAGAAAGCAAAGAAGCTAATTAAGTACATGTTTTTAACTGCACTGAGCAACTGGATCGCTTGCAATGCTCATTATTCTATGCAATGCCCATATCTTCACCAATATTTTTTAAAAACATATTTCCAGATACCTTGAAAGATGTTTGGTGAACTGGCTGGCATAGAATACCAAATGGAAACTGCCTCCAAGTATTTCCAAATTAACAGACTTCTTAGTAAGGAACCACTAACAAAACAGAACATTGCATAAGAAACTTGCTAAAGAGTGAGCGTTCTCCTTCCCTTGTTCCTTATACCACTGCTTTTATTATACAAAAATACTTTTATCATGAAATGGTGGAATCCAAAGAAGCCAGTAAAACAGCAGGAGATGTATCCATGCTGCGATTCACCTCCTTGCTACCTCTCTATCTAGTATCTCAAGCTAGTTTTATAGGATTCAAGGAGGAGGCACCTAAGTGGGAGTACTTCGCAAGAACATGGGATCTACCCCAAGAGATCTCATGGCCCATCGCTGCAGGAACAAGGCTGTATTAACAGGGAAGTAGTTGAAATGAAGTAGTCATAACAAAAACAGAAAAGTATTTTACTTCCACTGCTCCACTGCTCTTCTAGGCATCTGGCGAGACAGAGCAGAAGAGAATGGTGAAATGAAGACTACCCAACACCAGACAAAAATCATTCATGAAGTCTGATAAAAATTGAGTCTGAGCAAGGAACAGGCATACAGGATAAAAATGCAGATACACAGCTCAACAAGCAGGGAAGCGTCAGAGCCACGTGTGCCAACTGTGAGGCAACTGTCTGACATGAAAAAATTCATTTGTAAGTATTTGCAGGAAATTGTTTAACTCCAGTCCTTTTGACTGTCAGTCTGACATTCACCAAGTGGAAAAAAAAAAGTCTTTAAGAAGCAGCATTTAATTACTGTTCTGGTTTTGTTTAGTGAGGGGGGCCTAAGGTGGCAGCTTCTGTAGGAAACTGCTAGAAGTCGCTCCCCTTTGTTCAGTGGATTCGTCTGGGCCTTGGGTGGACCCACCACTGGCCAAGGCCGAGCCAATTGGTAGCAGAATGTCCCGTGATAACGCCCCTGTGATAACATATTTAAGAAGGGAAAAATAGAAAAAAAAGAAAGAAGAGAAGATGTGAAGAAGCTGAGCGGGGGCAGAGGCGCAAAGGGGGAGGCGCGAGCCTTGTGGGCCTTGCCCGCCTCATCCTCTGGCCTCTCGCCAGGCGGCCGACTGGGCCCAACTCAGCCCGGCCTGGCTGCAAGAAGTGGAGAGGAGATGAGATGGATGATGTGAAGAGATCCTGAGAGGCGTCTGCCAGCCTGTTGTGAGGAACTTTTCTTGTGAGAGGAACAGCTGCAGACGCCAAGGTCAGTGAAGGAGGGGGAGGAGTAACGTGGCTCCTGGCCAAGATTCCCCTGCAGCCTGTGGAGACGACCATGGTGGAGCAGGCTGTGCCCCTGCAGCCCATGGAGGTCCACGGAGGAGCAGAGATTCACCTGCAGCCCGTGGAGGACCCCACACTGGGGCAGGTGGATGCCTGAATGTGGCTGCAGCCCATGGAGGGCCTGCTGGGGCAGCTGTTCTGGAGGGACTGCACCCCATGGAAGAGATGACCCACGCCGGAGCAGTTTCACAAAGGACTGTGGCCCATGGGAGGGACCCCACAAAGGAGCAGGGGAGGAACGCAAGGAGTTCTTCCCCCAACGATGAAGCAGCAGCATAAAACAACGTGTGATGAACTGACCGCAACCCCCATTCCCTTTTTCCCGCTGTGCCGCTCAGGGCAGGGGAAGGTAGTAGCGATGATGTTAAGCTTGGAAAGACGGAGGGGTGGGGGGGAAGTTATCTTGCTCCCTGTCTCATTATCCTGCTGTTTTTAGTAATAAATGAATAGTTTTCCCCAAGTCAAGTCTGTTTTGCCCATAACGGTAACTTTAAGGATTTCTTCCTGTCCTTATCTCAAACCTTGAGCTGTTTTTTCTTATATTATCTCCCCCTGTTTTCTCGGAGGATGGGGGGAGTGAGAGAGAGAGACTGCATAGTCTGGTCCCGATCAGGGCTGAACTATGACAATTACTCACAGAATGTTTTAATTACTATTACAAAGTAGTAGTTTTTCGTTACAGATCATATTAATACAACTACGATCTGATAATGATCATTAGGATTTACTGTAGTGATCTTGTTCTCCAACAGCGTCTTTGTAATTTAAATTAAAATATTATTAAAAAGCCATGGGAACTTGACCATTAATGTGTGGGTAGTGTAGTCTTAATTTCCTCCTGCAGATATTGAACTGAGACCAATCATGCAAGATTTTCCAGTATGTAAAACAACTGTCACTTTTCATTATAAAGAATATGACACAAAAGAACACTGAAACGAGGTTGAAAATTTTCCAGATTTAGAAAATCCTGTGCCACACTTTCTCTAAGAGCACTTTTTTCAAGGGCTAATTTCCCAGAAATTCTCAAAACAAGGTGTAATGTCCCTTTGATCAGAGTTCAATTTTGGGCCAGCAAGTAAGCCAACAATAGACTATTCAACGTACCTCTCATGCAAATGATGGTACCATCTCAAGTGTCTGGCAGACCTTATTTATTTAAGAAAAACTGACTAAAGATCAGTGCAATTGCCAGAGGCTAAAATTTTAGGTCTTGATAATACAAAAAAGGTCAAGTGGATTTAAAGGCAAAATGTATAAAAGCAAGAGTAATGTATGACTCAGAAAAGGGAGTTACATGGGAAAAAAATCTTCAATAACAATTATTTCAAGTAAGTGCAGACTCTGACATCAGCACATATGGATGTGAAGGTAGACAATCAGCTTTCAGAAATGTTAAATAAAGGGTCCAGACCTCTGGGATCCTAAGCATTTTACAAAATCAGGCAAAACATAAAGCAAACAGCTTTCTAAAATATAATATGTGTAAATATACATGTAATAGGAGTTTTATACATTCATTAGAACATACATGGTATAAACAATGAGAAAGAATGAGGAGTTCCATAAACATTGAGATTATTGTCTAGAAAACACGGACATTTTAAATAAATGAACCTTGAATTAAGACTATTTAACACTTATTTAGCCCTCAATATCCTTCAGACTCTAATTTTTTACCCAATTTTGAACCCTGCTGTTGGGCATTCTTCCTGTCAGATGCTGATAGAACGCCCTTTGTGTTTGTCTTTTAATCTAATCACATCTCTCTTCTGCTTTGGTGTTCAATAGTTCACCTTTAATCTGATTCCTGCCCTTGCTCAGGTTCCAGCTTTTGCAGATCTGCAGACTTGTCAGACAAGGAACAAAAGACTTTTCTAAGTAGATAAGGGAACATAAAAATAGCCATGGGCCAAGTTCCACTCACAGTTCCAATAGTGGCCAGATTCTGTGAAGTGTTATCAAGATGAGTCAGGCTTCCTCATCTGCTGGCTTGCTGGTGCAAACAGACTAAATCTCCAAAAGGTTTTCAACCTTAAAGCTGTAACACAGCTTCAGGTGAGAACCAGAACACCACAGCAAAGGACAACTGCACTAGTTCCCTGTCCATCCTTACACTGTACCCACCTACGAGAGGCTGCCTCTTGCACTGCTGGACCGGTCTCAAGTGCTGGCATGGCTCAGGAGCTCATAATGACTTAACAGCCCTGCCCTGCCAAGCTGGCTGAACAGAACCATCCAGAGGCATACTGGGCTCAAAAAGGCCACCAGTATTTTTCATATCTTCGTTAGCAATGAAAGTTGTGAAACAAAACTTGTAAGTTTCTTCCTAATAACCCTTGAGCTCAAAATCTTACCTCTTCTTTCTCAAATTGGCATCAGCACTTTGCTTTCCTCTTCTCTTACTGTTCTTTCCAAAACTAGATAAAATAACATTTTCACAATGAGTTTAGTAGTTTAGATCTAAAGGATTATTAGTCAAACTGCAAGTGATTTGAGTATAAATGAAAACATGGATTTGGCATTTCTATCAGTTAACTCCCCAGGATGTTGTTGTATTTCCATCATTATCAAAGTGCTGGAGCAAGCTTCAAGATTGCACCATGCAAAGCCAAAATGATGAGTCCTGGCTTTGCTGAGGGCTCCTAGGACTTTCCAAATACACTGGCCACATGTTGCAGTGCACCTCGGAGACACCCACTGGAACAATACAGCCCCCATCCACCAGGCTGTGGACCGCATGAAATGGATTTGCGGGTTGCGTTGGTCCACCGGACAGAGACTCCTCCTGTTTGACACAGAGAGCGGATTTAAGTCCTGTAGCTGCAACCGTTGTGGCCATGACATTGCCATGAAGGTAGCGGAGGCTAAATCAAATGGAAGTCACTGGAAAGGCTGCCTTAAAGTTAAACAGCATGTCTTGCACATCACAGCACTGCAAAGCCAGCTAACTACAGCAACAAAGGATTTGCCGGATCTAGCAGGCATTTATCATCCCCACAGCAGAAGAATACAGCAGTTCGCAATGTTCAAAGAAACATGCATTTTTCCTATTACAGGGAAAATGGTTTGAGGTTATGCCCCTCGCACGGTAACACCATCTCAATATTTATGTACATCATCTTTAATAAAGTTGTATTAATCAATCCCCCTCCTACATATATGATGGTGGTCTTGGAAAGACAAGAAAGAAGCATTCAAAAATGCATGCAGACTGCATATATTGTTTAACAGAAATATTTTCATATGTGAAACAGAGTTAAGCAAGTAATTCAAAGTCACTCCAATCCTAAATCCTTTCTGTCCCTCTAAAATCTGGTTTATGTTATCACAGAAAACAAATAAAAATTGATTCCCTGTTCCTTTCCCAGACATTTCAATCAAACCTTTTTGCTCCCTGCAAGTCTTTGCCTGTCCTGCTGGTAATGACCTTCAGCCAGGAGACTGGACATGAAAGAGCACACAGTGTTTTCACAACTTTCTGCCTTCCTTTAATTCTCTATCTTCAACACTACAGTCCCAGTCTCTCTTGAATTATCACTCCCTCAAACAGGCTATTATTGACATTGGAGATCTTCCTCCTACTTTTCAAGTACCATTACAGTCCTTATGAAGATGCACACAAAATGGAAATATTTATAAAACTGTGAAACTGAAATGTGCCACATATGCTGAAGGCCAAAGTAAAAACAGCAGATGCCATTATTGTGCATACTTATTATATATTTACATTTTACGTATCATTTACATATTACACATTTCCTGATTTATTTTTTTTTTTTTTCAAATATCAACAGACTTATGTACCAAATAGTAGCTTAAACAACAAGCACTTGGGAAGTGCCTGTTTGTCTTCACTGGAACGTCATAAATTTGCAAGCTGTCTTATGAAGAACCCAGTTTACAACAAAATAAGCAAAGGAGTGGGTGGAAGGAAAAAACCTTTTCCGACAGGCATCGTCTTTTCTGATCCAGTTAAAGGAAACTGGATATTCAAACAAGTAATTAAAATGTGAAAAAAAAAAAAAGTAAAAAATAAATGCCCTGTTTTGCAATAGCAACAGATAAAAGCTGCTGTTGAGGCACTTTCCCAGTATTTAAACATGATGTCTAAGAATTTTGATTGGAAGATTTCACACCCCAATGAAATTTTAGGTGCTAAGGCACAGAGAGGCAATTCCTGCTGCACATTCAGAAAAGGTTAGGGAACAAAGGCAAAATCATCACGTTCGCTTCATCTCATACATTCACGCAATTCCTGGTGACTCACGGCTGCTGACGAAGCCTGGGCTCCCAAGGAAGCCTAGGGCTTTTTGGTGTCAGTTTTTTAATTTTGAAGTGAGGAAAGCTGTAATTATCACGCAGCTGACACTCATCCCACTAAAACTAGTATGTGCATAAAACAGCAAATAAAACAAATCTATTAGAACCGATGAGAGCTGGTTACGGGACCAGCTCTATGCAGCCTGCACAGACTGGCAGCAGCTCTGAGAGGCTACCAGTTCACACTGGTTTTCCAGCAGCTCCCTTCCAGCCAGAAGGCATTTCCCTCAGGCAGCAGCAAACTGCGCTGGACACAGACATAAGCCAATCCAGGATGAGGCCCGGCACATGAATTTCGTAGCACAGCTCTATGTAAATAGAAGAATCATGAAGTAGTAGTATGTATCTTAACTAAATAGGGCTGACCTACTCTACGGTGAGAATTTGAAAAAATCAATGGTAAGAGACAGGCAAGAGAGCTGCCCAGACCTGTAACAGAAACAGAAGGCATTTTCCATGAGAAAACTACAGCTAAAGCAAAATAGGAGGCAGCAAATTCAATGTGCAGATTCAGCAAATTCAAAGGGAAAGAACAAGGATGATTTATCTCTGAATTCTTGCTGAAGTCTGTGGCCAACTTTCACTAAAATGTACGTATCTAATGCTTATACAGCATCTTTCATCCTAAACACTCTACAACATATGTCTCCACTGAAATATTGGACATTTCAATATTAACACAAGCAATAAATAATTTTATCAAAAATAGAACAAAATATCTTCCTGCGCTGGTTTAGAAAGCTGTGGGCAAGAGACTTTTCAATTAAGACATCCTATATAAATATTAAAACAAGACTTCTTTAACCAACACTCTCCTTCTAGAAAATGTAAACAAAAATCTCATTTGGGCTTATAGTTCATTTTATGTAAGGGACGCTTCACAATGAACTTGCAAAGTCCAGATAAGAAGAAATGAGAATGTTCACCAACATTAAATTTAGGTAAGTTGTGAAGTCTTTCTGAAAGAGTTCTGGCAACTGACAGTTTGTGTTTCACTGATTTTATAGGTCAAATAATAGACATTACGATGCCAGACATTTGAGCACCCAATCATTAAGCAATACTTCCGCAAATCCAGAAGAGCTTAGAAGCTACCCATATGGTCCACAGCTGATTTTAGCCACCAGCAAAGCAAATTTATGTTGCTATAATAAGAGATACAAGTGCTGTACTCAGATGACACCATTAATTTAGAAACTACTGAGCAGAAGTAGCAGTCCTTGCTGTCCTGATTGTTCATCTGCAGGGAATGATTTGTGGAATAAACCACACTGCCTACTCAATGACATACAAATCAGGACCAAGCAGCTTTTCAATGGCTCATGGCCATCACAGAATTCCTGAGGTCCGTACTGTTGCTTCAACGCAATGTGAAGAAATGGAAACCCACACATGCATGTAAAGAAGCAACAGAAGATAGAAACATAAGAGGAAAGAAATGGAAAGCAGGGAGAACACACGTTTTCCTGTATGTCAGAGCCTCGAGAAGACAATTTCAGATGAGTTTGAAGTGACTATAGCCAATTAACGTCAAATAAGTGGTAATTATCACTCTATAGTGGAGATGGATTAATTACGAACATTGCTTGGTCCCAGAGTGCTGGAGACCAGAAAGCTGCAACTGTCACAGCACATGCAGAAAATGTAGGCAGACAACAGACACGATACAAACAGCCACTGTTCAGCAGCTGTCGAGAGGGTATCTATGGACATCACGTAACATATCTGTGTTACTGCAGCTGGGCAGTCCAGCTGCTCACATAGGCTGCACGCTCTCTGCATACCTCAGCTAAACCTGGTCAGTGCTGCCCATCGCCATTCTCACCTGCTATTTCCCTTTGTCAGTCCTTCATTAGCTCCAGCAACCTGCATGCCAAGCATCCTCACGCCTTCTGTGACTTATCCAGTCCGCCAGCACTGGCAGCTACGGCAGAGACCTGCACGAACCTGCTGGCCACCTCCTCGGCCACGGCAATGCCAGATTTCTCACACGGAAAGCACAAGGAACTCACATTGCTTTCCCCACATTGTTAGGATGGGTTAAGTAGAAAATAGTATCAAAAAGAGGTATTTTCCAGGAATTATTTACACACCTCATCAAGACTATTTTCTTCACCTGATAACCTCTATCTAGCTATTCCTCTCTAGCTATTATATCAACCATATGGGCAGGAGCACACTAACCTCTCCAGGTCTATCTCCAACCATAACCCTTGTCCACTTGCCGTACAAGCTTTTTGGGACAGGAAAATGCCTACACAGTGCATGTGCCCCCCATGCAGGACAGCTCTGCACAGAGATCTCTGAAGACATTGCTGACAAGCAGACACCGACTCCAGAAACTTCCTTTTTTTGAAAAAGTATCTCTTCACAGTTGATTTTAAGTTCTCCACAGAAATTTCCATAGACTTTCAGAGCTTCATACTGGAAGACCCGGCCTTACACGGCCAGGAAACTCCTGCCGTGGACCAGCATAGGAAAATGGAGCAGTTTGCTGACCTGGAAAACCTATCTGCATGGCAAGACATAGGAAGATTCAGTCAGTCAGAAAATTATTTTTCTTTGTTTAGTTTTTCTTCTGGAAACAATGGGAATGTGAATCATTTAAAATGTGTAGTCTGCTATGCAAGAATAACACAAATTGAGAAATAACTAAGACAAGCTGCAAAAAGGTATGTACACATGGCTCTGAATTCCTGTTCACATTTGAAGGAGCATATTGGCTCACTTAGAGCTAATGATGACAGTTTTTTGTTTTGCAGGTCCTTGGTCTTTAACAAATCAGCTATTACAAGACTTTTTTTTTAACTCCACATAGGGATTTTTCCACGTGAAGAAGTTTCCTAATATAGAAAAAGAATTAATCAAATCAGGGATCGAAGTAGGTCCCAACACATGCTGAAGCTTTAAATAGTCTATGAGATATGTATCTCCTAAACTCTCTCTACCTTATCTACTCACATAAATACATACACAAAGGATGACGGTCAAGGCTATGAAGTTACCTGCAAAACCAGGGAGGAGATAGATACATGACAGCACTACAAATTATCCCTCAAGTAGGAGGGATGTGGGAAAACCTGAAGGAGAAAGGATCATTCATGTACTATTTCTCCTGGTTGATACCTTTGACTAATCAAAATTACACTCGTGTTACTGTTACTCTTAAGAGCCTCCACAGAAAACCAGCCAAAAAGCCAGCTGTTTCTGCTGGAGGAGCTCAGGAACCAGAGCCGACCCGGTAGCTCAGGACTGGCACATTGTCACAGGCTCTGCCCATGTTCTAGCTCGTGAGGAAATCTAAAGCTTACATACAAGCTATAAAGACTAAATTCTTATATGATTTCCCAGCATATAACTTAGTGGCTTTTTCAAACAATAAGATAAATGTGAAATAGATTTAGTATTTTTTAAAAGCCACTATAATTCGTAACAAGACAGCAACAAAATCCTAATTTAAAAATACGTATCTTTTCTTCCAGCCTCACTGTATGCAAAATAGACCAGAAAAATGAAGGTCACATTTTTCTTCTAGAGATCTGGGATTTTCTCAATTTGCTGTTCACTGTTATTAGAAGACCAGAAAAGACACTATGAAGTGATACATCAAAAGGATAACATGCTGAGTAATGACAGGTTTACACTCCTAGTCAAAGATCTTAACTTACATTCTGAGGCAATGCAGGTTATAAACTATGAACTCATTGCTGCATTCTCCAGTTAACTGCTCTGCCAATTTTACCTCATCCCTTCTTTCTAATTTGTTTTAAAATTCTCTTTTGTAGTTGTTATTTTGAGCAGAGTCAGACCTGAAACTCAGTCAGCTGAGCTGTGATAGCAAAGGAGGCGAGAGGGATTTTATGATTGTAAGATCTGGTATGTCATTAAGTGGCTGAAGTATAAACACAAAACAGATCAATGCAAATATTTTCAGAGTTAAAAGAAACATCTCCTAGAACTAGGAGCAACCCAGAGACCAAAAAGGTTTCCTTTAGTACAGTATACTTTTCCACTGAACTAAAAAATTATGTTCACTGCCTTTTTTTTTTTTTTTTTTTTTTTTTTTTTTGAATATAGAAAAGGAATTCTTCCACAGATCTACCTTGGAGACTTTGTTCAGTGACCTGCATTTGCTGAAAGAATAATGTGACAGTCACACAGCTGCTGAAAGAGTGCCCTGTCTTCCGCTGCAGCCGCCGTGCGGTGCAATCATTATCCTCCCCGCGTAGCCTTGCAAAGTGATCACTGAGCAAGCCTTGGATGTCTCTGGACGGTTTCTAGACAAAAAGGGCCTGTGTGGGAGCACAGAGGTGCTTTCAGTGGCTCATGGAAGGCAAAACCTGGCTGTGGCCACAGGAAGCGCCTGGCTCTGCTGCTCCGGCTCAGCCGCTCGCCCAGCGCCTCGGCACAGATGGCACGGTGTCGAGGGGCACGAGTCCAAAATGGCAGCCAGCTCTGAGAAGCCAGCGCGGGTCTCAGAACCACCAGTATTGTTACCATGGCCTGCAACTGCAGGAAAACAGTCTTGTCGCGAACCCTTTCAGGGTAATTCTCTAAAAAGCAGCTTGTTTGCTGCTTCCCACAGAGGCCTTCGACATCCCTTGATTGCTCCTGCAACAATTCGGAAATTTACACAACACACAGCAGTTACATTTGAAAAAATAAACTGAAAGTACAGAAAAAAAAACTCAAAAAAAAAAACCAAAACACCCCAAACAAAGCCTCCTCTGTCAGGGCAGGTCTTCAGCTGGTAAATCAGAGAAGCTCTACTGCTCAGTGAAGAATGTAGTTTAAACCAGAAAAATGCCTGGGTGAAGTAAATTGATTTCCATTTATTTTATTCAATTGTTTTCTAGGCAGTGATGGTGACAGGAAGAGAAAAAAGTAAAAATTTTCCTGGTCTTGCTGAGTGGCCTGACAGGCTCTTGCACCACTTCACGTGGCAATGGCACAAACTGGGGATCTCGGGGACCTTGGTCACTTGAGATCACAAGCTCGCTCTCAAAGGTAGTGGCTTTTCCTCAACCAGACACCAAATGTTTTGAGGTACTGTATGAACCAAGGCAGTACAGAGCGCTTTGCCAGCAAGAACCCCACAGACATTCCTACAATTTAAGGCCAAGTTATATTTATTTGGAAAGATACTTGTGCATTTCAGAGCTGCAGGAGCTCTCTGTACTGGAAGGGGTGGGGTGTGCCCTGGCTGGGAAAGGACCTGGCTCTGGGGCTGATGAAATCATCTCTTCCACACCCATAGCTCATGGCAGCACACAACTAATGAAGGAAAGTGACGCCTGTTTAAACAGAAAACAGAGTATTACCTTTTTAACCAGCTCCACTGAAAGGCCCACAGCAAGATGTGCATGTATGAGATTCAGAATAAATGTACTCTGATTCTCATGCGGTTTTATCTCTAAAGAGAAATTCTGCTGGTTGATATAGCTGCTGCAGCCTGAACTTAACAGTCTAATAAAAGCAGTTCTCTGGAGTCCCTAAGGATTACTGGAGACAACTTATAACGAGCACATCAGTCGCATAATTGCACCACAACCCAAGAAGCAAAGAACAGAAAGTTTCGTAGTCTTTGTTGCTAACTAAAAATCTTAAAATAACAGTTGCAAAAAGTTTAGACAGCCAATTACTGCATATCGCTTGTCCGTAGATGCAAGAGTAGCCAATGAGAGTTTCCTCACATGGATGCCAAGGCCGCTAGAGCCGCTGCGAGGACAGTACCTCCTTCCCTCAGCCCAAGAATGGATTGGCCACTGCTGAAAGTAGCAGAAGGACCTCTGCAGCATTCATGCTTCCATGGTAATTATTTAAATTCATGTTCAGAAACATTTTTTTAAATAATGGCCACAAGACAGGATTATGCAAGTGCAACCTCACTGCAGGTGATTTTAGAACAAACTCCAGAGAGCACTGAGTGGCAGAGGGATGTGTGGCAGCACTTGCCTCACGCTGCCCCAGATCTGTGCAATTCCCTCAAACCCACCTGAGCACAGGTCATTCCTGCCAGGAGCAAACCTGCCTGCTGGCCTCTTCCATTTCATTTCTTTGGGGCAATTATGGCTTCAGTTTCTAGCAGTGCTCTGCGAAACATGAATGTACAGAATCAATCTATATTTATAACAATGAGAGCATTTATGCTTACCATATAACATATCTATGTCTGATACATGAAGTATTTATAAAAGCTAACAGCCCCTTAACTGCACGACAGTACTCCACTGCTCTCTATTCATTATGATCAGAAGTTTCAGGGGTTTGTTCATGAAAAAAATTCTGTAAAGTGTGCCAAACAAAGTCATGATAGTTAAAAACCTTTCCTCTTTAGAAGGAGTAACAGAAGTTTTCATCAAGAGAAGAGTGTTTTGGCTTACCTCTAGAGGTGAAAGGACTAATGGAAAAATCTGATGCTTCTGTATTTTCTGAACCTTCAAATTCTCTGCTCATTTTCAGGTTATCACAGTGATAGCGAGCTTACTAACTGCCCTGGCTTTTTTTTTTGTCGTTTTCAAGACATTTTCTGAAATACAAAGTTAAGGAATTCTGCAACCACTTCAGCTGACAGCAAGATCAGTGATTTTTGGCAGTGGAGGAAAGCAACATAATAATTAAAACAGCTCCCCTCAGCTTTTGTGCAGAGAACTTCAAATATTTAGCATGTTGTCTACTAAGTCTGTATTTTCTATTTGGGAATTCAAACCCGTATGAACATAGCGTGTCAGAAACAGTAAAATAAAACAAGTTGGTTCAATTTACTGTGATTACTGGTAGGAAGACATTCTGACCCACAATGCCTGTCAGTCACTGGTTCTTAAATACTGGCAGAAATTGCATCCAGAAACCCAGCTGCTGCAGCAGATCAGATTTACTGCCGTCTCAGAATTCCTCTATTCCCAAATCTGCTGGTTTTGACTGTGGAAGCACTAAAACTAGGCCAGCTTATTTACACTGATTTAAAGAAATCTTCACAGGGTTACACCTCAGCATAAATATAAATGGTCAGGTAATTAATGCTTAGTTCAGCCGCCTCCTGTGACTGATGGAAAGCAATAACTGCTTCTTCCAGAGAAACTCAACTTAATTCTCCAATCTTTTCCATCTTATATTGATTCAACTGTTCCTGTTTCAATACTTAATCAGCCTATATTGTTTAGTATCTCCTTACAGTGTAAGTCGGTGTCCCCTCGCTGCCTTTGTTGTACAAGTCCTAGCAGTGTTCTGGCTCATTACCAGGTTTCTTAAGCTCTACATGAAACACAACAACAGCAGAAGTCCGTTGGTAGCTGGATCGTGTTAGCAGTGAAGTTCAACTGGATAAATGGGCTGCTGGGTGGAGAAATGGTCCTCTGTACAACAGCAATGGTTACACATACTTATCGTATTCAGATTGAAAACCAGCCTGTACCATAAAAGTCAAGCGGAGGTTTTTCCTAAACAGGCTGAGGTTTCGCATCACCATGAAAAGAAAATACAAGAAACCTTGGATGATAAATGGTATGGGAAGATGGTGTCATCACCATACAGTATTTAGCTTTCGGTCCTTTCCAGGTACAGACCTACTTCAACTGATCAATTTTAATATTATTACTGCAAAGAAAATATTCAAATTGGCAGTAAATTGTATCTATCACTGCTTTTGGTAAAAGCAAATGTGTTACATGTGTTTTTAAGGTCACTGGGACTACATATGGTTATTTCCTCATTCTAATTTTAATCAAGTCTACAAACTGCAAGATTATAGATAAATCAATGAAAAAAAGCGGCACCTACCCTCTCTCTTTCCAAATGTATATCATAAGTAAAAGAGTAGTATAAAGCCAAACCTATTTAATCAGTGCTTTGCTAAAGGCAGTTTCAGATTTCGGTAATATCTAGCTTCAGAACATCAAGCACCTGAACAATGACTTCCACAATCACAAAAGATTTGGTGTAGTGCACAGGCAGCTTCTCTTTCATACAACGTATCTTCAAATGAAATAATCTAATAAATACATTTTTATTTCAGTTGAGTTTCTTTCTCATTGGACAAGTACACAAGTCTGATTATTTTGTTAACTGAACTAGATTTTTGTTGTCAACCTGGGTCAACTCCGCTGAAGTGCTATTCAAACAAAGCATTAGACATTGGTTCAGAGGTATTAATCTGACCCTTCCAAAAATCAGGGAGAACTCTCCAGATAACTAAAATCATTGGAACAAAAAAATTGTGCAATTTCTTTCAATTTAATTGGCAAAAAAGAAAAAGATCATTTTTTACAGTTGTAAACGTGAGTAATCTTGATACACATGAGAAATCTGATACAGATTTAAGTTCACTTCTATTCTTTCATTAGATCACCCATAAGAGTTGCTTTTCTAGAAGTCTGGTTGGATTTATTTGTTTGTTTATTTGTCCCAAGCACTGTGTTTAGATTCAGGAAATCTGTTTTTTAGGTGCAACAAAACCTGATTTCCCTCATCTCCTAATGAGTGTAACATCCTATTTCATATAGCTTAAGCAAGAATAAACTCTTTGAGTCCCTCAGCTCGACTCTGTGTACACATTTCCTAGGTCTGTGCCACACCTGCACTCTGACATTCAAAACCTGAACTTATGCTGCCAGTTCTGCTGGTGACACTTGAGCATAGTGGCTCTGACAGATGTCATCAAAAGACACAAGAAGTTGTATCAGTTACTTTACAAAAACAGCACCAGCCAAAATGTTCACATTTCCACAGTCTGACTATAACCATTACTACAGCGATTACATTTCTCTCAAAGTGCTCATTTTACACTCACAAATGCTCACTTTAAACCACATGACCTACCTTAAGTCTGCATTTTCAGAGAGTATTATTCCTACTTTTCCCACATGCAATGATACTTGCAGCCATATTCACAAAGGTATTTAGGGACCTAAAGATAATAACTGGTACCTTAGCAGGTACCTCAACACCATCAAAGCAGGCATGGGAGTTGTACTCAGGAAATAGTTTTCCTGTATCTTTACATGTCTAAATATCATAATCTGTCCTGAAATAAATCTAACACATATGCTCGTGCACAAGTGCTCCTCACAAAACAGAATTCCCCACTACAAGTGTGCCGCTGCAGAGTGCCTTTGAGCCTCAGAGTAAAACTCAGACAAACTCACAATAAAAACTCATTTCTTTTGGGATATTCTGCAATTGTTCATATTTGACAATGCACCTGCTTTGCATGGTGTTAAGAACGACCCTCTCCTAAAAACTGGACTGGCACTAACCTTAGTGACAGCAAAGATCATTTTGAAACTTGTATTAGTGCCTCACACAGGATGGAGTCTCTGCAGGGTCCCCAAAAGCTTCTCTGCAACAGAGGTTGTTATTCTGGTATTTTCCCCCAAAACTGCGCAATAAAGCCGTCCCAGAAGTACGGTTATAAACCAACTTTACAAAGCAATCTGCACTTCATGGTAGCTGCTCTTTATCATTTTCCAATCAACACTAGTTGGCTTCTAATTGATTTTATATTGTGTCCCTTACCAGAAGTAAGAATATTGTGTTTACCAGGGCAGCACAAAGAGGGCAGGCCTATTCTTACTGCTGTATTTAATGCTGCTGCTAATCATGGAGATTAGACTGAAACAATTACAACAGCTAATTAAAGAACAATGCGGTTTTTGGCATCTTCTCTCAGACTGCACTATTGGGAATTCCTAACTCAGGCAAAGCAGGGATAATTAAAAACTGAGCTCTGGTTTCCCCTGCTCTGGCAGCTGGATCACGCTGATTAAACTGCAAATAAAACACATGAAACCAACACTTTGTAGTGTATCCAATTTCACTTAAAAGGGCCTTTAAAACCGAATCATAAACAGAGAAACAGCACACAGCAAATTATTTAGCTGAAGTTGGATATACACTCTTCACTGCAGTTGCTCCACAGCTTACCATCTTTTGCGTAGAGCATGGACACTAGCTACTAGAGGGCCTGGTGAGCCACTCAAATCATTCATGTCCCTTCCAAAGGCTTTGTTGTTCAAGATGTCATGTAAACACTACAGGCAACTGAGCTCAGATCTAAACACCAGCATAAAAATTTGGAAGCCCCTCGTGGAAACACAGAATTGTGCCCGATGACTCCTCAGGTCATTACTAAAGAGTAAGATGGGGCTCAAACCCCTTTCAGCAAGACTCTGGAGGGCTGAAGATTTGTCACAAATAGCAGCTATTTTATGGCAGCTAGAAGTTTAACACAAATTTCCAGTTGCTCAGTTAGGGTAAAAACGTAAGTAGAATCAAGGCTTGTCCAGGATTATCTGGTACTCTGTCTGCTGTAAGACACTGGTTACAGAAGAGCAATCAGCGCACTCGTTTCTCATGCTCAGACCAGGGCATCACCTACGGTAAAAGAGCAGTTACCCAGACAGACTTGCACAGCTTTACGTTGTAATGATGAAAATAAAAGTAAGTGTTTACTCTTGGCTAGCATTTGCCTGTATACTTCTGAGTCACACAAGAACTGTGAGAAAACAAACAAACCCAAAGAATAAGACATGAAGGGCGATGCAGAAATACCAAATTACTTGCCTTAAGCTTGTTTTGGCATTTAGAAATCTCCCTGAAGGTGCTCTTTGGACACATACTTAATGCTTTGTTAAATAACAAGGGAATTTGTTAGCATTTTGAAACTAATGCCAATAAATTCTGTATTTATGTAGCTTTGTGGAGCAACATCAGTATTAACTCTTTTCCACTGATCCCACTAACTGGACATACCTCATACAAAGTTGATGTTGGTACAACATAGCTACACCAAGGCTGTAAACCAGCAAGAGCGCCACATTCCTTCTGAAGCAAAACTATTTCTAGCATTAAGTAAATATATTTAATAAACAACAACAAATAATAATAAAAAGCAGGAAGACTGCACTGAGCACCAGCAATACTTACATTAAAGGAAAGTGCTTAAGGAACAGGGTGCTGTTGCCAGGTGATCCAGAGGAAGGCATATAACAAAGGGTAAATTTTCTAAGATGAGCCCTTTCAAAGTTTTTTGTAAACATTTCAAAGTCTGGGCTACAAGGCAGAAAACCTGCTAGGAAAAAAATCATTAGAGAGACCAAAGAAAGGGAAAATACACACGCCTTCTACCTACATATGGTCTTACAGATTACACAGCAGTCCTGCTTTAGCCACATGCCCTGGCAACAGTTTGGAAGGCTGGCTGAAAGTTAATTACAAGAAAAGTAAAATTATAATAAAGGTACTTGTGGAAAAAGCCCAGTTAGCACAGTCGTACTTGGGAGGAAACACTCAGGTGCTCAAGAACAACCAGTCTGGGCACATAAGTGTTACTAACCTTGTGTTGGCTTTTGTTATGAAAATACCACCACAGTGACAGGCTGGGAGCATCTCCTGAGAACTGTTCTTACCCTCTGCCACCAAGGGTCAAGCTCAGGACAGTGCAGCTGTGTCACCCGCCAGTAAAGCTCTCCATTATCCAGGCATGAGCTTTTTTTTTTTTTAAGAGGTAGACAGGTACACATGTGAACAATCACAGCCCTACCTCAGCTTGGTATATGAATTTGGTGAAGTTTTCAAAGCTCAGAGGATTTTTAGACCCTAAACTACAGAGACCTCAGAGACTCGACTGAGGGTTCATCACCTATTTCACCCAGAGTCATCCTGAGCCTTTTATTCTCCTCTTTGCCAGAGAAAATAATTATTTACATTTAGCTCCATTTCTTTAACCATATTTATCTAAAACAAACTTCAAAAGTTATGTTATCACCCTGCACTGCCTAGGAATCAACAGCAGCAGTCAGTACAGGAAGCAGACACCGCACTTAAAAAGGGCTGCAAGGGTAAGTGGCTGTCAAATAACAGTAACAGAAGAACAAAAAAGCTTAACAAACAAACCTAGTGACCTGGCTAGTGACTCAGTATGATCTTGAAAAAGACACTGCAAGTGCTTTGTGACTCCATTTCTCCTCCATCTGATCAGAGGGTGGTTGATGGCGACTGCGATGATTCCTTTCTGCTCACTCTCTTGCTTACGCGCACCTATGCTTCATCACATGGGCACAGGAGATTCTTTATTTCAAGCTATTTGTTGTTTCCTGTTACTTTTGTTAGTCCCTGGTAACACGTAACAGAAGTTTAAACTGAAGAAGTAGCTTTCATATTTTGCTCCAAAATGACAAGTTTGTTCTCAATCCCTGAAATGACATCTCATGCTTAAACGAAATTTTGGCAAAGAAAAGCAAAGCACTTCACAGCTATCCCTCTACATCTAGTACCATTGTGTCTTTATATATCTGTGTAGAAGTAAGCTATGCAAATCTTCCCCAAAATAATGATGCTAGCGTAATTGTTCTTTCCAGGCTATGTTCCAAAACCAATTTTAAACTTGGAAAAACTATGAAAGTGGGATAGCTGGAAAAAATACTTTGGTTTTCACTTAGTAATAAATGCTTAAAAAGACCACAACATTTTATAAGGTCATATATATCACACCAGTTACAGCACTACAGTAATGCATTATTCAGCTCCAGCAAAGAATATAAATCCTTGTAATGTACATGGTTAAAATGTGGTTTAATTCTTATTATCCTTTGGCTATGACTCAAAGTTCCTGCTGAGTGTTATAATGTTCAGACGATGCATATTCCCTGAGACTCTTTAATTAAACCTGTAATGCAAGACCTTGCCTCTGGCTATTGGTCACACTGCCCGGCACTGGCATTTACAGAGATACCACCAACCACTTCTGTTCCACTGCCCAGCCCCTGGGCCAGCGCTCCGCCCCTCTCTGAAATACCTGCTATTGATCATTCTCAGGCTGAGGCAGACCAGTCCTTTGGGCAGACATTCAATCTTCACCATTGCATAGTTGAGATTTACGGCAAAACCATGACAATTAGGGGAGTTCCTGCTCTAACATTTCCTTTTTTTTCCAAAAAATTTTGCGAGGGGGGTGTGGTATATGGATACTTAAGACCAGGAGTTTGCAGAGCACATGGGCTACTTCTCTCCGTTAATAGGATGCATTTCCACCGTGCTCCAAAGGCTGGTCAGGAAAAGACCTTCCTGAAATTTGTATTACCTGTTGACTGCCGTTATCACGCAGCCTCCTGCTCCGCAGCAGGTCAGCAGGGAGAATGCCTGAACCTCTAGGACTTCTATGGTACACGCGTGCATGTGTTCAAGGAGCATCTTCTGCTCACCTTTCATGAAAATATCAAAAGATCTGATTTTGTTTTGAAGTGAAGTAAAAAACCACTTCAAATCTCTATAACTTGAAACTGCTATGAAAGGTTTTTCCTACTCAGCTCTATGAGTCTCATTGAAGGCAGTGAGAGCTGGATGCCTTTAAGCACTCTGGCAAGCACTCTTCAACATTTTTAGGAATTTTACTGTAGATCTTTGCACAGTATTTGCACTCCTGTGATTGTGATCGGCCTAATGGATCCTTCTTCCCTACTGAATGTTGAAGCAGACATTTTAAATGTAATTGTTCACGTGTTGACTTAAAAGTGCATGCATCTTTGAAATTCACTCCCTTTCAGAATTACTGACAATAAATAATTAAAAAGCCTATTAAGACAGCAAAAGCCAATTCACTGAAGTGATAAGCAAATGTTTTTGCATCAGGAGCCAGAATCAGGGAAACACTTAAACAGCATCTTCCATTCAAAGCATACGAGTGTTCACATTGATGCAACTGCCTAACTTGCAAGTCTTCCTGTGTTTTACAGGGTGAGGGCTATTACTCAGCTCCATAAACTATTTTCTCTTGTGGAAACATACCGTTATTCAAGATTTCAAAATATCTAGTGAAAACAACAGTTTCATAACTAGAAAGACAAGCTACAAGTCTAATTTCAGCTTAAGTTCTATAATTTTGTGTCTGAACAGAAAAATACTGCATTTTCCAAGCAAAGAGTACTGACATAATTTAGACCCCACTCTATTGTTTCAGATGTGAAAATACTTAGTTATTCAGCTACATACAATATCACAGCCAGACAATAATGGAAATAAGGGCATCAAGGAAGTGTTCTACTCCAGACAGCACATTTACCTATAGGGAACAAAATAAACAGCCACAGAGGGAAGACAGACATTAAGCAAAATAAATCTCAGTTTGGAAAACATTCAGATAATGGAAAACATAAAACTAGAAGTTAAAATCTAATTAAGAACATGAAACCTAGGAGAAAAAGCTTATGTTGTCAGCTCTTTGGGAAAAAGAGCATCTCTGTCAGACAGCAAACCTCTCTCTTGGCCAAGTGGCAAGCCCTGTTGGTCCTCTACAGTTTGAATTTCCCAGGATGATCTTCCACAGCTTGCTAATGCTGTATTTTCATGACCAACTGAGATCTTGGTGGGGGTAAGGGGGAGCTTCCCACTCACACCCTCACATGGAACAACTTCGGCACAGCAAACGGCTGACATTTTCTGAATGATGCCAGTATTTGGTGTCAGACTTTGTGGTTGCACCCAGCAGCACTGCTGGGAATGAGGGAGCAGACAGGCTGAGCTGGCTGTTTCAGGAGCGTCTTCAAGGGAATCATGCTTTTGAAAATACACAACGGAATCCTGTAGTTCAACAGATTAGCTCAAGATGTAGAACTGTCTACTGTGGAAAGTCATTCAAGCTAAAACAGAGCAAGAATTCACCTTGGACCAACAATTCTTGATTAACTTCCCCTGCTGGCAGGCTTAGTGTAAACCAGGCGCTACGCCAAAGCCTCCCAATTCACTCTGGAGTAAATGTAATTTGAAATAATGCTCTCATATTTTAATGGCATGGCCTTCAGAGTAAATTTTCAGGTAATGGTCAGAAGTGGCACAGACCCATGGATCAGTCATGATACTGGCACACTGTGTAAAAATAAAACAAAACAGGTCTTTACTAACTTCTTTCAATACATAGTAAAAGAACAGCTTCCAAACCAGCGTGTGTATTGTGGTGTACTATATACAGTGAAAAACTGTTGCTTCTAAGCTGGAACCAGAATTTATCAAAAATACCAATGGAAAATTTGGGAAATACATATTTATAAGATTTTTATATATAGTACATATCCAGACACAATCTATAGATGCCTGTAACATGAACAAGGTCTGCACACCCCTGGAATTCACAGGCACCCCTAACTCCACAGAAGTTACTCAGCATTCAGCCGTCACTCAAGGCAACCTACAGGCAACACACGTGACCTGGACTTCCACCTTCTGCCGTCACAAGAAACAGCTACACACCAGAAACCTCTGCTTTCCGTGAGGACAGGGACCAGGCACTTAGTCAAATACATAGGCTACTCATACACATTTCCTGTAGAAGAGCTCCTCACGGTCACTATTGCAGAGTATGAGCCCGAATACGAGTTTTATTTTATTTCCATTGGTATTTTTTGATAAATTCTTCCCTCCCGCATGAAGCCCAGAGGAGCTCTGCTCAGCAAACGTCCACCTGCCAAAAACCTGCAGACCTCCCCAGCTGCAAAGGGGGCAGCTCCTCCTGCACAGCAACACCCGCAATCTATCAGGTGGTGCTTTGAAATAAACCCCACCATACAGAACTAAATAATTTCCTTATGAATGGACAAGTTATACATGTGCTAAATCTTCCACACAAATGACCAAATCACTGACAGCAACAGCACCTGCACGTGGCCAGCACTGTCTGGGCCAGGCTACCCAGCCGCCATACAACCAGGAGTAAAACGCTGCCCGCCGCACCTTACGCTGGGCAGAAAGGGACTCCTGCACAGGGTGACAAAGTCTGGAGCAAGACCCGAGTGTGTTGTAAGTTAGGCTTCATATAAAAAAATTAAAAATAAGATGAAAAACATCAACAGTTTTATGTCTCCCTGTCAGTTTTGAAAGGCTGGGCTATAAAGAATACAAAGCTATTTTACTGCAGAAAAAACAATGAATGAGAAAGGTATGTCAGTCATCAGTTTCATGCCTAAAATAAAATGCAACAACCTCCATTCACGCTACACTTTTGTGTTTTCACAGGCAAAGGAACAGGCAGCAGGCCTTGAGAAAGTTTACCATGAGCCTGATCTGGCACTTACTGATAAAGATTCATTGATTTATTTAAATTGTCTTTCGCCGCCCCCCCCCGCCTTTTTTTAAACTATTAGTCAAGACTAACTTTTTGACCTCGGTAAGGCACTTTGTCCAGCTACCAAGTGTCATGATAGAAGTGCCAACGAAAGTTCAAAGCTGAGCCAACAGAAAGGTGCTCTGAAAGCAGCGATCAAAGGTTGCATGTTTACTGTCTACTAAGAAATCAAACACTGTTGAAAGCCACAACCAAATTAGCATCTAGATAATTTGCAAATAATGAACTTAGTGCCATTTTATAAGCACTAAGTGCTTGCTCTTCTAATTTTATTATCAGCTTTTATTTAAAATAGTGTTTGCTGTATGTAAACTCAAACATTAGAAGACAGTCCTATTATAAGCAATTACAAACATTAGGTAGTATTTACAACACAGGATAAAGTACAATTAAATGCCAAAAGACACAGGAACAAAGAAATAATAAAAATTTTCTGGTTCCTATGAAATCATGGAATAATATGTATAATAAATTATATTACACATAAACAGAAATTAGAAAATATTTCAGGGCTATAACTGTTTTAAAACTGACTCTCTAAGCAAAGCAAGGTGCTTATCCAACCTGCTTGTAGCACGACCCTTCTCAGAAGTTCCTCTTCGAGCTTAGCTTTGCTGTTATGCACACAAATTCTTAAACCACTACAAATGTCAGCACCTGACACTTGCTACCTAACAGAAGCCTGCACCACAGGCTCCTCAATCACTATTTTCAACTTGATTTGAATCTTAAAACTGCAGATTTTTTTTTTTTCCTCCAGTTTAGCAGCATACATAAAATAGAGAAACAGTCTTGCAACAGGGAGCAGGGAACTGACCCTTCCCATGAGAGACAGCAGAGCTTGCACTCTCCAAAGTCCCACTGCCCCACTTGGGCAGCGTGGCCAGAGCCCCCCACAACATCGACACAGGGATTGTGCCCTCCCAGCATAAGGAGAGGGTCCCTGTGGGGCTCCCACCTCTTGGGCAAGCGCTACCCCTGAGGGAAAATCCCACACCTTTGACAGAAAGAAGCAAGCCCTGGCAGGGTGTTGTCTTTGGTTTTGTTTTCCTCTGAGAACTGACATAAGCAATGCCTTGCAGTGATGGGCTGAGAGGGGAGAGAGGGGACATTACGGCTCTGCTCAAGGGCTGCGGTGGTGTGAAATTCAGAAATCTCACATCCTCAGCATTTTCACTGCATGACAGATTTTGATAATCCCGTTCTGAGGCTGTCAGCTCTCTACATGCACACAATATATGGAGCTTAGGCAATAATCCAGGGTCTGGCTTTAGCTTTGAAACAAGCCCCAAATTCAGATGCTCTGCTGATTACTGGACGCAGCCCCCAAACGCTCAAACATCTCAGAAACCATTATCTAACACACAGCTTGCTGTGGCTGGATGCAGTCAAAACACACGTGACAGAGAAGAGCAGGGCAGCCGATGTGACTGGACGCAATGGTTCAGGGCCACCCCTGTCATCATGACTGGGATGACAGAAAAAAAGTGCAGAAGGGGAGGGAGAGCAGCTGGTGCACATGGGATGTGCCATTTCCATGGCCAAAACACCCCATTTGTCCTGGGCCAGTGCAAGATTTTCAGTCATGGAAACTGAACCACACAGTTCCCACCAGTGTTAACATGGGCCTATACCAGCAAGTCACAATTTTGACTTATTTTTCCTGAAGAGCAAATATAGGGAATGTTTCAAGTAATCAAACATTATTACCTTACTTCCTAATTTCCCATGGAAACGTGTTTTCAGATAAGTTCCTCACTTCGGCGGATGTCCAGCTAGCACCCTTGGGGGTGACAACCAATCGACTGCCACTGGCTAGCCCACTGCCTCACCATCATCACCACTGTGGCAATAAACATTGTTTTAATACAATAAAACATACAGATATTTTTCTTTTAAATCTTGCTTTGGCTTCACCACTGCAATCTATCCAGTTGCAGTCATTTTCCCAATAAGAACATAAAACACAGGAGTGTGTAATACAGATGTTACCTCCATATCTCCTTGGGATTGACCAGCTACTAATATGCTTTTATTGCCAGCCTATGGCCGAGTTAATTCCTCTTCTAAAGATACAGTGAACTCTGACAATGTGGCAAAACTATAGGGAATGCAAAGCAATGTCAACAAGTCTGTAACACAAGGTTCTCATAGAAGGAGGAAAAGTAACGTGATAAAGCGCAAGTGCAACTGGTGTAGCAGCCCAGGCATGTGAGCAAAAGAATCTTCCACGTAATCTGTTCTACTTCAGTAAATCAAGAACAGTTTTCAAAGTAGGTTCTCCTTGTACTATGGTCTCCAGTACTTGAAGGACTAGCTAATTAGAAAAACAGAAAAAAATCTCAGTATGTTACATGAAAGTGGATGTAGCCACTTTGAAGTTGCCCTGGCTACAAAATTACTGTAACTAGATCTGGAAAACACTGCATGCAAAAGACAGTTATGGACGTCTATATTTATCCCATTATTATCTGATTGTTTTTAAGGAATTATTTGTGCATTTTTATTTCCTGTGCTACGCTTCAAAATAAAATAAAATAAGTTATCACTTTAAACCACTTTGCTACACAAGAGCTATTTATGCCATTGAGATCGAATCCCAGCATAACCAGAGGAAGAGAAAATTTTGCAGGGGGTGAGGCACAGCCTCACAAAAGCCTTTTCAATTGCATTTACCTGTAGCTGTTACACAACATGAAATAAACCAGAAACAGACCCCAAATTTCCATATCGACTGAAATCAATCCCAAAGAGAAATGCATCCCAGATATCTCCCAAGAAATGCCGCACAGAGAGACCGCACAAGTGGTAACATCAGACACAGTCACCTGTGTGTAGCTTTTCCTCTGACCTGCTGCACAACCTTCCACCACCACCCAGCAGCCACACTGGCAAGTCAACCCGCGTTCTACTCGCTGCTCACGTTCACACAAGAAGTCACCTCCTCAGCCAGGACAAACCGACACTGCTCCACTTCAGTCAGGAGAGGGACAGTGAATTACTCACCACAGAATCCAGTTCAATCTATGTAAAAGGGCTCCAGACGTTAAAGAAAAAATAAAATATATATATATTTTAAACCACTGCAAAGGAAAGTTGGTTCTAGGTAAGAAATGAAGGCGTGATACACAGTGGGACTCAAGGAAAAGTCTCCCTGAAGTCAGCTGCACTTAACTGGGTGCCTGCAATTAAGCATGCTCTCAAACGTTAGCCTAGGAGTTGCTGAATGGGGAACTATGACCTTTGAAGGTCCCTTCCAACTCTAGCCATTCTATGATCTAACTGGAAAATAACATCAGAATTCTCCTATCTTGCTGTTTTGACAGCAAGGGATGCATAGGAGAAAGGAAACAGCTGTAGAACTCCTAACAGCCCCTCACTGCAATATTATAGCTGCCACAAATGTACATTGTATTTGCAATGTGTAAGATATGAAGTACTTAGTTATGTCTAGATATATTTATCAGAACAACAACTACATGTTTTTCACGTAAAGAATGGCAGCAGATAACCAAGGATTCAACTAGACTCAATATTCTGGTTTTCTTGGCACGATTCTCTGCTATCAGAACAGGTCTACATTAGAGCTTTATTTAAGCAATCAGATAGACCTCATGCTATCAAATATTAATGTTTTATCCTTTAGCACAGTAACCATTATTCTGGAATAACAACAATTTTTCCTGTTCATTGATGTCATTTGAAGTTCAGAGCATGACAGCATGCAATACAATGCTGTACAAGCAGAGACTGGGTCATAATGAACCATTTGGTTCTGATGGTAATTGATTATAATTAATATAATTTATATATCTTCCCTTCTGCCAATTTGCCTTATACAATAAAAACAGGTAAGCATAGAACTAAATTTTATAATTCTCTGTCAGGGGCTAAACACTTCACAAAAATTAGCTATTGCTGGGAAGCATTTTGAATGCTGTGCAAATTAAAAGGGTACTGGCAGATCAGCTTCTGATGAGAAACATCACAATACTTGTATCCTTTTAAGATCTTAGCTTAGAAGCATAATGCTTTGGTAGGTGTGCTGTTAAAAATATTCATAAAGATAACTGCATAAGAGCATATTCCTGAAGTTGCATCATACATGGATGGGCTTACAGACATTCTAGAAAGGACAAGAATATTTTCTCAAAGGAGTATTAGAAGGGACAGACATACCTCTGGACAGGTCAGGAACACTTCTGCAAACAAAAGAAAATACCAGCCCACAGCTGACATCCAGAGAACACGAGCTATAGTTCAGGCTCAACTGAATGACAGCACGCACGCCTAGCGAGCTATGGATGCCGAGTTCAGAAAATACCATCTCGTCCAGCACAGACATTCCCTTTCACATATGCTGGATCTGGGAAGTTTGCCCTGGCTGTACCTCTCAAAGAGGATATTTCATTCTCAGGGCTGTCCATAGGACAGCTTTTAGAAGCACCAAGCGGACTGAAAATATGCTGAAAATATCAAACATCCTCCAAAGAACAAAAGAAAGGAATTATATTATTACACAGCACCCAGGCCACTGTGAGCTGACAGCTAGGTGCTTTTTTTTTTTTCCTACCTAAGTCAAAAATCTTTATATAAGGCTTCCCCCCCACACCCTCCCCAGAAAGGAGTTTCAAATAAAATTCAAGTTTGACAGCATTGGTAGGAAGGACTCCAAGTGACACGTGGTGTGTACTCCATGCAACAGACTATTGCCAATGACACTTTTGCCCTTCAGTGACAAAGGTCTCACAGTTTGTTCATAGAAATAATGCTGAAAACAAGGGCTAGAGGTGCGAGTTCAAAGCCATATGCCCTTTCTTCCTCTCTATATACATGGCTGAATCACACACAATGACTGAGTGTGCAACAAAAGTTTAAACTTCCCAAAATGCTGCATGAGACTGTACCTAGGTATCTTCAATGCAAATAATATACAGTTAGTGCTGCAGAGTACTTCCCACCTATAGCCAGAAAGGATCCCCTCAGCAGACACATTTGAAAGACTCATTCTCCTAAAAAGATGTAAATTCTCTTTCTTGTGTGATTTAACAATGCAGACATTTCTAGCTGCTGTGCTTCTGGGCTTATCTTTGCCAAAATCAGTGTATCTGATTATTAGACAATAACAGCTCAGCAATTTGATTGTATTGGATGTTTCTTTGTGGATTGCATTAGGAAGATTTCAGAGGTAAGCCCATGAATTCTACTTGTATTTTCATGTTTCTCAGTGGGAAGGAAAACATGCTGTTTCCTCTTCACTTTGACAGCAGAATGTAAAGTCTTCAATTAAAGCAAGCACAGTCACTGCAAGAAATTGCAGAATTTTCCACAGTGGCCATATATCCCATAGGCATTCAGCTCTTTACTCACTTCAGCACCTTATGAAACAGTGCGCATCCCTCCTTGCCCCACAAACTATGAGTTGGAAGAAAAATATTTACCTGCATTTTGAAAAGCAAGTACCCTGGAAGTTTACTTTATCTTCACCACCATGTTTATGGTGTTACCAGTCACAATCACCTTGTCACAAAAACTGCAAGATGCTCCTTTTCTTACAGGCTCCAAGATTCCTGGATTCATGTTTTTTTCACGACTATTGACTAAAACTGGAAAAATTCCCAAGTTTTAACTTGTGAGACTCATAAGACTCAAAGTAATGCCAAACACACTCAAAACCAGAGATACGAAAGACCCATAGTATTATTTTTAGTCATATTCTTTTAAAAAACAGTTTCCCAATTATTTAATGACTCTTTTCCATATGATACTCTAACAAATAATGTAGGGAGTGTTTCTATTCTTGTTTTTAGTACTGGATATAATACCTTTCAGTTTGCAATTCTTACCCAGTCTTACTGAGAAACACTGGTTACATGGCGCTTGCCTGAAATCAGCTGTGCAGTCCCCAGGTGAAGCAGATGCTGACCAAGTCCACACACAAAAAGCACTCACTTATCTGCAATCATCTCCATTTTAAAATGCAGGATTAGGCCGCTTGTACAGCAGCTGCTGCTGCCACACTTGTGCCCTGGACACAAGCAGGGCGGACAGCACCCCATTGTTCCCAGACAAGAACCAGGTAAAAGCTGCGTGAGCTTTCCAGGCGGCAGCGCGCCTCCAGACAGCCCCTCTCCTGCCCGCAGGCTGCGAGAGCAGATCGCAGACCTGAGTCTCTCTGAGCACCCAGAGCTGAGGGTTACGGTTTTAAATTTCCGAGTTGAACAGAAGAAATAATTAAAGGTCAAGCAACTGAGCACAGGATTATTTAGAGTCCTATAGGCAATGAAGTTACCTGACTTATAACCAATGACAAAGGCATCTTGCCAGGTGCTTGCAAGAAACGCACCAAGAGCATGTTTTTGCTGTTCAACACGGACACTTAATCACGAAGTGCAACACCCACAACAGTGGCACACCATGAACCTTCAGCTCCAAGTCTTTTATTGAATTAAGTCAGAAACCACCTTCAGAGAAAGGAATTACAGGATAATAAATAGCTTTTAATATGACAATTTTTGTTCCTCACAATGATGCTTTCCAGGGTAGGCCATTTTCATTCTAAAAAGAGCTAACTTAAAAAAAATTGAGTGGTAAAGAGGACAACAGCAAGCAGTCTTCTCCCCCAGTCTCTTTAAAGGCACTGCCGTTACAACACAAATGTTATCTGGGAGCGATCAGTGTCTGAGCTGTTCTCAGAAACAAGAGGCTGACACGGGTAAGGTACTGAGCTGGAAAATTTTGTATTCTATATTCTGGGAATAAGAATTGTAATTTTTTTAAAAAAATTATTATTGCCATAAGCTTAGAAGAGACGCTGCTGACCTCCAAGCGATAGGAAACCAACCGCTTACCACACGTACGCGAGGGTGCACATTTGCCCACCACAGGCTGAGCCCAGCATCCCTCACATGGTGGCTCTTGGGGCAAACACTGCCGTCACTCCTGCTAGGGACAGCACTGCCAAAAGGACAACACGTGGCAGGGTCTACCTGCCACAGGTGAACACAGAGGTAAGGACTACAATTGCTGCACCGATTACTCAGTCCTGTTACCTGGTACACACAGCCCCTCTCTCTCCAGCAGCTGCAATACCACGTGGTCCTGTATCAGTAAGCCTTAGAGGGCTCTGAGCATCTGGTCACACAAGTTTTAACAGTCACAAAGCTACTGCTTTGGAATGAGACTGATAACCAGCTCTCTAACCCAAAGATTAGAACTCCATTGCTCCGAGGGAATGAAAAATGGGGCCAAAATTTATCTCTGGGCTAACTGCTGCTGAAGCCATTACATTTGGCTCCTGGTATTTCTGTGAAATGAAGGGTGGGAAGTGCAAAATGCAAGCAGCCACAATCTCATTGATGGAGATAACTCCTGAAATCATGAGAAAAGTAGTCACAGAGTCATAGCTGTTTCAGATGTAATGCACAACCATCTCAGCTGCTGAAAACAGCTTTCATTCTCTGTTTTCTTCACTTTCTCCAAATCGTGCTCAGCTTCTCTGTGGGCAGACACTCCTGAACCCTCCAAAAGAATCCTGACAACATGACCTTATCGAACACCTCAAATACGCTCAGGGATTATCTGGTTTTGGCATTAGCTCACAGTGAGATTTAGAGATAGGCAATGGAAGGTTTGTTTTTAGAATATTTTCTCCATTACAGTAAAGACCAACTTTCTGGGTTTTGCCCCAGATAAGCACCATTTTGCAACACAGTGCAAATAGATTTGCCACATCCTACTCCCTCAAACACAGCTGATTATAGAGTTGTTCAATCTGCTGCACTGAATTTGTACACTATGTGATTCACACTTGTTACACACCATTTAACATGAGGAAAGCTAAAGAACAATTGTTTGCAAGCTATATACTCCCACTTATAAAAAAGAACAGGGAGAACAAGAGTTGCCTGGCTGTATCATCCTTCGACACAGAGTCCCAGCACAGGACTCTGACCAATCCCCAACATACTGCTATTTGATTAACACAAGTAGTGTGATTTGGCAGGTCCAATTTGAACAAAGTATTTTGATATGCCTCTAAAAGAGACTAGAACATGAGGGAATTGTGCAAAAATTATTTTGTTTGCAGAAACTGTCTTTTCCTTGTAAAAATAATCTGAAAACACCTGCTTAGCTCTCAAGTAAATGTTTTCCCCTCTGTTCACTTACAACAACATAAAATATATCTTTATAGGGCAATTCAAAGAGATTTGCTGAAGCTAAGCTGGTTGGAAAAGTACCCATTCTCTCTTCAGAAGATCACTTGCAGCCATACCTGTACAATTTTCAACAGCTGTACAGCTGATTGGAAGACTAGGGAAAGGAGGGGAAATTATATGAAAAATTCGTAAGACTCCAGAATACAGGTCTGTTTCAACACACAGCACGGGTTTGAAATGTCATCATTCAAAATGCCAACCAAACCAGAGCCGAGACAGGAAACGAGAGAGCAGTGGAAAGAAACTCTCAAATGAGCTGATTCATCCCAACATGGTGCAGGAAACCACCAAAGCAGAGAAGCTGCTCACCAGTTTACTGAATACATCTCAAATGAACGTAGTGCTACTCTGCTCCTATGTATCCCCACAGAAAAAGGATGAGAATAAAGCACACGGTAAAACTTCTGCAAATTTGGGGATTTTTTACTAACCATACCAGGTAACATCCTGTGCAAGTTGGCAAAATGTTAAAAGCTGCGAACGTTACTGTTCTCACAGTGCTTATTCACAGCAGAGACACTTGCAGCTAAGACCGTGGCCTAGTCTTGAACTGCTAACTTAGTCTAGATATAAAACAACTTCTACCACTAATCCAACTGCTTTTGACTGCTTCACCTAAAGGGAAATATATCCCCAGAAACCGAAGTCGTAGCCTCACCTTCAGCTCTGATACCCAGATTTACTTTCAGCTCTCAGAGAGAGGTAGTCCCTTCTCTCTCTGCCCCAGGATACTTGCCTGGTCTCAGCTCCTACATTTGAGCAGCCCCCAGCAGTCAAGAACACTTTGGGGCATAAATGCGTTGCCCACAAGTTGATCTTGACTCTCCTCAGTTATTTCAAGGCCAGAAGTAAGCAGCCTTCTACAGCAAATGGGTTCAGAATTGGATGTGGCTTTCAGTAACACTAAAAGAAATATCAACACATACAACATACACTTAATTTCTACCTTAATTATTCATTAAACAATGTGGTTATGCCCTCCCTGACCCCCAAAATATTAAGACACAGCAACTTGAAAGCACAGCAACTTTTGGAGTCCCCTGGCCCTCCTGTTGACAGTCTTAGCAAGGCTGAAAGAGTGAAAGGTCATGCAAGTCAGAGAAGATGCAGACTGGCAGGGTGGGACAAGGAAGTGGTACGCTGCAGCTGAAGGCATCACCTCAGCCAGTCATCTGCTGCAGCTGGCAGCTATACCAACTGGAGCTGAAGATCTTCCTTTCACTTCCTTCTCCTCCAAATGTGCAATTTTCTTGTTTATACTCACATGTGCATTCTCTGAAACAAACAGATGTTCTTGCACTATTTCAAACCAGTAATAAAATAAGTCTTTATTATTACTGTGTATTTCTAGTTCTACATTAGTACTTTATTACATACTCTGTGTTTTGATACCACTTCATAATGCCACTGTGTATAACAACCTTGGTGTAATCCTTCCTTGCCAGTTTCAACTCACAAGGGCTTGGCTCCAAAGTGAGGTCCATAAAAAAAAAAGATGTAGTAGGCTTGTTGAAACAAATAATGGAACAGTCAAAAGCCCTCCTCAAAGAAAGACCAGTAGAAGACAAAGGTAGAAATATTTATGCAATAACAAAGGGACATTGGAAATGTGTGTTCTAAATAAACACTCATCTTCAGTATGCAAGTAACATTGCCTTTGCTGTCTCCTAAAGATCAGTGAGAACAGAAATCAATGATGCTGCCTTGTTAGAAAACACAGATCAAAGCATCAGTGACTTCGTAAAATCCTTTCTGTCACTTTGACCTTCTGGTGTCAGGCATCTCTGCAGATTCATTACCCTTCACTGTAATGTCTAAAGAAGAAACCTGCAGCACAACAGTATTTTCAAGTAATGCACCAGCAGCTGGGATAATAACAAATGCTAGGAAGTTGAGTATACATAAAGAAATGAGAACCTCATGAATGGATGTTTGCACTGCCTTGAGGACTGTATCCTCTCTTCTAACAAATGCAAGCCACTGCTGCTGTTGCCCAACTGTACACCAGGTCCCTGCCTCACCATCCACATCCATGCTTTCCTGTAAAGAGTCTGGTTCTCTTCTTGCCCAGTCAGTCATGCTGTAAGCTACTGCTCTTACACAGTTACATATCATAAATATGGTGGAGAACATCAGATTAGCCTTCTCGTTCAGAAAATCTCATGTAAGACAGAAGTGGGAGAGGGGGTGCTACTAACCTGAGTCTCCAAGCTGGTGTAGGGACTAGGAGGTTCAATCTACAAAAAGAGCAGACAGAAATAGCCATTACTCTGGAATAGTGGAAAATAAAGTGTTTTGAGCCATTATTGGTCCAAAGTAGTGGTATTAGGAACGCACACATCTGCTCGAACAAGGATGACAGGGGATTTTGTTGTTGTTTGGTTTGGATTTTTTAAAGAGATCTTCCTTTTACGGACATCCTACCACTGCACAGAAATAACAGGATCTCTGCAATATTTGGATGAGTGAAGGAAGCTGCAGTAACTGGAGTGCATCAGAGACAGATTAGCTACAGAACAACTCAGGGCCACACGCAGGCCCTTGCAACTTTGATTTAATCCTTTGTTTTTCTTTCTTAGATTACAATTGGCAGGTGCTCCTTTAATTTCAAGGTATTAGAATATTTTTAGAGTTGATCAGGATTTGATGATGACAGGGTTGGTCAAACTTGGCAAAACTTTTCCTCCCAACAGCTGCAGTTATCCTGTGGTTGGTGGTTTTTTCCACTGAAGTTTCATCCTGATGAATATCTCTCGCCAGCTCTGCACATGATATGTACAAGTGCATTATGCGTTTTCTACAGTCTGGCATCTTCCTTGGTATCAAAATCTGAACTCTTAACTTGGCTTGGACAAAAGATTCAAACCTCATTAAAGAGCTTCTAAACACAAAAGCACAAAAATTGTCTATTTAGCCAGTTAATTAAGAGGTTAGAAAGAGATAACATCCCTACAGAAGACTCCATCATTAGTGTTCTGGGATTAGCACTGAAGCAAAATCTTTACAGGAATATCTTTTCAAGTATAAGGGACATCTAAAACTTCAGTTCTGCTGGTCCAGGTATTACTCTGCAAGGTCTCACTTTCTGCAACATCTTCTTTAACGGGAAAGCCTAACAGAGTGGAACCAGGTCAATGATACTTTCTCTTTAATCCATCACATCTGTCGAAATTGGATAGCTTTAGTTTAGTAGAGTAAATTCTTGTCTGTCAGATTATCAGGCTCGTGAGACTAATTTTGAGTTTTGACATCCCCAGATACTCAGGCCACTGTGATTCTCATTTTGGCTAAACCAAAGAATAGGAAAAAAAACAGAATAGGAAAAAAAAAAACCCACTAAAAAAACAAACTGGCTTTCCTCCTAGGATCTACATATTCTTTTTACTTTAAATTATGCCTATAAAGCAGCTTTTGCCTTAATAGTCACTGTAAATACATTAATGAAGAAGCAAGCTATCAACCCAGGAAAAAAAGTCAAGGAGGAAGTTGGCCTTGGAACCCTCAAAACATCTTTCCTCCACTAAGTCATGGGCCAGGCAGCATGCTGTGCCAGCTGAAAAAGTCCATGATCACCTCTGTCACAGTGCTAACTTTAATGTAACCTTTCATTGACATATTTTAACACCAGATACTATTATTATGCACATGTAGTAGACATTATCTGACAGCTGGGCAAGTGATTTCAACACTGGAAGGAGACTGAGAAACCTCAGAGAAATCCAAGTATCGCATCATCAGCTAAACTGGGGGGGCGGGGGAAAACATCCGAAGGTGAGAGAAGAGGTGAGAGGAATCTTGTCCTTGGATGGCTTTACATTTCTAAAGACAAATGATGCCAGCACTCACAGCTCTTCTCTTACAGACTTAGCAGGGATAAACTCATCCATTTTGCAGCTGGACTCAAGGCGATGCTAGTTGGTCACAACATTGTCCTACATTGTCCCACTCACATTTCTGTCATAGCAGGAAGGTCACAATACCGGCAGGTGTGTGTGGCAGACAGAATACAAAACGTGTTTAAATAGAAAAATACTACTGTAACAAAGAACGGCCCAGCTGCACAGACTCCCCCTTGGGAGATCATCTGGATTTTCTCAGTCACTGCCAATTTGACTGCAGACAAAAGCTTTTTCAGCATGTACTGTTCACTTCCAAATCACATTATTTCTATAAGAGGAAGCAGCTACTGTATGTATAAAACATCCTGGAAAGATCAGGGGACTCCTGTAATAGATAAGGCTTCAGACTATTTAAAAGTCAGACAAATGAATTCCAGTGCTTGCTCAACAGAACAGATTTCCTTTGGAAATTATTAATTTCAAAAGCTTTCTTGAGTAAAGAAAACTGTAAATAAAAACCAGGTTTTGAATGGTATTATTTCGCTATGTGGAACATGGAGCATAGGCCAATTAAACTGATGTTATGGTTTTTCCTGTGTGTTTTCCTCCTCTTTTTTTTTTGTATTAACTTGTACTGTAGTCATTGTGCAGGGAACCTGTACTCTAGCATTGCTGGGGGATCTGTTTCCCCCCATCATTAGGAATAGAAAACATTCATACACATGATATGGTGTTAACTTCTGAATTATCTGAGAAAAAAAAAAATGAAGCTTGGCTTTTATGGGCAAAAGTAGGAGCAAATCAGGTAAATTTCTCCTTCCCCATCACTTCCCCCCCCCCCCCCCCCCCCCCCCCCCGACTTTGCACAAGCACAATTGCTAGAGATAGTTCAGGTTTGGGGTTTTTTTCCTTTCTCCCAACAGCGGTTCACACAGTGCAACACCGCTGCCTCTCAGCATCCACTGACTGCGAAACAGAGACGAAGAGACTTTGCCGGTTTGTTTCTGGATGCCACCTCTGCCTTGCAGAGAGGCTACATCTTTTACTTGGTGCCCGACTGACTGCTCTACTTTTGTTTCACTCGTGCAGTTCCAGGTACCACACTCTTCACAGCTCTCAGGAGATGACTTGAAGGTCCCCAGACCACAACTACAGAGAATGCATTCCAATTCTCCCCTTCAAGTGAGGCAACGAGGAAGATGAGGTATGAGATGATGGTATGCATTTTTTTTGTTTTGGTTGTTTGTTTTTTTGGTGGTTTGTTTTTTTTTTAAGTTAACATTTCTCTGCTTTATCCAATCTGCCTGCTCTCATTGATTATTACTGCTAATGAACAGTCTGAGTCAGAAAGGAAAATTATCACTCATCCACGTCTAACACAGAAACACTTAGGAATGAACAGCAGAACAACCAGCACCACTTTGAACAAAGTTTTGCTTGCTCTGTGTATGTTCCACTTAAACTCTACCAGGTTTCAGCAGCCTGCCACAGTACCACAGGAGTTGTTATAACTAAACCCTGGGGAGACAGCAATCATCCCATCTGAAATTTCAGACTGCCATTTTTCAAGTGCTATGAACCAGCACCTCCAGTGCTTGTGATCAAATGAAAACTTGAGTGGAATTGGAGTGTAAACGGTATAACATTGCTGTATAAACAGCATGACACATTTATCACATTTTAAGATTGATCAGGGTGAGTCTCTGTTTACTATCAAAAGGTGACACCAAGTACAGCAGCTCTGGTCTGGAGTTTGGTTACCAGACTTCATAAAGGGTTAATATGTCTCACATATAGGAAAGAGTTGTTTTCACAGATTTTGCACCTTTCCAAAACAAAACTAAAGGATGGGAAGCTTTGGGGGAATTGAGGTACAGATGAACAAACCGACTACTCCAAAGTCACACAGGAAATATGAGAAAAATCCCTAAGTCACCGTCTAGGACCCTGACCACCAGACATGTCTCTCTCCCACGCCACAAAAAAATGTTTCTCTAGCACCATTTCCAGAGACAACAGGTTTGAATACAGCAACTCAATTTATACTTCAGTCTCATCACACACATTTTTGGTGACAGTCCAAGACTGACTGCAGGAAAGCCCAGTGCTCGCACTCAGCAGAGTGCTGTTGGCTGCACTGGACCCGATCCTGCAGACACGTCTTCCACTCACTGCTTCTTCCATTGCTTCTGCACTGAGTGTTTTTTGTTCCCTCACAGCTCTGTTCAGCTTTGATGAGCACGGCAGGCACTTGAAAAGCTCTTTTTTGACCTAATGGTTTTCACCCAGTTTCTAGTCAGTGTTCTCGATCCCTGGAGGCAGCACTGATCCGCATGTGGCTTGGCACGGGGCGGTGGCTCCCCAGTAGCAGTGCCAGCTGCAGGTGCCCTCAACCCAGAACTGCAGCACTCACACCACAGCAGTTTTTGCAGTCATGTCTTCCGCAGCCAGGTCCTGATCCTCACAGGGAAACCAAATCAACTTGAAAGGTTCTTTTTTAATGGTATTAATTTTTTAATTTAAGTGTCATTTTATAGCTGAATCAGTTCCTTCACCCAGCTCATAACACAAGGTAAGGAGAGCTGTGCTGGCACAGCAGAGGGGTGGCCAGCAAAGCCAGGATAGGGAAGATATGAAAGAAGATCCAGCAGCTGAGGACAGGGCAAGGAGGCAAGTAGCAGTAACAAATGCCAACATCACCACAAAATACATCTTCCCATGAAACCACAGTTTTGGACAAAGACACAAAACATTCACGTAAAAGTGACATTTCACACGTCCTCTCCAACAGCTCTGTTGCCTGCAAGGCAGGACCACATAACAGCAGCTCCTTGTGTGGGCAGTGCTGTTTTTACAAATTGCAGTTGAAGGCTACAGCTATCCCAGGGCACTGCGGCTTCGTCTCTTCTGCTGACTCATTTTATGACCCAGGGGTTTGTTAGCCTGCCAGGCTGTGGTTTTCAGTCCTATGCTCAAATTTGACTCAAAACCTTTGTATATTCACAGAAACAAAAAAAGAAAACAAGAAAACAGGATTGGAAGGGACCCCCTGGACTGCTGTTTCCCCATGTTTCTGCCCCTCTCTCCACTAGCAAGGGGGAACACAAGTCAGGTAACCTCCCCTGCATTGCAAGGACAGCGGTGGCTCGAGTGCCCCAGAGCAGCAGCCTGGGCACCAACGCATGGAGTTTCCCTGCAGACAGAGGGGGTGTAACACGTCTCTTCAACGAAACCCAACATCATCTTACAGGAAGTGTTCAGTAACCTTAATTGTAACCCTAAGATATAAGTCACATTAACAGCCATCTCTACACCACCTCTAGCTCACAGACACACGCTGACTTATTTGGGGAAGAGAGACTTCCTAGCAGCACCAATACCACTGGCCTGGATGGGAGCCACTGGATGGGGTACCGGCAATCCTAAAATCACCCAACTCACATCCTCGCAGTGCAAGGCAGAGGGGTCACAGCAGTAACATCTCCAACCTGCTTAGGCACTTTCTAAGTGGCAGGGCTTGCGCAACAGCATGTAGTTTAGCCAACAAGAAAATAAAATACAAAAATGCTCTTGCAGATCTGCTTTTTATCATCCTACCCACCATCACAAGCTCCACCAGCACCTGCGAGCACTGACTCGTTTGGTTATTTTTGTTGTTGGGTTGGGGTTTTCTGGGTCTTCACAGGCTCCTTAAGAGTGTCTGCATAAAGAGGAAAAGATGGGAAGGACTCCCTAGTACTAACGTACCCAGAGCCTTGGTGTAACCGCTCTGCAAAGGATCCTTTCAAGCAAATACACCAATTCCATTAAAATCTCAGCTTGTCATCACAAGTGACATAAATAATAATTTTATTATTTCTACTGTTTATCTCAACACATATCCAGGAGGCTCCAGTACACAGGTGTAAACACTATTATTTGACTTCTTTTTTCCTCCTCCAAAAGGCAGCTAGGAAAGAGGAAAAAGACTATAAAGAATGTTTCCTACGGTGCATTAAGAACAATTATTCAATGAAGGACTGGATCTCAAAATGCCAAGACTGGAAATTAGTATATTGGCACCTTTTTTCCCCACTAACATTATTTGAATGAATAGTGGTTCTCAAGAAGAAATTACTGTTATCAATATACCAATCTTTCCATCGTTTACTACAGCTGCATTGGTATGGAAACAAACATTCAGTGAAGATAAGATTTCAGCCAGTGGAGCAGGCTCTAGGCAAGCTGTGGCAGAGTCTGAAGCGTGTGCAACTTCCCATTACACAAACTAACGGTGCAGAAAAGGGGCAGCCAATCTGTCTGCTCTGCAAGCCACATACCCAAATTTTCATATGACAAAGAGCCACAGACACTTATAATGTCGTCTGAAGAGACAGAAGAGAGCAGAGAGGAGGTGGAGCGTGCAGGCAATGACAATAGCTTCCGAGGAGCAAGAAATACCATCGGATGTAGTTAGCACGAAGTAACCCCCTGGGACAACCAGCATGGCCAGGCTGAGCCCTGCTTGTTGGTTCCCTTCCTCCAGCAGCAGAGACTTGTGTCACCCAGTAAACTGGTGACAGCACAGGCCCATTACTGGCCATGCAGCGTTGGAGCAGGACGACAGCTGCTTCTCAACTGCTTGACAGCCACCACAACTATGTCTGGTACAGACTCGAGCTCAGGTCTCAGCCCCGTGCGTGGCACTGACAGACACAGAAGCCCCAGTGGGGAGAAATCCCACAGCAAAACCAGCACGAGGAACATGCAGACACCTTCCAGGGGCTCCTCTCTCAGCTAGGGCCAGTGACAAGACACGGCTGTAGGGGAGGTAAAGCAGCACCAGCCAAACATGCTGGGTGGTCCTGCAGCTCCTGCAAGCTCTCAGGATGCCAGAACGTGGGGAGGCTGCTCCAAACCACTGAGCTGCAATGAGAGCGCTCAGTGCTAGCAGCCTCACTGGTACACAGCATAACAAATCTATTCTTCAGCAGCAACATCAGCCCACATGGCCTCTGTCAGCCCTTAATTTTGACAAATGAAGTGTTTGTGTGGCCAAATTGGAGAACTGATGCTAACTAAAAACAAACCATTGGGGGAAAACATATTTAAGCAAGATCATTTCCTCATCTAGTTTGCTGAGAAACTGAGAAGAGTGGGAGGGTAGCTTAAGCCAGGACATCCACTAAAATTTATTACACAGATTTTCATGATCAGCTCCATAAACGCATTATCTTCTTCAATACTCTTAGGTATACAATACAGCACTTAATTCAGATTGTTGCTCTGCACGCTTTGAACTCTTCTCACTGTCCTCGGTTACAGCATACCCAGGAGAGCGTCCCAGGTCAAAAAGCAGTATAAAAAAAACCAAGAATATAAATACATTGAAAGCACTTATAATCCTCTAGAAGATGAGGATATTGATCAAGGCTTGAGCACAGGTGAGAGGAAACAAACCACAGAGAGAAAGTACTGAAAGGGGAACGCAGCACACACAGCAAAAACACAGGTAAGATGAACTCTGCAGAGATGTCATGTCACAAAAATTTAAGACAAAACAGCAAAATCAGAGACCTCAAATACTTACAGCTTTCCTCCCCACTCTGTTTCCAAGTACATTGGGGGTTCTGTCTGCATGACAGAGGAGTTAAGATAATGCAAGTGAAAGAAAATAAAAATAGCACGATAGTGAATAACTTCATCCACACATACTTGAGTGTGGCAAAGGCTTACCACCCTGTGTCACACCAGGACAGCTCTTCCACGTGAAAGAAAGGGCATTAGAGAGCATTTGGTTATTAAGTCTGTGATAACAGTATTAGAAATGTGAAGAGGCCCAAGCAGCCAGCTTGTTCCTACTCTGCCACAAGGCAGCTGTAGGAAAGCGCACTACTTTCATGTTTTCTTAACTTGAAACAAGTCAGCAGGACTTGAGACATAACAGAGATATCAGTTCACAGCTACTTAGTCCTTGAGTAGCTTGATATAGTTTGGTGAAGATTAGCCCCTCTGTGCTGAGGTACATACCAACTGCTAGAACATAACGTTCTGGTCGAAAAATTGATGTGTTCAATGCCTCTGCACATCAACTCTGAGTATTTCGCCACCAGAAATAACTGCAGTCTCTTAGTAGCCAGTAGCTTTGGTAAAAACTGTTCTAATCCTTGGCTAGTGAAGTAAACCAATGTAGCTCCTTCAAACTCAAAAAGCCGAGGGTGTGCCCACAACTTGAGCACAGCATAGGTGTCTTCTGCCAAATGACCAGGCGCACGGTTATCCAGCAGTTGAAAGGCAGCTCAGTTAAATCTAAAACTTGCTAGTTCCTTGCTTTTCCACAAAGATAAAACTGTCTGCATGTCTGTGGGAGCTTTCCAGAAGACTACAGTCATTCACAGAACCTGAATTGCAGCAAGGCCTACTATTCCTTAGCCTGCAATAAGTCAGTGCTCAGAAGCAGCCAAGAACTCTCAAATGCCTCTATCAAAACCATTACCCAAAATAAATCCATATCATTTTCCCGAATTCTTCAACCACAGATTCAATCTGCTGGCTTTTAAATTCTGAAATTCCAGTAACAAATGAAGCTGGTATTATCCCTGTCTTTAGTGTCTTTTATCACCTGAAAAATACCTGCTGCTACCAGCTCAGCACAGATCCCTGAATTCAGCCAGGGCCAGCTGCAGCGATACACAGATAGCTGTAGGAAGCTTTCCCAGATGTCTGTAAAATATGTCTGGCCACACAGATGCTGCTGCCCAAGTATTGCTTTGACATTTTTAATGTGTTAGCTACCCAGGACAGACATGCTATCTCACAGGTATGAGCAGAAAGACAGTTAACATTTTCATTTATTAAGTCCAAAGAGGCTTATCTTTCAGCCTTGACACTCCAATACAGTACAGCTGCTCCGACACCACCTTTTCAAATCTGTGCTTAAGAATCATATATCTGATAAATTCAGAGCAAGGGTCAACTGTCCTGCTTTCTTTAATAATTTATTAAGAGCTGGCAGGAGCAGTGGCTTTGCTGTGTTGTTCAGTTGTCCTAACAAACCGGACAGTTTGTTTCAGACAGCAAACAAATTTCAGCATGAAATGCAAATGTGTAAAAAGATGAGGAATACTGATCTAACACATCTATACAACTGGGTTGTTTAGAGATGGCAAAGTGTACCAGATGATATTGAAAAAGATTTCTCCCTCCGTGCCCCAGATCATCTCTGAAGGCCCCACCGCTCCTCGCTGCTCTGAAGCACAGTTTCATGCCCACTTCTTCAGCAGATGTTGCCATGGAAGCACTCCAGAGGACACCCCAGGAGCTACAGCCTGGGTATGATTTTGAGAATAACTATATTCAGGCACATGGATGTGGGTTATTTGTAGTTCTAGTGATGGAAAGGCAAAAGAAAGAAAGAAAAAAGCTGCATGTCCTTATGCAACATTTTCACAACTTTAATGGAGCTAGAGGAGCCTATATTTATAGAGTAACCAAGTGTTATAACAAGCTACACTTAAAAAAAAAAAATACAAAAAACACACACATAGAGGGAGACAGTAATTCAGTGTATAAGCATAGCATTTAAATGAAAAAAGAACTGTCCTGGCTGACAACCGCTCCAGCCGTCATCTCTGATGAGAACAACCCCAAGCTGCTCTGCTTGAATAACATCTGAAACAGGACATGGTGCAGAAAATCAGCACGAAGGCCGCAACCGAATTCAAAGAGGAGGCTTGTTTAAAGTTCCCAAACAAATAAGTTACCAGAAGAAAATTAAAGCCTGGACGAAGGAACATGTTCAAAACTTAAATGAACAGCCAACCAGAAAGGACTAACTTCAGGCACAACAAGCTTCAAAGCTGAGTCAGGCACCGCTATGGTGTGAACAGAAGTCAGCCAGCCGGCACAGAGGAGCTGCACGTTTCACTTGTAGCTATCGTAGGTAATCCAGATACGGTGGTACGCTAGCTTCAGTGACGTTTGCATAACCCCAATAACAACAAAACCAAAAGAAAGCAAGCCCATTTTCACCAGATTTTGCACCGCACAGAGAAAAAGACACTCGCACAATTCCTCATCTCAGAGCAAAGTACAGCTATTCGGTGGCAGCCACGCTGTGAGCAGTAGGTTCAGCTCCTCACCATCATGCACCCTTCCGCAATCACCCGGGGCCTTGCCCGGCACAGAGCCTGGGTCATGCCCTGAGCGTTTCCATCCTGCTATTCTCATGTGCAGGATCTTTCAAAAGAATAAACTGAGGACAGCAAGTGGCTGGAAACACAGCCCTAGGCCTTTTAGGAGGGAAAAGGGAAAAGAAAAGGAAAGAAAAGACAAGGGGAAGTCAGCTTCGTTAAGAAAATCCAGCTAAAAATCTTGAGGGTAACAGAATGAGAAGCAGCCTGTATAGCTTTAGACAGAATAAAGCCTGCCAGACAAATTTAATTGTTTTATTTGTTCTTTGATAGAGTTAAAGACAGAGCAGATTAAAGGAACACAGGAGACATCATATTTTGGGGATTTTAGGATAGCATCCGATACTGAGTCTCACAAAATCCTAATTGAAAAATTAATTCAAAAAGACTTGGGAAGAACCAGTGTACAGCAACGCAATTGAGAACTGGCTGCAGGACTGTAAATAAACGATAACAACAAATGGCACTGTATTAAGTTGAGGAGAGGTCGTATTGAACAAATTCGTTAATGACCTGGAACAAGGACTAAAGAGTATTGGTGACAAAATGCAAAGGTTGCATTAACGGCATACTGCGTCTGATGAACACAAACCTGCCATAGGGGAAGAGGACATATCCAGCACCAGGATACTGCCCTCAGATCCCTGGCAGCCGGATCAGGCACGCTCCGGCCACAGCCGCTCGGCATCCATCCCCCTCGCCTCTCACACAGAGCCATGTACTGTACAACATCTCCCTCCCCACCACTGGCCACCCTGTAAACAAACACAACTTTCTCTGTTGCCTGAGAGTCAAATGAAATGCATGGCAGAAATTCAGTCCTCGGCAGATGTCAGGCACGCAGGAGGCCACTGACAGGAGGAAGAGTGAGACCTCCCATTCAGGCACAGCCAGAAAACAAATAATCCCACTACTACAAATAACACAATGCCCTAAATACCACCAAGATTTGTTTTCCCCATTTCCTCAGTATAACTTAAAAAATTGTGGTTTTATGGAATAACATCCCTGATAAATCAGTTTATCCTCTGCATAAACTTACTACATTCCAATCTTTAAGAGAGGAGAGGGAAAAAAAAGTCAACAAGAAACAAGACAAAAAACACCCACAAAAAAAATCACAACAAAAAAACCAAAACTGGGTCTTCCTGGAAAATTTTTGAACATAGAATTTGGTAACACTGATCTTTAAAGGATGAAAGAGATAAAAGAAAAAAAAAAAAATTTAAGTACAGCTGCTGATTTTCAGACTTTGGAAGTACTGAGAGTTAGCACCAGGCTTTGGGTTTAATCAATATGCTGCAGGAAAAGATAAAGAACATGCAGGTAGAACAGTAGTTTTGGCTCCCTTCTGCAGTTTTCATGCCAGAACTAAAACATATTTTTCCCAAATAACAGAACCTATCCATCATTTTTATTATCAGCCTGGATGCAGATCCAAATTTCATCACTTGCTAAGTTGGAAAAACTCTCATTAGCATCTGTGTGTGCAGGGAGCCCATAAGAACACCTCATTAACTCATTAAAGAGGATTCTCACAGAGATTAGCTTAGTCAATCCTTCATTTAGCTACCAATTCGTTCATGTGATGCCATTAAGTCCCTCATAAACAGCCAAGTACTTAGTAATACACAGTAGGAGTTTGGTTTTGTATCACTATACTAGTGTACACCACACTGGTGTCACTATACTGGTATACACGGCTACTGTATTTATGCTGCATCAGTCTGAAAATTATTGCAGCCCAAAATGATCTTTTTTTTTTTTTTCAAACACATGTGAAACATGCCCACATGATCAACTGACCAGCTGAAGTGGACACGGTTGTACCAAAATGGGACTCGTGGTTTATTAATGCCCAATTCCAATGATTTTAAAGCATTCTTGCTCCACATCACACATTTAAACAGTATGGCAAGAAACAGGCACAGGTAAAATAAAGGGTTGCAGTAACACCCAGCACAAAGCTACTTCACTGCTGGCTTGCTGTCTGAACAGGAAAGCAGTCAGCACGGAACCTCTCATCCCCATCTTTAATTTCCAGGTTCTCCTTTTTTTCCCCTTTCTCCTGTGCATTGCTGCTGTCAGACCATCTGCAATCTGTTTTCTGTAAGCCGCCTCTTCCCACACAGCACAGCTGCCTCTGCCAGGAGAGCCTTCCTTCTGGAGCAGGTTTGCAGCGCTGCTTTGGCTCACTACAGTTGTGACGATGGGAGAAAAGCAAAGTCTGCCACTTCAGCATATCAAGACAGATATTCTGTGTTGGTAAACAGCAGTTGTCATCCGGACATGAGACGGCCCTACAGCAGCTCCATTTTACACTGCCCTGCAGGCGCCACGGTGATGATGCTCACGTAAGAGCACGAATACAGTCTCGCAATTGCTGCCAAAGCATCTCCATTCACCACACGGCCATCAGTACTGCTTCCACACGTGTAGGTGTCAGGAGATTCAGTCCATCTAAATTCATAACTTTAATATAAATACACAATTTTATTTCCAAGCTAAAGAATTCAAAGAACATTAATTCAGTCACACCTGCTTAAATGAACCAGATTTCTAGCACCTTTATTAGCTTGCATGTCCATAGTGCCCTTTTATGCACACCCACAGGCAGGGTTCAGACCTTGAAAAACAACTTAATGCTCTTGTTAAAAAGGTTCCAGAACTTTTCATTGCAATTCACTTGGTACCATCCCAATAAGCCTGCAAACTGATCAGCTCAGACCTAGCAACTGCTCTGTTACTAACTGGGCAGAGAAGATGTCCATCCGATCCACTCTGGAAAACAGAAAATAACCTCTGTTACTACAGGATAAACACAGCAGCTTGCTGGACGTGCAGGAATGGAGAACGCGCTGCCCTCAGCTGAGCTGCTTGGTCCCAGGCAGTCCCTCGGAACTGAAGCTGTGCAGTAGTAGATGGCTTTCCATATTTCAGGAAGTTAGACAAAAGATGTTATTAATAGCACTTGGGTCTGGAGAGGGAAAATCCTTGAATGTAAAGTTTCAAGTGACTGCACATTGATGAAGTGGAGTAAATAGTAAGAAAGACTTGCCCACAGTAAAGGATTTTGTGAAAGGGAACTCCACAGCTTGATAACATCACAAGCACCCTAGGAATCTGGAGAATGAGATGGGAGAAACTGTGGGGAGACTGAAGTTAAAAACTGCACACTGCATGGTTCATTTTCCTGGTAATTCCTTTTATTCATTGCTATAATCAACTTGACATGCAAAGCTGTTCCAAATTTACTGACAGCTTTTCAGCTGACATCTAGTTCTCAAGGTATTTTTTTTTAAACTTAAATAGCTAATTATTCATCGCCTTAAACCAGGATATATAACAATGTCAGGAAATCATCTGTTCAAGTTATATCAAAAAGCCTTTTGGGATTAGTTCATCTCTTTTACATGCTGCAGAAAATATTCACTTATAAACAATTAAATCATCATTTGAAATCTGTCTACACTTTTAGCATCTCTGAGTGCAGTCTGAAAAAACACATACAAAGATACATTATTGTTGCATCCAGGATCCAGTGCTGAAAGGTTTTCCTCTGTAGCCTCTTGTTTAGGGGAGGCAGAAGGCTAAATTTATGGGCTAATACAGGCTCTCTGTAAATCTGTAATAGTTCATCTAAATAAATATAATAGCTGCTTAAGTAAATCAAAGCTACAATATTGTCGGGTTATGCCGAAAGCTGAAGACATGCCATGAGGATATCAGCATATTTGACAGAGGTGTATTACTTCCACGTTACAGTTTTATCTGATACAAAAATAGGCATTAATTTAGCCATAAGGGATCAGCCTTTGGGCTGAAACTACAGTAATCAAACCTCATAGTACCCTGCTTTAAGATTAAAAGCTCTTGCATAATAAACAACTTACAAGAGATAGCTAGACATCACTGGAGCAGAAGCACTTAAAACTGGCTTTAGATTTCTATATGAAATTGAACTTCACTACTAATTATATAAATTCAAGGCTTTAGGAGCATGATAAACATTTTGGCTAATTCATCTTAATCACTGCAGCCATATCCTTTTTGTAATACAATTGCTGACCCACTAAAGAAAAAAAAAAAACAAAACAAAACAAAACAAACCACCAAAACAAATTCCAAAACAAAAGGCAAGTAGATCCTCGTGAAACTACAACTTCCTTTCAAATTATGGAAGAAAATACATGGCATTCATGACAGCATACAGATGGAGGGAATGCAGACAGCATATCATTGTTTCAGAGAGGAACTCCTTCACAGCCAAGAAATCCGCTGAGATGGTATCAGTGAACGTTACGGCACAGAGCCCTCTGGCACTCAGTATGCCTTCTGGCCACAAAAGGCACTGCACACTTTCTGCCAGCAAGCCAGAGCGATATCTGGGACTGTGCATTACTATGGTGGAAAAGAAAAATGACAGTTGTCGTAGTTTAGCCCCACCTGAGACCAAGCTATGCACAGTTTCTCATTCACTCCCCCCACCCTCTAATGGAATGGAGGAGAGAATATAGTAATAATAATAATATCTTGAGGTTTAAGATAAGGAAAGGGGGAGAACATTGAAGTTACCATTACAGGCAAAAGACACTTGACTTGGAGAAAAGTATGTATTTATTATTATTAATAAAACCAAAGCAGGATAAGGAGAAAGAGAACAAAAACAACTTCTCCCCATCCTTCTCTCTTCCCAGGCTTAATTTCATTTCAATTCTCTCTACCTCCTCCTCGTCCAGCTGAGCAGCAAGGGGAGGAACAAAGAATGGGGTAGGGAACAGGGGTTGTGGTCAGTTCATCACATGTTGCTTTCCATCCCTCCTTTGTCCTCGAGGGATGAACTCCTCACATTCTTTCCCTGCTCCAGCATGGGGTCCTTCCCATGGGCTACAGTCCTACATGAACTTCTCCAGTGGGGTCCTTTTCCATGGGGTGCAGTCCCTCAGGAACAGGATGCCCACAGCCTGCTTCAGGCATCTGCCTGCCCCAGCGTGGGGTCCTCCCCGGGCTGCAGGGGGATCTCTGCTCCTCCGTGGGCCTCCCCGGGCTGCAGGGGCACAGCCGGCCTCACCAAGGGCTGCACCTCGGGCTGCAGGGGAATCTTGTCAGGAGCCGCATTACTGCTCCCCCTCCTTCTTCACTCACCTTGGTGTCTGCAGCCGTTCCTCTCACAATAAATTCTTCTTCACAACTGGCTCAGACGGTGTTCTCTTCACATCTCCTCTCTTCACATCTCCTCGCTGGACTGGGCTGACTCGTGCCCAGACGGCCACCTGGCAGGAAGCCATAGGGTGAAGGCCACAAGGCCCACAAGGCTCTCGCCTCCCCTTCTCTGCCCTTGCTTCTGCATTTTCACATCTTCTCGCATACAGGTGCGACTGATACCACCGTGGGTTCAGTCTCTGATTCAACCACAGTGCCTGGTGCTGGGGTTTGAGCAGCTACAGCGCAGGTCAGTCTGTTTTCCCTCTCTTTCCCTTGAGGGTGCTGCAGAACATTGAGCAGCGTTTGGTAGATCCTAGACAGGGCCCAGCACAGTGCAGTCAGTTGTGCTTCTTTAGAGCAGCCACAACATCTTTTCAAATACTCCGTCACTTCATCAGGGTACTTCAGTTGTTCAGGACTAAAATTCCAAACTATGGGAGGTGAAGAGTTCTCTACATACCTGCCCATATTCTCCCACATGCCATGCCATACATGACCCATCCCCTCTCAGGGCAGATCTCCGAGTGATATTCCTAAAAAGACTTTTTGTAACCCTAAATAAGACCTCTGCAACCCTAAACAAGCCATATTCAAGAGACATAGCAAAATCATGCTGGCTTGAAAATCCCCAAGATATTCAAAGTTCTCAAAAACTGCTGTAACTGCCCTGGAGGTGAAACAGTGGGGGAAATCATCCAAATACAGATACCAGCTTATTTTTAAGGCCATTCACGTTACCATATCATAAACTGATATTGCACAGTACAACAGAATTATAATTCCCACCATTTTCCCTGAGGTGATAAAGAGCACCACCAGGAAACATATAGCACATATAAGCCTGTAGATAACACAACAACATGAACAACCACTGCAACATCGTGACCAACAACTAACAACCAACACAATTAAGCGTGTATAACAAATTTTCTTTCAAGCCACTCTGTTCAGATCTGTGGTTATCTCAACCCTTCGTTGCCCCATGTTGGGTGCCAAAATAACTGTTGTGGTTTAGCCCCACTCAAGCAGCTAAAATAGCACACACTCTCTCCCCTCTCACTACCCTGCCCCCTCACCCCTTCAGGAGGAGAATTGGTAAAAAAAAACCAAGGCAAAACTCATGGGTTGAGATAAATAAAAACAGTTTAAGAATACAACAGAGGAAAAGAAAACAGGGATGGGAAACAAGCAAACAAACCCTAATAACAGCAAATACTGAAGCAGGTAACTTACAGTACAGTAGCTCACCACGGATCCTGATGCCCAGCTCCCTCCCCAGCAGCAGGAACTCCCCAACTTTCTGCACTGAGCAGGGGGTCACATGGTGTGGAACAGCCCTGGGGCTCATTTGGGTAACCTGGCCCAGCTGTGGGCTAATTGCTAACCTATCCCAGCTGTGTCCCAGCCACAGGGGCCACCAGCTCCAGCTCCTCTCCCAGCTCAGCTGAAAATTAACTCTGTCCTACCCGGAACGAGGACATAGTACATCAATAAATTTACATAAATTTCAAGACTGTTTCCTGACATCTTGAGTCCCCATCCTGGCCACACAGAAAAACTCAGACTAGAATTCAAGGCAGGATGGATCAAGCCAGTTCATCCCAAACTCCCAAAGGACAGAATTTCATAGCCTGATATTCCACAAACTCCAGACCAAGCACTACTGTTAAAGGGAGAAGAGGCTAACAAACAAGCACGCTTGTTTTTCTGACACATAACCGACTGTGCTACCTAGACTGGCAACCCTCTGGACAAAACAAGACAAAAAAAAAATCAAATTCTCATATTTTATTTCCTGGAAGCAGGAAATCATCACATAAGGCCACCAAAGAAGATTTCTACTGACACTCATCTGTATTTGAGCATCTACCACAGAACAAGCAAGCAAGTGCAAATTTCCCAGTGGGCTTCACGCCGTGCATCTAGCATTTCTCCCTTTTCTGGGCTGAATTTCAGTGTCATTGGGGTTATTCCTATAGTTCGATTTTTGGTTTTGACAGGCTAGGAGCTACCAGAAAGTTAGGATTAAAAGCACTAGGTGAGTTATGATTACAATGAGTCCTGTCTCAGGGGCTGCTCTATACCTACATGCACAACAATTTATTCTCAGCTGTCATGAGAAATTGTCAGTGTCCAAGCACTGCACATAAATGTTGTGGGATGCTCACAGTGAAAAACGTAGGGTTATTTTACTGTCCTGGGAACCATGAATTGCCTTTAAAACACAACTGAAGCTAACTGGAAGGAGTCTGAAGCCTGACATCTTCCTGGCAGCCTGGACTGGGGGAAAGTTATAACTTTTTTTTTTTAATAAAACTGAAGAGCATATGCTTCAGTTTCTGACACCATACATTAAAGTAAACCAACATGGAAACTGTAAACTAATGGAATGCTGCAGGCAGGTTCTCACCCAAGCATAAGGAAGAGTTTCCTACTTGCTGTAACAAACCCAGCACTTTTGGAGATGAGTGCAGACTGATTATCCAGGCTTAGCAAAAACAAAAATAAAAATTGCTACACATAAAACATCTCTTTTCTTGAAGATACCATCACTGATCTAAAGCATAAACAAACACTGTTTCTCTGTCAGAGGCAGATAATTTACTGAACATTACATTGCTAATGGCAATACTCCGAATTCATTCAAAACTCTGAATTCATTCATTCCTTAATGACCAGGAGAAAACCTGTCACAGGCACCTGAAATGGAGCTCATGCTCCAAAGTCCTGAAATCAGGACTTTCTCAGTAAGTACCAGCACTGCACTGTGCTGAGCAGAAATGTAATTAATGCACAGCTCTTTAGAGCTGTTTAAATGGACGGAAGATTAAGAAACTCCATGACCTTCCTTAACATGCAGTAAGCAGGATCTTTAAATAGTAATGCATGGGCCTTATCCTCAAGTTCAGCTAAAAAAGAGAATTCATTTCCGAAAAAGGAAGCAAGGAAATGAGTCTCCAAGTTTTTGATTGCTAGCTGAGGAGAAGTAATATAGAAAACCCTAAAAAGGAGTTAAAGTGAGATGACTGTAAGTAATATAACTAAGAGCTAAAACCTGCAGACAGACCTCAGGGGGACAGAAGCAGAGGCCACGGTAGTGTAGCACATATTAATCTTGTCCATAGTTTTCTGCAAGTAATGCGAGATCCAGGGTTGGATATAATGATGGGAGATGGAAAGGCTGTATGCATACACCGGAAAAGTCACTGAGTTACTCCCACTCCACAAATAAATAACGTTGCAGCAGTATACAAGGGAGCATGTCATTTTCTTATGGTTTATACACACATAGCAAGCAGATCATTTGCGAAAGAGGGAGATTTCACAGCAAGGTATGTATAAACTGTTGTAGCTTGGAAATCGCAAAACAGTGTGGATTCATATCATGAGTCAAAAAAAAAAAAAAAAAAAAAGAAAGAAAAAAAAAC
>WHYT01017082.1:440142-462082 GCA_009806455.1 Tetrax tetrax | reverse complement strand
TTTTTTTTTTTTTTTTTTTTTTTTTTAGATTTCCAGGTGCACCATCCTCCTCCCCGCCCCGTCGTGTCGTGCCTGCGTGTTTCGCTATTACCTGGGCTCGACTTGGCGTGGCAGGGAAAATGCGTGTGCCATAGTCCGCAGTGGGGAGTCCTGGCAGCTTGGATTGGGATCGGGAGCGCTTCATGTGAAATGGTTATGTCTCTGTTTCATTGCTATTGATGTTTTAATTTTTTTTTTTCCCTCCCCTCCTTAATGTATTTTTAGAAACGTAAATTTGGCGTGCGTTCTCATGTGCCGTACGTTCAGAGTAGCTAAAATAAAACAGATACATGGAAAACCCCAGCAAGTACAGCAGCGTTTCCATACACAGGGCGTCTAAAGCCTTAGTACTTTGCTGGGTTTAGTTATTAATATTAATTGCTCGATCTTTGTAATTCATATCCTATGGAAACTAATTGCTGAATTGAAGGTTTACCCAACCTCACAGTGCTCCAAAATCATCTTTCTCAGTGATTCTGTGATCTGAAAAATAAATCTACTGAACTTTTCTTAAGAGGAAAGGCCAGCATCCTTCTGACAATCCTCCACATGAAGTTTCTTTTTTTTAAGGCAAGCAGTCTTGTAAATAAGAAGTAGTAAAGTATGGCTTTAGTCAGTGACTACTTAAGTGTAGGCTTAAGAGTGCTTAAGATCAGTAAATTTCTAGAGGAAATGAAGCCTTTAACAAATCTCGTCTTCTATCTATAAAGAGAGGGAAGGAAGCCAAATATTTGATACCAAATAGAAAATCAGTCATCATCCCAAGGAGTAACTTGCCCAGCGTAACCCAAAAACTTCCTAAATGCCTGTTATTTTGCCTTGATGGGAGGTCCTTGAGCTGTGGTCTCTCAAATCAAGATGAAGCAGGCCTGCTTCTTCTCTGGTTCTGGCTTAGCACCAGTTTAACTTCGTTAACTTCAATGGGGTGGATTTGTGTGAATGTGAAGAGTGATCAAGACACCCGTATTTCCAGAAAGGCCCCTGTGGTAGTGACGTGATGAGCTCCGATTCCTCCTCTCCTCAGCCCCAGTTACGCCACCCTTACTCACGCTGAGTGGTACTTTACTGCGCAAGTACTCCCTGCGATGCCTGTATGACTGCTTGTGTGTTACAGTACCGATCTGGGTGAGGTAGAGCGGTGCTTTTTTTTTCGTAACTATTTTTTTCCATCCCTTGAAATAAGAATATATTGGATATCTATTTTTCTTGGGTCGTGAAGAAAACTTCTGAAGATTAAATGTAAAGCTGCGCTGTTAAGTGACTGTACCAAACCCCCCCTGTTTCAGACTTCTGTGCTGGCAGTGAAACAGGCAGGTAAGTTTTCTGTGTGTTTAGCTTTCCCTTGTTGCTACGGGAAGTAGAAAAAAGATTGTTGAAAAATTCATTATCTTGTGCTGAAATTCCTCCGTGCCTGAGGGAATCCGTACCTACATGCTGTGTTCATGTTGGGGTTGTTTTTTGTTTGTTTGGTTTTTGTTGGTTTTTTTTTTTTTTCTTCTCCTCCTCCTTCTCCAGACCCCTGCCCCAGACATTCGCATCGCATTGTTTAAATATTTGCTGTTGAAGTCACTGGCAGCAGGATCGGGCCCTCGGTTGTTTTTCTTTAAAGCGGTTGATAATGGCTTGGATGTGATGTTGTAGAGAGATAATACTATCTGCTGTGTCCACAGCTCCGATCCACTGTCTTGTTACAATCTCAGAAGAAAGCTCCGTACTAAGCAGCCTGTACAGAAAATACGTCTAACAAAGCAGAACCGGCTTCTGCCTTTATGTTCTTATTTATAAATCTCTTGAAAGTTTGCTTGATACTCTTCCAGAACAAGACACAATTCTTTCATGTTTGTTTCATGTTTTCACTTCCTCGTATGACTCTGTTCATTGCTGAGCTTTTGTGTCACTGATTGAGATGTTATTGTAATTAACATTAATTATGCAAACTAGATTGTTTTTAGAGGCTCTCCAACTCTGTATTGATACTGTCAACTTGTTTGTTTGAACAAAAATCCACACATTTCGCCATTCTCAGAGGAAATAGATTAACCACCTCCAAATTAATATATGCATGGGAAACTATAGCAAAATTAAGCTATTTTAGCTCAAGCAGCACATTGAATCTGGATGGAGATGGTGAATACGGTACAGTTGGATCTGAAATACCAAGGCAGGGTAAATGAGGGGAGCAAGAAAGGGGACTAGGTACAGCCATCCGGAGAGACTGTTCATGCTGCAGAGTTTGCTACGTTCTTTCCAGGTAGGCAATAGTAGATTAGTTGGGCCAAATTCTGCACTCCCTAATTGAGCAAAACTCTCACTGAAGTATATTGGAGCTGTCTGCTCGGTTGTGAACTGCAGGATTTCTTTGAGAAAAAGGAAGAAAAATGGCAGAGTTTACTTCATTAATTATTTAGGGAATTTTGGATTTTAGACTCAGATAAAGGTATCTTCCTTTAATTTGGTTTAGAAGATGTTCCAGGTTTTGCTGTTTTGTTTTGTTTGTTTTTTTTTTTTTAAAAAGAAAAACATATTAAAATATCTTTGAAATATACATTCACTTATAAAATATTCCCTGTAGCAATGGTAACATTTTACAATTATTTTTTTTTTTGTAATGTTAATTATAGTTACATTCACAAAAGTCTCTATGTCTGATCCTGAATCGCCCTCTTGAAACACTTCTGAGCTGAGAAGGACTTTAGAATTTCTCCCTAGAAATAGCAATTGTTGTAATATTTATATGTTGTATTGTCGCGTACTCTCAGGAAGAAAAGACAAATAGGAGTGGAGAGAGGAGTTTAAAAGAGAACTCGTTGTCACAGTATCAGATCTGAAAAATACATGCAGACTGGCAGATTATTCCCTGTCTTAAGAATTCAGTCTCTCTAATTTTCCATTTAAATAAGCAAAATTTGGTTTGCAGTTTGCTTTGGGTAATAAAAGAGAGGTTTTTTGTTTCTACTTTTGGTGCAGTGGTCCTCTGGAAAGTTAGAAAGAGTGTCCTGGGGCTCAGCGAAGTGGAGGGTGTATAATTATATGGGAAGGCTCCATAGCGTCAGTGAATTAGCATTAGCAGCTGAGTGAGTTTGTTAAGCTGTAGAGATGGTATTATGGGAATCAATAAAATGCTGATTTCTTTTTCGTATTGCAGATTCCACGTTAAAAGGAAAAGATGCTGTTTGTTTGTCTGCCTTCCACGTAGGTTTGCCAAACCGTTAGTTGATTCGAAAAGGCAGGTTTTTCAGTTCAGACAATAAGTAGTCAGATTTTTTTATGTTTTTTTTTTTAACTCTTTTAAATCTTTATTAGATTGTCTCCCAGAAATCACACTAACATCCTGGCCTGCAAGTGGCTTCAAGTGTGTCTGTCTGTCAGCAGAGGTGAGAGTGAAGGTCACTTATTTTTCTTATGACATGCTGGTGTGGCATTGTTTGTTGTAGCCCAAATACTGTATGCTCCTGGCGTTCCTGTTTCTGCCTTAAATTAAATTATCTCAAGTGTTTGGAGGGTTCTGATGAGATGTGCTGAAATCCATGGTAAAAATAAAAGAAGTAGTGACCTTAACTGTTTTCAGAGATGTGAGTCAGGAGGGCTGATATTAATCACTGTAAGATGTGTAATATGCATTGGCCTTTATTTCTTTGTCTCAAAGCTTCTCCTGCTTTTATACCAGAAAGACGAGTAACCAGATCATTCATCACGTTAAGCGCTTGCAGAGAAATGACAGATCAACAGCCTTATATTGAGCACTGTGTAACATAGTTCTGATGATCTATATAAAATATTTTAATTGGGAGGAGCAGTAAATGGGAATGGCTGTCTTCTAATCTGAGGACTTTGTTGTTTTGTTTTTTTTTTCTTCTTCCTGATTTAAATTAAACTTACGTTCATAATCAAATTATTTTATTTTAAAATATCTGCATGCTATGGCACTTGGCAAAATACTTGAAGCATTTCATTCAAGCTAAGATACACGAATGGCTTTGGGGGAACTTGGGAAACCTGGCTGCCTTAGCGGTGGGTAGCGTAAGTGATGGTAACGCGATGGACTTCATGGAACTAGGAAGGTCCAACTCAGCAGCTTCTCTGAGGATGCTGCAGCCAGCATCTGTTTTGTGACGTGCCAGCAGCATGCGTACGGAGTTCGGAGATCGTGGGGCGTGCGGAGCGTATTCTTGTATGAGTAGAAACAGTTCAAAATGCCGGATTTATGATGCAGGCAACAGGAAAGGTCAGCAACTTGGAAAATTAATAATATGGTTCGTGTTGACATTTCAGAGGGAATGCTGATGGGGGCGTGGTTCCAGCAAATGTAAACTTGCTGGTCCGGCCGCACAGATAAAATAGGCAGCCTTCCTCTTATCTCTTTGGTAACCCAAACCTTTTTTACTGAGAAACTGGCAACATTATGTTTATATTCTCCCTATGCTTTATTGTTTCTGCTAATCTCTTTAATTAAATAGAGCCGGTGAGGGCCAGCGTGGTGCTTGTGGTGCTCAACTACAGCTTAGCAATGACACTCTGCTTTCTAATGATTATGGGCAGGTGAAGTCACAGGAAGGGTGGGGGAGCTGGAGTAATATAATATGCAAGTACATTCCTGATTCCCTACAATACTTGCCTGTAGCTGTAGTCATCCACAGGACTTCGTATCTCTGGCATTGCCACAAGTGTCCAGTTAAGGACAGCTGAAGAACACAGAAATGAAAAAAAAAAAAAAAAACAGGGATGAAGAGATCTCAGCTGAACCTCTACAAAACCTTTTTAGCTCTTACTGTGGGAAATAGGGAGGAAGGTCCCAAGAAATAATGAGGATAAAGTCTTTCATAACTGCAAAATTACTCTGAAAAAGTAGCTTCTAGATAGAGAAGGAATTGTAGACGCTTTGCTGTCTTTTCATAAGCTATTACTAATGTGGTTAAAGCATTTATTCTGAGAACAAGTGCATTGAGAGCTTGGATTCTTCCTCTTTAAAAACTGGAAGTCTATATTTGCTGTGTGGCGAAATAAAATACTGGTTGATTATCCAGATTCAACATTCTCATTAAAAAAAAAAACGCAGCCTGTTTTTTGTGGAAATGAAGTCAGATATTCCTGTGGATGTCTTTTAAACTTTTGCTTATCTTTGTTTCCTTTCTTCATCATCTGCTTTCCTTCTTTCTGCCCTGCTGAATCCCTTTTCTGTCATCATTTTTTATTCCCTTCACTTCTTTCCAGCCTATTTTTTTTCCCCCATTTGTTGTTCTCCTCTCTAGTCTTAATCAACTACCGGTGTTGCTGCTTGCTTACAGAATCACATCCACAGCTCCAAATAACACTGCTCTAAGCAGGGTACAAACAGATAGCAACTGATCCTTCCTTAAAAAGCTTACAGTGGAAACGTGAAATCTGGGGGACTGGCATCCAGCTCCTGGGGTTTTTTTTGTAGCCCACACTTCTTGGTTTTGGTATGGAGAACGGCTATGCCACTGTCATGCAGTGCTAAGGCATGTATTGAGGTATGGGATGCCAGTAACATTGAGTGTCCTCTGCCCTTGGCAAGGAAAAGGTTTGCTGCCGCTGACCCGTAGTCCAAAAGGAAAACGTGAAGGGAGAGCCTATTGGAGGTGTGACATGAGTTGGTGCAGTCATCCAGAAGGAGTCAGGACCACAGCCAGGAATAATACCCAGGTGTCATCAGCTTCAGACACGTGGCCTGTGCTGTAGCAAAGCAGGTTTTTTGCTGCTTCTATGCTTTGTGGACCTCAAAAAAACAAACAAAAAAACCCAACACCACTATTCTGTTTTTATTTATTTGGCTGTCTTCTCAGTTTTAGTCTTTATTTCTCGTCTTTACTATGTCGTGGCTACTAGTGACCTCTCAGACTGCATCGCAGGGATGTTATTAAGACTTAGTGGTTTTTCCCTCATCCTGGGGCTGAAATATTTGGCTATTGCCAAAGAAACTGAGGTCTCTTGAGTACCATGCACCAAAAAGTATGTATGTATATGTTGAAGGTACCAAAATACTCTTTAAAAAACCAACCAAACAAGATTGGTGAAGCTAAAAAAGCCAATATTTGGTTTGTGATGCAATGTGAGCACTAAGGTTTTCTGTGGTGGTGTAAAGGTAAAAGGTGTAGCCTTTTTAAGAGAACCTAAACTATTAAACCTTTTTTTAAAGGACCACACCAATCCTTTGCTGAACCTGCTAATCTGAAGGTTTTGGAAGGTAAGTGGCCCTCCTTCCTATGAGAGGGAACATGCCTGATATAAAGTTTCTAAACAGAGCTGAAGTCTCTTGACCTGATGGCAGTGATGGTCATTGCCTGATATCAGGTGAAAGAAGTAGCAGCCAGTTATGCAATGGGAAAATGCCCAGGAATAGGGCATCCTTCCAGCATTCAGCCAATACAAGGAGACTGTTTTAACTGCCCTTTGATTTGGAATATTTTTAATTTATTCCCTGTTTTCAGATATTTCCGTGCAAATTCTAGGGAAAGGCAGTTTTTGTCTTTTCAGATTGGCAGATTTTTGTAGCATTCCTACCTTGGGAAGTCCAAAAGAGGGGGGAAAAAAAAAAAGAAAAACTAAAAAAAAAAAAACCACCGCAGGTATAGTTTTCTGCTCTCCCCCCTGCCATGTTCAAAATGAGATAGCCTTCCCTTGTTCAGAATAAAAGCTGTGATAATCCATTTCCTTTGCTGTGATAATCCATTGCCCGAATGTCCTGGTAGCATGATTTGATTGTTGCGCATGGACAGCTATCATATCACTCCTATAAAACAACAGCGTTTGAAGTGTTATAATCCAAGAAATCCAGAGTTAAATGGTTAACAGCAGTGACTAATTGCATGCTAGTGAGTATTACTGTATCCTCTTGATTTATGTCCCTCATTGGCCAAGACAGACTTGCAGATGAGTTCTTAACATGTTATTTAACAAGATGGTAGTGCTCTGTGTTTAAATTGCTTGTTGTTATTGTTTTGGTGTTTGGTTTTGTTTTTTTTTTTTTAATTCTCCCTCCCCAGTGTAGGGTTCAGACCTCTTTATTAATTTTATGCAAAAGCCACAGATCCAGATTCCTTCTGGAGCTGTTGCAGCACAAGTGAACAAACTGCGCAGGGCTTCTTTTAAGAGCTATGAAAGCCTGCGCTCCTCACCCAAGAAAAGTTAAGAATCCTTATTATCTTGGGTTTTTTTCTGTGGTTATTTGGTTGGGGTTTTGTTTTTGTTTCGTTTTGTTTTTTTTTTCCTGTCCCTTTCTTCCCCACTTGAACTTTGATTCTGAAGGAGCTGTAGCAATTACACAGCCTGCCTTACATCTTTCCATTCAGAAGAGGGTGGGGTGGGAAAGAAGATCTGCATTGAACTGCAGATCTTCTCTCTAGTCCCTTCACCACCCCCAAGTCACACTTCTTCAACCTGAAAAACAGCAGAGGAAAAATTCCCCCTTGAGTGCTTTTTCCTGGCTTTAATGAGCGATTAAAGAAAAACCCTTCTTTTACAAAGAGAGGAAGTAGTGTAGGTGAATGCATCTAGCATCCTTTAGGAAAGGGTCACCACCATGGGGGTATTGCCAGGAAAAGTTGCCAAATCCTCCTGGATTCTGCACCAGGCTGTTGTGAAAGGCTGCTATGAAATGAAGCAGCTAGATAGCCGGTGTGCGCATGCATATTTCTGAAGGTTATGCTGGATTTCTGCCATACCACAAAACTGATTAGAATAATTTATAATAAAAAGTGGGGCATGGATTTCAGTAATGGATAATGTGATGGGGGAAGGAGGGAAGTGGGTGGCAGGGAAGGCAAATCTGATGGTTTTCCTGGTCAGTGGATGTACCCTAAAGTGTGAATTTCCTACCACCGTCCATAGGAAGAAGCTACCACCCTCACTTTTTTCCAGATTTGATTGCTGTATGCTTGGCTTAATATATATATTGTGTGCTTATGCATTGCTGTTTGTTTGTTTGTTTATTTGCAGTAGGACTCGGGATATTCCAGGTACTTTCCAGGTGCTTACAGATAATCTCTGGTGCAAGGACTTCAGAAATCTGAGAGAGGCCAGAGAAAAGCAAATAGGTGGGAATTCACAGGTTAGTATTGAGAAACAGAATGAGATTCACAGGACACGGTGCTTTGGAGGAGTGCAGGTGTGTAGCAAAGGGGTCGTGCAGGTGAGATGGGGAGGAGGATAGTGCAGTGTCCTCCATGGCAGAAAGGGGCACCGTGCAGACAATGCCCAGCGTTCTGACTGCTGAGCCTTCTGTCTATTCTGCATTTATCAGCCATCCGGGCCTGGTAAATGTGTGCGTTTTGGTCCTCGGTGTGTCTGGAAAGAAGAGAGATCCTTTGCTTTGCTTCTGCATTACAAGTCAGTTCTTGGTCAGTTTAGAGCTCCCGACACCTGATCTGTCTCTTGCTTGCTTTCCTCTGTAAGTGGAGTTATTCTGTCATGTTGTGTGCAGAGAAATGCTGTGAAAATGAGAAAGCAGGGGAATGAGGTATGTGAGTTGTGTGCATGCAACATGAGGCTTGACAAGGCCAGTGAGAAGTAGCACTGGGGTTTTGCATGTGCATTCCTTGGGGCACAAAGTGTCATCGTCTTCAATTCCATTTTTGCTGTGATTAAGGCTCCTGAGCATGTCTGTAGCACAAACCAGAAAGCAAATAGAAAATGTTTTCTCTTCAGCCGTCATTCTAGCACTGCTTATGTGCGTATGAATCATTCCTCCTCCATCTGGAAGGATGAGATGCAGAGCTCTTTTCTAAGGAGGTATCTAACGTACATCCTCATAGCAGCCAGCAATTGGCATGACAAAAGGGTTACAGCTAGTGGCTGGCACTTTTCCCATCCATCTTGCCACTGGAAACATAATGCTTTTGCAATGTGCTTGTTCTTCAGGCACCAGCACACAGAGCCAGACCTTGAGACACGCAAACAGAGCGGTTGTGTGTTGTTTGCTTTTGTTTCTGGTACCTCCTCAGCAGCCCAAGAACTAGGAAGCGGCAGTAACAGTGATGAACTGTTTTGTTTTTTTCATTAGCGTGTGACATGGAGCGGATGGGAGCTGTGAGGTACTCGTGAAACATCCTAGGTGTGGGAAGATGAGCAGCAAGGCATCTAGCACTGCCAGTGTAACATCAGGTGTGGCACGAGACCTTGTTTTGCCTCTAACCTTGTATGCTTTGCACAGGACAAGGCAAAATTTAGGAGTATTGAGTGCACAAGGAAAAGTCTGATTTTAAAAAGTGTCATCTGTTGTTCATGTAAACTGACTACCTTGTCTATATTCTGTCCTTCACTTGGTTTGCAAGAAGACCAAGGCCCTGACCCAATTAACTTAGTCTCAAGTGTTCCTGTGATGTCAAGGAAGAATTTTATTGCCCATCTTTTTGTAGAAGAGTGTTTAATGTGGTGTCAGAATGGGCAGTAGAAAGAAGGGCCCCTTAATCTCAGTACTCTGTTTAATGAACCTACTGTTGTCTTTCTCTGTTGCTGAGCATGACTGGAAATGTCCTCATCTTGCAGCAGTGACCAGCTCAATATGCCGTTCAAAGCTACATATAGAAGCTGGATGTTCTTCTGCTGAAGCTCCTCGGGGCACTCTTGAAACTCACCAAACACACACCCATGGGACTGGACATGTCTTCACTGCTTCCTTCTTTTGAAGAATGGTTGGAGATGAGGTAGAGGAGAGTCAAGGATACACTGTCTGCCCCCAGGGCCTTTGCTGCATTTAGCAAGCTGGTTTTTGGACCAGTTGTTCTCAGAGCTGGGACCAGGGGCTCTTTCTCCCTAGGGAGTGCCCGAGCAAAGAGGAAGAGCCTCTCTGCTCCCCATTCCTGCTCTGCATTTTGACCAGTGTCTGTTCTGCAAGGCAGGCTCATTTCTGCTGCAGGAGCTGAGAGCTGTCCCTTCATCTCACAGAGGACAGTCTGGAGGTTTAGGGCACTGCTCCTGCAAGACCTCAGCCAACTTGGGTTGGAGTGGGAATGGCAGGGAGGAAATCTTCAGTCTGCCTCACCTGAGGGAGCTAAGTCCTGCTCTGCTGCATGCATGCAGACTTGTGCCCACTGCTGCTAGTGCCTTGTATACAAAGTGAGGAACTTTGGCTTTTTGAAGGACAAATCTTAGTGCATGGCTGGAGGAACCTCCTTTCTGCTTCTCTGTGATGGGGGGGTTTAAGCAGCCCTGTTTTTAACATCTCTCTAGGCAACGACATGCTGATCTCAGGGCTGCCGGGTACTGGCCTGTTCCATAGCCTGCTTTGGGTTTGGGGGAGAGAGAGAGATGGCTGATGGGGTCTGTAGGCTTTCTGCAGCAGAGTTCCTGTTCTGAGGCGAGAACAGCTGTGCCCCTTTCCTTCAGAGCTCTTGTGACAGCAGGCAGGGACTGTGAAACCCTCCCATGCTGCTGAAGCTGAACACTGCATGAGAGAGACTGTATCTGCTCCCTCCCAAAGTGCTTTCGGGAGGACGCTCTGGAGCTGGGATGTGAAATGGTGGTAGAAAGCCACTCTGCCCTGGAGACTGAAATACTCCTGCGTATTAGTGCTCTGTGCTGGACTTTGTATCTAGGGAAGGCTTTTCTTTTACTATGTCTCAAGCTTCTGCTTTTATCTTTCCTCTAATACATAATAGCCTGGAGAAGACCCTTCAAACAGGGATGCTTTGTTACTTTCTTTAGCTTCATGATTGCTATTTATAATATAGTGTAATAAACACGATTTGCATTTCTGGCTTATTTCAGGGTGTGTGCTTGCGTGTGAAAAAGATCTGGATATGTTGACTCTGCCATCTTTCTTACCTCTGCCTGAGATATTATGTGCTTACAATCTTTCCTGCTACATGACAGCTATGGAAAGGAAATAACACTCCCTGTGCTCGTGGAAACATTTCAGCAGCTTGACTTTGGGAAGTAGTGCAGTGCTAACAGGGATGGGGGGGTGATACGTACAGTGGCTTGCTTTGAAAACTGCTCCTGGATCCTGCAGAGCACGGTCGGCAGGCAGAGGTTGTTCACGTTGCACACTTCACTTGTAGTGTCCAGCTGCAACATGCTCCATGGATATACCTTCAGCTCAGCTTTTCTTTGTGTTGACAGGTCAGAGTTCAAAGTCTGTGGACCCCTGAGGTGACATAATTGTGTTTGCATTTGTGCTTGTATGTGTACGCTCAGCAGGTGTATTTTCTCCTGTAACGTGTTCGATATCTTCCAGCCTGAGTCAGCTGTGGGTATTTCCACTTGCTGAGAGGCTGAAGACCAGGTTCCCATGGCGTAAATTCCACCTAAGGCTCTGCACTTGAAGGCCAGAGTCAGCAGGAAGGAAATAAAAGATACAGAGACTTGGGTGCAATTTAGGGCATGTGAATCTGGTTCCTCCTCTCCTGCAATACCAGTGTGCCACAAGCATGTAAAGTAGGAGGATAGTAGCAAACAGGCCAGGCCAATGACACTATTTTCACTTTCCAGAGTGTTTGTAGACATACCGAACTGGACTCACCACATCTAACCCAGGTCCAATTTGAATTCTCAAGGCAATCCCATCCATGTTTAGGCAGAGCAAAGAACCTGATGCAAGCAGTGCTCCTTATTCCTGGAAAGGTCCCAGCATCTCACAATATTTATCTTCTGGAGAGTAACTGGAGGGGTGGAGGAGACGCCTGGAGCTATGCTGGTGCATGTGTTGTTTCCTGGTACCCATCAGCACTGGGTGGATCCAGTGTTGATGGAGGGAGATGGTTGGGCTCTCGGACCAGGGGCGCTGAGGGTGCTCTGCAGCATTTCCAGCACCCTTGGCTGTGGGGAAACTGAGCGCTCCCAGGCTTGCTTGTGGCCATAAAGAGTGTGATCTCTCACTGTGTTGGCCCTGGTAATCTCTGACTATCAATCATCCTCTTCTCGTTTGGAAGAACTTTGACTTAATAATAATGAGAGATGCATCAGCTTGAGTAATTTCTGTTTTAAGATATTAAGCTCTGTGAATACTGAAGAATATCGTCTCCTAGGCTTTTGAGCAGTTCTGACTGTAATGCAGTGCTGTTCTTGGAATGATTTGTTTCAACTATAGGGCCAGTTTAAATAGAGCTATTTAAGTATATGTTGCTGTTCCTCATACATCAAAAAGTGAAGTTCAGTGAATGATGAGTTAGCATGGGGCACCACAATGAGATAAGAACTCATCGTAGCTTTGCAATAAATGGCAATGCCATTAGAGGAAAAAAGACTTTTTGTCTATAAGCTTAATTGGAAAAGCCAGAAATCTCAAGTGAAGATTTTTCGTGTGCTGACCAACTGCAATAAGAGCAAACTATTAAGAGCAAATTTCTGTGTGCAGAAGGTGTCCAAGATTTCGATTGCTGCATGAGCCACGTGGCTGTGGGATATTTTCCTATGTGTGCCTTTTATGTAGATAAGTGACATACCTGATTTCTGGTCCTGGAGGGGAAACATAGTGCCTTATTATTGAACAGCTTTCCAAGATGCAGCAGTTGTCATTAAAACTCAGCAGTGGACAATGGAGCCATATTTGGCAGGTGCGGATTTTTTTTTTTAAAAACTTTTAATGGCAATGACTTGCAGTTATGTCATGCTGTAGTTTTAAACTGTGCAAGGTGGTTTGACTCGTTTATGTTCTCACTCAGGTCTTTAATGTGTGCACACAGAAGAAACTGGTTTCTGGGATTGCTGATCATATGGACCATTGGAGGTGGGGCTGACCAGCCCTGGTGTACAGGGGTGTTAGGCACTTGGTCTTTCACTGAGTTTTGTAACAAAGCCACTACGCTCAAATTTCCCTGTTTGTAGAATATGGGTCCATCCTGCAGTTCATAAGGAATTTTAAGAAGAATGATGTGCAAGATCCATGCCACTTTTCCTCCCTATGTGGTGCTTACTTTAACTTATTGCTTTTAGAATCATTGTACCACTGTGGTCTCGGTGATAGTTAGCAGGACACTGCGATCTGCCCATCTGCAACAGCTCTGCTGGAAAGGTCTAATCTGCAGGAGCCCTTGTTTGCTTTTAAGGATGAAATGCAATTGAGCATCTGGTGAAGTCTACTCTATGGTATAAATCAACTATAAATATATACCTGGGGATTTTTTAATCATTAGGCTTAAATTGATTATTTCCTACCAGTTGTAGGAGTCCTAAAAACTACTTTTTCTCCTTCCATAAGAAAAATACCAGTTTGGTGGGCAAATGCTATGCTATGGGTAAGATGTGGCAACAATAATGCATGAGGAACAGTGTGAGGAAAAAAGACAGCTTTCTATTCTGCGTCATTTCTGATTTTTTTTTTCCTTCCTAATTACGTAGAGTTGGAAGAATAAGCTGGTAGGATATGAATGTTGCCATCCCATAGTAAGAGTTGTGGTCATGTGTGCCATGCAAGTATGAAGCTTCAAGAGACTATGATGTGTTTTGAGGACAAGACCAGGAATAATTCAGGCCTGCGCATGGCTTTCTCGGGTGGAAGGTAAGCTGAGGGAATGTCTGCAAAGCCAGTGCCCAAAGCTGGAATTGTGCTCCCTGTTCCAGTTAAACCAATACATAAACAAACCAGTTCACTTGATGTTCCCATTAATTTGGACTGCTTACCTTTCCAGTTTTTCCAGCTTGTGATTTGAGCAGAATGAGCCAGTAGGAAAAATGAGTCTGGAACTGGCTTGACTTGTCTCTGTTTCTCCCCAGAAATCCAGTTTCTTTTCTACCACCAAAACAGAGACGGACTCCACAGCTATTGTTCAGGACACCTGAGACTCCCCAGCAAAATCATCTGCCACTGCCTACAAAAGGGAGAGCAAAGGAAAACTCACAATCCTTTGCCAGCTCCTTCTGTGCCTCTCTACCTACTGAGGCTTTTCTCCACTACACAAATGGTGTAGCAGCTGCGGCTTGAAAATCACTGGGGCTTTCCCCTCACCCTGGGGTATTTAACTGTATTCAGCCCTGGCACCTTTACAAGCACAGCCAGCAGAAGCTGTGCGTGGGGCCAGTGTCGTGTCTGTGCCGAGCGTGCTGCTTCTGACAGCTGTGCTCTGCCTGCGTCTCCTTCCAGCATGGCCACAGCACATGAAGCAGGCTGGCCCATGAAAAGACAAGTTGTACTGTTCGTCTGACTCGAGGCCTTCAGGCCTGTGATGACCTTGAGCCTCTTATCCCTGAAGATAGTAGGGAGTAGCATGAATAAAAGCCTGTCCTTTTTAATGGAGAACCAAACACTTGGGTAACAGAGGGATCTCTGGGACTGGTTGCAGTGGGTTTTCCCCACTGTGTGTGTGCGTGTGAGAGGGGGCATGGTAGGGAGAAGGAGACTGGACAACCTTTAATTGAGTTGTGTAACTCCACCACAGCGTGATCATGACACGTGTTTATGACTTAACCAAGAACCACTGAAGATGCAAAGCCCCTCCATGTCCTCCCTGTTCCAGGAAGTCCTGACAAGGTTCTGGCAAAACAGTCAACAAGTCCACATGAGTCCCTTTGGTGTTTTAATGCCTGTGGAAAGAGAAGTCGGCAGTGGGAGTCACTTTCTGGCTTGTGTTGCTGACTGTGACCAAAAAAAAGAGTCTTCTTGACCTGGAATAATGCTGAGGCTGCGTGCAGGCTGGTCTTTCCCTCATGCCTTGAGTCATCTGAAAGATATTTATTTGGCATCAAAGTAGACCCTAACATTCCATAGGATCTCCTGGTGGAATTCAGAGGTCCACAGCTGAGGTCTGAGGCCTGCCTTCTCCCCAGGCTCACTTCGCTATCAATTTTTATACAGTTCTGCATGACATACTAGTATAAATTTTGATGTACTGTATTCTTACCTGTCACTAAGGGCTCCATGCTTTTGTGTGCTTCCTTTGGATCAGTGGATGCAGATGATATGTCCACCTACCAAAACTGTTTCTTTTGTTTCCTTGATGTTACTAGAAGCCATCCTCAAGTAGGTTCTGCTAGACAAAACAAAATTAAACCTGTGGACCTCAAAAGCTTGGAACCTCAAAGACCACCAAGTAGGGAAATTTTATCTCTGGCAGCACCAAGGCCCTCTGACACAACAGATCACAGCGATGAGCCATGTCTCTTGAGACTTTGGAGAACAGGGGCTGGATTTCTCTTCCAGTACTGAAGGTTGCCAACCTCTGACCAAAAGAAAGAGGGGGAATAAAAAAGAAAAGAGAAATACGAGTTGGTTTCATTAGAAAAAGAAAAAGGGATATGCTGAAAAGCTATAACTGGATTGACTTGAGTTTATGATCAAGACTCTTGCAGTAATTGGCTGTGATCTACTGTAATGTTCACACATTGTACTGGGGTGGGTTCTTTGTTTGCTGCTGTCTTGCCTTTTAGTCTTGTGTGTGCACAAAGACGGGGGAATAGCATGTCAGGTGGTAAGACATCTCCCACATGTGCATCTAATGGACTGACGTTCAATGACTGGGGTTGAGGCTAAACTGTGTCTTAGACCAGGGAAAAAAAACCCAAGTGAGTAAATGAAGCCGCTATAGCGTTGTTCAGTGTGCGGAACACAGCCTGGCAGAGGAGATGCTGGCTGCAGCACTGCACATCTTCCTGGCCTGAGTGATGATATGTCAGGGAACTGAAATCCTCTGCGTTGGTTCTGGATCTGGCATATGTGATAATTGAGATTTACTGTAGGCTCCAGTGGGAGAAACAGAGGGGGCTGCAAATTTCCAGAAGGTCATTTGAATGCCCTGTGTACTTGCATGGGGAATACCACCTGGGAAAGGGGTATTTCTCCTTCTTTAGGAGGAACTAGAGATCAGCAGAGACCATTTGCTCTAGCATTACACAGTAGCGTAAAACTCAGTCAAGGGATTTTTATTTTTTAATTGTTAGCAAATTGGGGAGTAGTGATAGAAGTCACTAGAGCCATGATTAACTGTGTTGGTTTTGGTTTTGTGGCTGAACCAAAAATGTGGGTTGGTTTGAACTGAAAGATGAAAAATTTATTTTGCTAACCCCAAAAAAATAAGATTTTGGGTAATCTTAAACCCCTGTATTTTGGATTGTCTAAACTCCTTTAGGTTTAAGAGTAAGAGATTGAAAACAGTTTTCTAGTTTTAGAGAAACAGGAATCTTAAGGGCAGTTCACTGAATTCAAATTTATTTCAGTCCTCCTGAATCCACATTTTGCTGGACATAATGTGGGACAGATTCACCTGCAGAGGGAAGGGAGCTGTGGTTCCCCTCAGCTGCTCGCTACACGAGCAGCTAGAACCTCTCCTGTATCACGGGGGTGTAATCACAACTGTTCGGCTCCCTGACGCAGAGCAGTGTTGTGCGTGCTCTTGAAATAGTTCTCCAGACCAAAAAACTTCCCAGCACCTATAACAAGGCAAATAAAACTGAAAGTCAGTCACAGTGAGAAATAGAGCTTGGTTTGGTGTTTTTTTTTTTTTCTGTTTTTTGTTTTTTTCCAAAGAGCAGTGTGCATGTGGAAGGCAAGTGAAAATGATTCCCTAAGGAACAAGCAGTAAAAGAGCTGAAGAGCACAGCTAAACAAAGGTCAGACCGTGGAGACTGAATGCAGTCAGAGGCTAAACCTATTTGCAATGCATACAGAGAGCGCAGTATGAAATGAAGGTGGCCAGCCCAAGGAACGTTACCATGCATGGATAATACATATATATGCAGATAATATATGCAATCATACCTTCTGAAAGCCTGTCATCAGAACAAATTGCAAAGCACAGAACATGCACAGGAGTACAAGAAGATGTAGTTGGAGAATGTAATACTGAGATCACCACAGAAACAGTGTTCCTTGGGGGTTGCTTTCTTTGAAGCAATCCTTTAAGGCTCTGGAATGCATTGGCAAGCAAATTCACAGAAAGTGAATTTCCAGATAGGTGCAGGAGCTAGGTACAGTGACATTTCAAGCACATGAATGCAGAACAGATTGGTGCCAGCTTTATAAAAGCTAAAAAATAAGCCCCTCAGATTCAGCTGCTGGGCACAAGATCGGCCCATGTGGCAAAGCCTGTGTTGGCATCTCTATATGAAGTGCAATACAGTAGTGCTTTGCTATGGAACAGAAAGTCTCACGAGCCTGATTGGAAACACTCTGCAAAGCCAGTTTTACAAATGTATGTGCTGAGCAGCGTTTTTAAAGAATACAGGAGGGATTTCAAGGAAGAGGGAATTAAGGAGGTTGTGTGAGACACTGATACAGGTCCTTGCATCCCAACAGTATGTATGATCCATGCTATGTTCTCGTTGTCCCTGAGACATTAAGCAAAAGGTGAAAGTGTTAAAAATAAGTGTTGCTGATTCAATGTACTTATCGACCAAGTTATTAGCCTATGGTTCTGGTTTAAAGAAATAAATGCTATTTTGAACTGTTGTGTACAGAAAGTCTAAATAAGGCCACCTTGAGAACTCTTTATGATAGTGTGGTTATATGAGGAAGGTACAGAGATGAGAAGACTTCCAAAAGAGGAAATCATGTCTAGACTTCAAAATGCCAGTTCTCAGTTTTGTTTTAGGTGGTGATACCGTGTCTGGTATCTTTGAGCCTGTATGGAGGAGAAATAATCAACCGAGAGAAGGAAACCATCAGTAATGTGAGGAGATGCCTTGTTATAATTTCAGAGTAAAAGTTTCTAAACTTTCATATTGAAAACTGTCACCAGCCCTCAAAATTTGTCACAGACTAGAAAGGCAGCATATATTTTATTGACTGATATTGTATCCATTTAATACCACTGACCAGCAGTGATGGAAAGTGTTCTCCTGAAGGCAGTCTGCAAAGTCTTGACTAACTTGTGTGCTGTAGACAGTGTGCCTTCTTCATACATTTTATGTTAAAGGTTAAATATTTTGGCTTCTTTCATGTTTTTGCTGTCTTGGGGCTTGGGATGAATGTGCTCATTCCCAGCTTTTTTTATACAGGTGACTTGATAAACGTAAATATAGAACATTGGACCTAAGGAGTTAAGTTCACTACTTCTGCTAGTTCAAATTAAGTTCCCCCCATTTTGCATATTTTCTGTGTGCACTATGCCACTGATGCTGAGGTGGGGGGCGATCTCAAACTCAGTAGTTCCCCAAAGAAGGAGGAAAACAATTATTTATGTTGTTTGTGGTTAACCTACAGAGCTGTATTAATGGTCTGTGAAACTTCTTCGGCTAGTTGACCGAATAGAAACTTTTGAGAAACCATTTGAACTTGAAAGAGAAGTTCCATGAGAAGATGGGATAAGACCGAGTTAAAATCATCAGGAGAGCAATTTGGTGTGCATATGAACATCCTCTTGTGATGGATTTCTGGGAAGTAAGAAGGCAGAGAGGGCTGTGTATTTAGGTGCTGAGGGGAAGAAGCCATCAAGTGGAACAAAAAATCTTCAGTACAGCTGCTTCTTTCATTCAGGTGACAGTGGTGATCCATGCTTGGATGCGAATACTGGAAATTTCTCTTGAGGTGCAAATAATTGCATTTTGTTTTCCTGAAATTAAAATACATTGGAGTGTTTTTCCAGGCATAAATGATAGCGTAACACTTAAAAGTTCAAATGGATCCTTACAGCCACTGAGATAATTATATTCTTAATGTTTAAAAGCTGTGCTTGCAAACAGGACTCGATGCTGTCATGTATCTCCTGTCCCTTCCCACCTGCACGCATTCACTCACAAATAAAGTTTGCCCCTTTACAGGGAATAACGTAAGTGAACAAATGTTAGGGAAAAGTCAGACTTGGTTGGATTATTTTTTTTCCCTAGACTGTTAATGTTCCAGCATATTTTCATATAACAAATCTTAATTAAGGAATTTTACTTAACACTGACCTAGGGCTTTCCTAGTCTTAGAAGAGGAAGGCAATGCAGTTACTCTGAAAACTTAAACAGTCCTAGTAAAACTTTGCTTTTTCTTCTGTGCTGTCGAGTATACATATGTTCACTTCAGTCCTTTATTGAGGGACAGGCATTGGTTTTTTAATTATTTAATTGTGTAAGCTTCTTTGTAGGGATTTTAGCAATATCCCAGGCTTTCTTTTACTCCATTATGTTTTCATGATTATTTTCATCCATCCGATGATAGTTCTTGCAAGGAAACTGTCAGCGTTTCCCTTTCTCTCCTTTGCAGTTTCTCAGAGAAGACAGAGCTTTTTTTTGTTGTTTTTACTTCTGGTATCGCAGTGGAAAATAAAAGCGAGTTGCTTCCCCCCCCCCATTTGTGTGTACCCACAAACAGACACACACGCACGCTCTTTCTCTCCCACATGTGCGCACGCATGCGAGCGCACACAAGGAGTTTGTTCTTGCTTGCGCACAGCCAAAAGAGGCCGGACACTGCTGTCTTCAGCTCAGTGGAAACTGGCACCATCCCATCCTCAGTAAACAACAGCATGACGTCAGCTCACGCAGCGGTGATAGCAGTCCAACTTGAGAGACTTTTTTTTTTTTTAATTTTTTTTTTTTCAACTGGCCAAGCTGTTGAAAGGCTATCGCTGGGTCTGATAATCTCTGGCTGCGCTTGAGAGGAATTGGTGCAAAGGTGGGGGGAGGAATGGTTGGTTAATGACAGAAATAATAGAGCAATTCCTGATAACTTCATATGGGGTGGAGAGGTGGTTTTTGAGCCTTGCACTGAAGGATATTTTGATTCCCACCTCCGTGGCTACGGTCATTCTCCCTGGTGTTACTCCAGGTTCTGAAATCCTGGCTGCCCTGTAGAATTCACATTCGTTCTGTGCTGGAAGTCAGGGAATAATTAAAGTGCCATATAACAGTCAATCAAGCAGATGATGAAATTTGACTTTTCTATTGTGTTGAATTAAGCACTTTCATTATTATTTTAATTCCTGATGTTTGCTTTATTCACTTGTAGATATAATTCAAAGAACTGAGCCTGCTAAGATTTTTACTGTTTTCTGTATACTCATTTCTGTTTCTGGGATAGAAGTTGTCGAAGCCCCAAATAGCGACCACAACACCCAGAAAAGGTTTACTTGACAGATACTTGGTTATCCACCGTTATTTAGGCTAGAATAAAGGTACCATTTTGTGGTGCTGGTTTCAGATAAGGCCTTCAGAAAAGCAGCTGTTTTCCTGCAATGCTGCAAACCCCTTGACTGCAAAGTTAGCGAAGCCTCCATTGCATTTCTGAAACAGAGCCGCTGTGACTTAAATTTAATAACAGATGGTTCTCCTCATAACCCCACAGTTGAAAGAGACTTTTCTATTGTTCGGTGCTACCACTGAAAACTCATTCCCATTATGAACTTACAGAACTCTTATGCCAAAACCAACAGTTAAAAATGAATGGTTTGCTCTGGTAACAGGACAAAACAAACATGAAAATCATTGTGTTGTGACAGAAAATCGGAATATTAAAGTAAAAGAAGTTGATAAACCTACCAGAATAACTATTTTATGGGCTATTCTTGAATCAATGACACTTCCAAGCAAATATTTCAAGGATATAAAGAACAGGGCATTGACTTCTGCTTTGTTTCTTGTACTGCTGCAAAGATAGCAAAAAGTTCATATTCCATTTAGGTCCCATCACGAGGGATTTAGAGTTTTGTGAAATCCTGGAAGGGAATGTGAATAACTGCCCATATTAACATTTTCTAATGTACAAACTTTTACATCTGCTTTTAGGGTATATTCAGACTAGATTAATCATACAATCTGTCTTTGTAGGGAGGGCCAAGAAAGCAAGTGGGAAATAAAAACTGGACTTTTTCTAGGATAGTGTCTGTACTGTTGGTAGCTTTTGAGCCTTTTGATCAAATTTGATGGATATGCACAAGTCTCAAAGACTCAAAACTCCTGTGAAAGTGGGCAAGACAGCGAGGATCTGTCTGAGCCCGTACTTCTTAATGAATTTATAGAGCAAGTGTGGGATAGACCTGTGCATCTCCTTAAGAAAATGGTACAACTGGGATTGCTGATCTTGCAGAGGGGAAGGAAAGGGTGAACGGTAGCTCTTTCAAAACCAGGAAAATCCTGACCTGCTGCGAGTCTGGCTGTCCTTGGAGACTCGTGTGGCTGCTTGACATCCTGCTCCCCAGAGGGGCTGGCATGCGGCAGGGCCTGACCGTTCTTGATTTATGAGAAAAGCCCAGGACTGTTTTAGAAGAGACCAGGAGCCAAGCCATCAGAAAACTTCTGCTTGAGAGCTTGCAGTAGCACAAGGGTTGATAGCTCAGGTAAGGAATTTATTCAAGACGAATTGGCTGGAGTAAACCTTCCCAAAAATCTCAGGCTAAACAGCCAGGCTGGCCATGGGTGAGCTGACGAGTGATTGTGGGCAGAATCGGAGCTCTGCTGCAGCGCAGGAGATTGGTGAGGTGGGTGGTGAGGCCCCAGGAGCTGCATCAGTGTGGTGAGGTGACCTTTCCCCAGCTGCACACTTCTTACACTTTCAGGGCCCGCGGGCAACCCCAGCATCACAGCTATGGCCCTGTGCAAACGTGAACTCACCAGTGCGTAGAAGAAAGGCAGGCCTCTTCACTTGTCCTTCTCAGGCAGGTACAACACAGGGCTGGGCAGTGTCACCTGGGTACAAAGGTTGGAGCAGATTGCCTTAGGTCTGTTTGTTATCTCTTTCTTTCTGGGTGACCTGGTGGCAGGCTGCTAGGCTGACAGTGCCTTCCCTACAGCCTGCCTCCTTTCCTGGGGTCTGGAGAGGGTGGAGTGGTGGCTTGCAGGGTTGCAAAATTCTTACAGCAGGCTTAGCCGAGCAGAGATCTCGTCCTAGGTCACTTCAGCAGTACTGTGCGTTGCACAGGGCTTGTCACCACCCCTGGCAAAACTTCCCCTTCCAAAAACTCCACCAGCCACTAGCAGAGGCAGTTAATCTCTCAGCTGCAGCCTCGCTGAAGATCTGTTATGCCATGAGTGGGAGGAGACGTGCAGTAGGAAAGTTCCTTTATGTTCCTTTTTTTTTTTTTTTTTTTTT
>WHYT01017082.1:409421-428459 GCA_009806455.1 Tetrax tetrax | reverse complement strand
TTAGGTTGGTATTTTTTTTTTTTTTTTTTTTTTTTTTTTTTTTTCTGCCTTCCTTTACTGTCTCTCATCTTGTCCAACCAGCCTGTTACTGCTCAAAGCAGGGAGATGAGCCGGTGGGAAAGGCCTGTGTGCTTTGCCTCTACATCCAAGCGGGGTAACATTTGCATTTGCTGCCGCTGGTAAGCGTTAGCCAGAGCTGCTCACACCAGCCTGGACCTAAACCACAAGCCCGAGATGTGTTGCAGCACGTTTCCTCTTGCTGGGCACCTGCAGAATGGCCTTTTGGATAGCCAAGATTAATCATGTAACAAAGTTTACTGGTTGGCTGTTGAGGTTATGGTTTACCTTGTATTGAGGGAAGCATTCAGTTTAGCTTTAATGTGGCCAGGGATCCAATAATGTGGAATTTTAGCAACTTGCAAAAAATCTTGAATTTGCTTTTTGTTTTACATAGATAGTCCTGAAAAGGCTCCCAAATAGGCTGGTCTGTTATCAAGGTGTGATTTTGGTGTGATTTTGTCATGCATCTTCCTCAAAGATACAGAAAAATTTTGTGGTCAGCCCGTTCAAAGTAATGTTGCAAGGCTTCTAAAGAAATTATGCCAGGTATGCTTTCTGATTATTTTTTGATCCTTGCAGGTTGTTATTTTCAAGATTTCTGTGTAACAGAAGGGGCTAAAATCCGAAAGAAAAGAGTGACGCTTAAGTTCTTATTTAATAACTTCTCAGTATTTAGTAACACTGCATGCTCCTGCCTTTACCCCTTCTGCGCTTCTATAATGGCTGCAACTTTTCTGAATAGTGAAGAATCATCATAAGGATGGCCTCTCCCCATACTTGATCGCAACGTGAGATGGGAGCAGACTGCACAAACAGCTCTGGGCAAGGCTGAGGGAGGAAGGATTCTTACCAGCGTTTACCACCCGAGTTTTGCTGCTTTATAAGGCAAGAGCTGCTCCCTGACCTGTTCTGTGTCTGCTGTAGCACGCACATCAGTGAGTTTAATGAGGTGGAGGACAGTACCCAGTAGATATTGGGGTTTTCTTGTTTGTTTTAAGACACTCCTACACAGTGAAGGAGCAGAAGTACTCTGCAACTTGCATCGGCTCTGTCTTAACTCAGAAATCCAAGAGCAATTCCCAGGTTTGGTTTCATACCTTGGCTAAGTCCTCACAAAACTTGTTGGCGTAAAGTCTGGGTTTCCAACTGAAGAAGACAACCAAGAGCAAAAAAGGAAGGAACAACAGTGATCCTGCTTCATAGCATAGGCACTATGGCCTCCTCCTTCCTTCATTTTTTTTTTCCTCTTTAATTATCATTATTTTTTCCCTCCCAATGTGCACAGGGTCCTGTGCAGCATGTGATGACTTTACATCATGTCTCACTGAACGGAAGACCAGTCAGTCCCACCCAGAGGGATCCCAAAGTTCCCCATAGCTGCCTTCTCAGACCAGAAAGGTTCTCCTTGTTTGGCCTTTTTAAGGGTAGCATCAAGCACACAGAACTTACTGATTTCTTGCTGGCAATGCCATGAAAGCCCAACAGGAAGGAAGAAATCAAGAAAATCGGAGCAGAGGGTGGGGTAAACTTGTGAGCGGAAGGAATCAGACTTTTATGGATCTACACAGGAAAACAGGGATTTGTCTTCTATTTGGACAGTCAGGTAAAGTACACAGCCCTCTGTTCAGCTCTGTGGTATCGCTGCTGCCTGTCGAGGCCTCCCAGTTTTACCTGTGCAAATACCTTGTGGATTTTTTTTGCACGCTGAATAAAACAATATGGTTAAAAAAACCCCAACTCCTCCAAAACTCCAAACAAACAAAAAACAAACCCAAAAAAGGTCTTGCAACTGAAATGCCTGTTTCTACCACTAAAACCTCAATTTTCTTATTCCTACAGTAATGTGTTGAAGACCTTATTTAATTATAATACTGACTTTTTTTGGTAGTACTAATAGTCAAGCAATGGCATGCCGACAGAGACAGCTCTGAATGAGTAGCAGTCCTGAGGAGTGCTATCCTGCTCACCCGCCAGCCCCATCTCCCAATTCTTGACAAAGAAAACAAGTTGCTGCCTCTTCAAGATTTTACTTGTCCTTTCTTTTTGGTGACAGGCGTACGGTGTTGGTAACATCTCCTGACCTGAGCTTGCTTCCTCCTGCAGCGCTGGTCTCGGGCAGGGCTGCACAGAGGAGCCAGCAACCGCGGGCGCCGTGTGCCAAGCACCCAGTGCTTCAGCAGAACCGAGTCTGCGACAGCAGCAGCAGCGCAGGCTCGGCACGGCTGGCAGGGCTCTGCTTATCTCGTGGTTGGTTCTTGGGCCCTAACTTTCACAAGTGGCAGGACTTTTTTTTTTTTTCCCTTGTTTTTTCTTTTTGAATAATGGATGTTATTTTAAGGAAAACAGCCAAGAGGGATAAATACATCAATGTGTGGATCTGAACACATTTTCTATTAGCTTTAACTTAGAAAGTTACTATAAATGATAGATATTCCAGAGAACACTTTTCTTTCACAATCCGTTCTTTAACTTGTTTCGGCGTTTCAACAACATTTTGTCAGTCGCCAGTTTTTCTTCTTTCTTTGCTCTGTCAGGTTTCCTTGATGATGGCAGTATTTTCCAGAGCAACTGGGAGGGAAAGTGTATTTGTATGTATTTTAACAGGGACATAGCATCTGTAAAGTCACAAGAATATCAGCAGGCTGTACAGACAGATGCAGACCCTGCTTTATTTATTCTGTAGGTTTTTGCTCCAGAGTTGGTTAGGTTTCCCTTTGGATGGAAAGGACAAAAAGTATTTTGGGTTGTTTTGCTTTGCTTTTTTAAAGTAAGGCATAGGTTCCTCTGCCTCCTAGGTCTGGTTGGTTGTTTAATTTTTTCATCAGATTAAAAACAAACTAACTAACAAAAACAAAAACCACACAACCCCTCTAAGGAATATGTGGAGATTTGGTCTATTTCATGTCATGTGTGAAGTCAATGGGGAGAAAAAAACCTGATGTCCATCTAAGAGTAAAATTTATCTCGGACTTGTCAGCTCCTAACAAGTCGTGATCTTGCTGCACGCTCTTAGGTGGCACAGTGCCTGCGATATACGGAGGAAAATGAGGCAGCAATGTGATGCCGTGCTTCCGATCTGCTTGAGGAGAGGGGCGGTGGGGAGTTCCTGAGGTTGTTTTATGCGCAGTTTCCTGATGCGAGAAGTTTTAAAGACTATTGCAATGATTTATCTGGAGATTTTGTTATAACAACATCAAGAGGCAGCCTGAAATTGTACTATCCTATACTTCACTCAAATCAGCCTTATACAATAATCCAGTTGTTTCTTCCTTCTAAGGACGCACCGAGTGTGTGCGGCGATGATCCTGGACTCCGCAGGCAGCTGCAACAGAAAAGGACTTTCGTGGTTTGCTTTTGCTTTCTCTTCCTGTCCCCTCCATTTTCATATATGTTTTTTTAGAAGGCTGAGTTTCTGATGGACTACTTATTGCAAGATCAGTGGAAAGTGAAACTGTGTTTTGGGGCTTGTTTTGTTAATTCTTCTGGTTTTCATATAGCACCTCTGTCAAAGGCATTGTTCTTAATTTTAAAAACAACCCAGTGGACTGAGAAATTAAAAATGTCAATTGATAAAAATGAAAATCTGAACTTTATCTGTAAGAAATATTAATGAGAGAGAAGCTGAGCATGTCTCCCTCCCAACCCTGCCCCCGCAGAATGCCAGGCGTAGTCATTTTGCATCATTTAGGAGTAACCCTGAAGTACCTCTAGTAAATGAAAGTGAAAAAAATTAGAAATTAATTAGAAATCAAGTTGATAATACAGTTTCTCTTCAAATAATTCCTCTAGATATTTAATACTGTGTCTCTGAGGAAGCCCTGTTATTAAAGCTGTGTGACTATGAAATCACCTTTGCTCTGAGGGGTAGGTATTTGAGAGTTCTGGGGATTTTCCTCATCTGACTCTTACAGCTTCCTTTCATTGCAACGATTACAAAGTTCTTTGCAAAACACGCCCCTCGGAGATTATATCATCTCCAGTCAAGTCAAATTGACAGGGGAGGCAAGAATTAGCACATGTATGCTAGGTGTATAAACCCAGTTGTGTTACCAACTGATCCTAAAGGTTCCCATAAACTTTTTCCAGAGGGTGTTAGAGCTTGTTCACAAAAAAATGCTGAAGAAGAGTTTCTGTGCTTTTCAGGCGCCCTTTTTCCCCCCATATGGTATTAGTAACGCTCACAAAAATAACTCAACAGTGTGTACTTTTGGTAGACCTAATCACAGAAGATTCTAACAAGCTATGCAGACAATATATACTTGAAAATAGAAGCTGTTCCTCTCTCCTCTGACACAGCCTGGCGTGGGGTGGAACGCAGCAGCTTTTTGACAGCCCGACAGCACATGCGGCCTTGGGACGAGAAGTAGGAGAACTTCACTGTGTCCTGTAGAAACCGTGAAGAATTTAAGGTAACCCAAAATGGAAGCTGATCAGGACATGAGGGTTTAACAGTTGGCTGATTGAGAAGTTTCATTTCTCTGCAAAGTGTGGACTGTTGGTTTGTTGGAGTTTTGTTTTGTTGGTTTTGGTTTTTTGTTTTTTGTTTTTTTTTTTTCCCAGAGGTACAAAAACCTGCTCGTTCTTTGGTTCAACTTTACTCCAGATTTGGTTGTAGGGCAATTACTGAACCAAGGCATGGGGTGTGCAAGGCAATGTACTGCCTTATCCCCTGCTATATGAGTAAAGTGGTATCTGCTTTGAAAGTGGAGTTATCTGTGTTGCATAAGGGCATCTTACGTCTCCTTTGGTATCTACACAGAGAGTTGTTAGGCTGTAAGATACCGTGCTGCAGATACGCAGCCGAGTGACTGCAGAGCAGCTTCCCTGGGGGTAGGCAGTCCATGAGAGAGAAGAGCAGTGCTGCTACATTGCTACCAACCAGTTCTAGTATCTGCAGCACTTGGATCTTTCCCCGGGGGCCCCTCCTTTGAGTATTGACCCAACCTGACCCTGCTTGCCTTGAAGGAACTGCCTAGATCACAGCTAAAGGTGGCATGGCTGCAGGCATGAGAGTGTAACGTCTGACACTGGTTGTATCAATGAGCAGGAAGCCTTATGCTGGTCTATATGTTCTTAATCAATCCTGAAGCAAAAACATTTATGCATTTCTCTTTTCATCTATTATCAGTACAGCATATTTAACAGTTGTTTGAAAACTACATTATTAAAAAAAAAAAAAAAGACTAAAACCCCTTAACCATTTCCAAAGCATTCTTCTTATTCTGGATGGGCATAAACATGGGCAGAATACCCTCATCGTTTTCCGACAGGATCATTCAGCCTTAGATTGAAGTGACCTCATTCTGGAGGGACGCAAGGAGCTCAGGCTCTGAATCTTTTCTTGCTGTGGTTGCTGATGATTTTTATACTGTTAGCAAGACCTTTGGTGGGTGATGTACCAAAAAGCTTGCAGGAACAAAAATTGCCTGTGAATTTACCAAAGGGAAGCTGTGTGTGTAGATTCCAAGAGCAGGATGCCTTTGGATTTTGGTTATTTCAGCTTGGGCTTTGGGGTGTAGTTTCAATCTGGTCCCTTGAGCTGCATCTCTCTGACTGTGAGTTCACATTTCAGCTTTTTCTTTTAATTTATTTGATTTTGCGTAATGGGTCAAATTTTTTTCCGTAAGTTATGATCAGACAGTGCTGATGGGTTTAGTAGGGCTGGTTTGGGGTATAACCTAAGGTATAACGTGGTCCTTTGTGTTTAGGTATACATGAACACAGAAATATTTTAGTGACAAGCGTTTCCACTTGAAGCACATGTTCTTCTTAAAGCATCAAGTTTGTTTGGTTGTATATACCAAAAATGCTTTCTCTTCTGTTTTCCTCTTTCTGTTCCAGAAACTGACTTGTCAAAGATCTGTTTGACTTCAGGTTTTCTTTTTCATAAGTTTTCTGTTACCATAACATTTTCTGGGGTGAACTGGGCAAATTTCAGCAGTGATTTAAATGAGCCTGCGATAGAAGTTAGGCCTAAATGTCACAAAATTCAGTATCTGTTCATGGTTTCAAAACTAAACCAAGCAAAACTGAGAAGCTTTGTTTTCAGATCTGAAGACAACTCAAATTGCAAAGCAAAGCAAAAAGAAAGTTTAGTACTTCTGATGCTGCTGAAGTTAGAGCAGCTCTTGAAACCACAAGCCATTAAAGCAGGCTGATTACTCCAAGGAGAAGATAGTGTTTTTGGAAGTCAGCTGAACAGTTGGTATGAAACTTGGACCCTGGGAAGTCAGCTGCTACTGACTGTAATGGGGTCGGTGTCACCTGCTGACCCTTTTTTAAAAGAGTTTAGACTCAGTGTGTAAAGGGGGTAGAAGATCTTTTCCTTCACATAACTGGAGATATGGGTGTGTGACTCTTAAGAGTTGCCGCTGCCCAGAGGCAGAGACTTGGGGTAATTAAGCAGTAGCACAGACATCTGAAGAGAGAGAGAACTACCAATAACTAGACATACAAAATTAAACCAAGCTGGTGATTCTAGTTTCAGGTAGTGACTGTACTGGTTTTGCATGGCGTACACAGGGAGCGTTAGGTTATAGTGCCAGCAATAGCTTTCCAAGTACCACTCAGACACCACAATTGATTGTTTTTGTGCCTCTAATTTTGACTTCTTTTGATCAGTGGGAAAAACAGATTCCTCTGGGCCCAGGGACCAAACCCCACTATCTTGCAGTTGCAAGTAAAGCCTGGTTCTCTCTAAACTGCACTGCAAGCTGTTGTATCATGTGCGACTCATGGCCTAATTAAACAGTCTCGAAAAGAATACAATCTCAGCGTTAGCTGTGTTTTTGCTAAGCATATCCAAGTATTTTCTCTCTTGGAAAGTCAGATACGTGGTGTTAAATCATCTGCCTGCCTGCCATCAGATTGCCAAACCGTAAGTGATATCTATCAGGAACGTGCAGGGCTGGGCTGTTCTGTGAGCATGCTGGAGGGCTGCCTAGGATGGCGGGTTTGGAAGGGGACGTTTCTAGGGCTTATCAACAAGTACCCACACCTAAGTGTTAACTGGGCCCTCACTTCTTAGATGGGCATGTCTCTGTGAGTATATGAGGGGAAAAAAACAGGTAGGGAAAGTATGGAAAGTAAAGCTTCCGATTCTCCATGTGAGTATAATGGAGGAAGGAAGCAGCAATGTGTATTTTGCTTAGCAGAATAATGTGAGGAGGCTCAGCCCTGTGTTTTCAGTCAATAGCTACTTGGTAGTGAAATGAAGTAATGGAAAAACGTTCCATTTTGGGGGTACTGTTCATGTGAAATACACCATTTTGGCATGCTGAGTAGGATGCTCCAAGGGATGCATTGTCTCAGTGCCTTTTTTTTTTTTTTTTTAAATATGGTCCTTGGTGAAAAGCCAGACCTACTACAGGTAAAATTTCCATCTGTGATCCTCTTGCTTCTAACCTGGTTGGGCTCTTAGATCTGCTAACTCGTCTCTGCCTGTGGCGCAGAGCTGTCCGTGCATCTTGCACTCCTATTTGTTAATCCAAAATCCAGTTGGTGCCAACAGAAGTATCTTTCCAGGCCGAGGAGCTCTTAAATGAAATATCTATTTTTTTATTGTTTCGTACCTAATGTTTTATGACTACAAACTGTTGTGAGAATATCAATGACTTCAGAGACTTTCATCCCTTTGAATTATCCTCTTTTTGGATGTGTTTACTTTAACTCTTGCCTATACGTACTTCCATCTTTTCTCTGCTGCCCCGAATTTGTCATGATTATGCTATGGTAATACCCTTTTTGGCTTTCAGAGCTGGCTTGTGTTGCTTTTTCATTTGGATTTTCTGGTTTCTTTAGAGGGGAAGTTTTTTTTGGTTAATACTTAACATACCCAATAACATAGGTGCTTCGCAGAATTTTTTTTTTTTAAATCCTCCCAAAACAGATGTCTTCCAGTGGACTGGAATAGAGGAGAGGAGAGCAGGGAGTGCACAGGGTGGGAGGGCAACTCAGGAGATAGGAGTTGAGTGCCCACCCCTTGAACATTCCCTTTGCTGTATTGCATTTGCTGTTCCCTTTACTCTATTTAATTCCTGATTAGTATATTTTCTTTTCCCATCCCTCTGACATACCTGTTTAGCTTCTAAGATGTGTGGCACAGAACTGCATGTCCAGGCACAGATGTACATGCAGAGCAGGACCTCAGTGAATCTCCCAGGTTGGGAAGAGGACAGCAGCGACAGCATTACTATCCTGCAGCTGCCATGATTATATTCCCATCTTGGGAGCTCCTGTATTTGAGGTTGCTCGTCTCTAGGTAACTCCTCAGTGTAGGAACAAGACAACCACGCTCCTCTGCAAGTTGCTGCAGCACGTATAACCAGGAGCATCCTGCCACATCCAGTCTTTTCCTTCCCCAAGGCTCCATGATCGCTTCGGCCCATATTACACATGTGGTCTGAGGAGGTGTGGTGCTGGTTATCAGGGTGGCCCAAGCTCCACTACCCGGATCCACCAGGATGACTTCCCTGTCACCCTGTTTCTGGTGAGGTGTGGGGGATTTGCTGGCCTGCCTGCAGGTGTTAAAAGGCTTTGCTATTTTGTTTCTGTCTGGACAGGTTTCCCCTGAAAGAGATGAAACACTGCAGCTGCATCTGGCTTAGGGTGGCGTCGCCGCATCTGCATGCTGCCGTGAAGCCTCCTGGCTTTTCCCATCTCCAGGAAAACTACCTCTGTAATCTGCTGTATCTGGCTTACGGCTGCGGGATACTTTCTTTTTATCCTTCCTTGCTGCATCCTTCTCACCTTTATTCAATAACTAGCGAGTGGGTGCTTTCTGTAGTTGGTGCTTTCCTCCCTGGTTCCCTTGCTATCAAGCACACATCACATGACAGCAGGCCTCACCCAGACCCGAGCGGCTGCCTGTCACAGCGTGGCGTCAGCTGGCACCATTCCCAATTCTCCAGAGCTGGCAACTGTCCTCTTTTCTTTGAGCTTTGATAACGGGAACAGATTAACGGTGGGAGCAGCCGGAGCGCTGCTTTATGGGGCTTTACTCCTGTATACCTCTGGTTTTCCACAAATCTTGCCAAGTGAGTTTCCTGATCGTGGGCTATGTCATTCGCTATTCTCCCCTTCCCTGCCCCCACCCATTTCCTGACATCACTTTTTTATTTTAAATCCTTCTGTAGCAGTGGTCCAGTTCTGCTGGAGCACTCCACCCAGGACTTCCGAGTGCAGTAAATCTTGCTGAGCACGGGACTCATACGGTGTATGGAGCTAGAAAAACTACAAAGCTTTGTTCAGCTTAGGAAAGACATCCTAATAAAATGATTAAGAGTATTGAACTCTTTTTTTTTCCCCCTTTCTTTTTTTTTTCTTCCCATACTACGTAAGCTTCATTTGGTGAGGCTGCTCTACCTTAAGTAGAAACAAACAAAAATCTTATTTTGTCTCTACTGCAATCTCCTGCAGCGATTTTAAAATGATTTGGCACAAAGGAATAAATAAAATACATTCTTATCGCTTTAAGTGGTCCACTTGTGGTGGCTTTCTAGACTGTCACCATCATCTTATGAAATGCCATGGGCAGTCTTTACTTTGCCAGTGGTTACACCGTCCGGCCTCAGAGGTGGGAATTGGTCATTCTGGGCCTGAAACTGTCCAAGGCGAAGGTTTTGCGGTGCTGGTGACTATGGTAATCTCTTGGCCATCTTATTGATATAGACCATGCTAAAGGAGGGGATTTTTATTCATAAGGAAAAAGCTGGAGCCTCCACTGTATTTACAACCAGGTACTTTTCTGCTGGAGGTCTTCAAGAGCCAGGATCTCTTTACTTTCTTGGCATTTGTGCTTGTCCTATGTACCTGCCAACTGAAATCATAAAAGAAGACACAGACTGGGTTTTGTTCTTTGCTTTTCTGTTATTAAGCATGGACACTGGGAGTAAAAGGACATGTCAAATTTTGAGCATCGTTTTTCCCAGTGTAAAGTCAAAGTCTTTCCAGTGGCGTAACTGGGCGAGGGATCAGATAGATTTGAGTCAGATGTGTTTATAACTGATCCCAGCATGCTCCTGTTCTTAAGAAAACTAATTTATTTAAACAGTGGGCAATCGATGGAGTTTATAGCCCAGTACTATGTGCTCCAGGATTAATAAGCAGCGTCCTGTGGGACACCTGCAATTTGCTGCCCTGAAACGCTGCTTGGGATCAAAGCACCCTTCTGCCATGTTGCCCATGAGCTATGGATGGTGACCAGACGCTCTTGCAGCCCAGGGCATGTTTGCTGCTCTTTCACAGGCTGGAGAGGAAGGGTGAGTGGAGGAACTTGTGTGTGAAATGCCTTCAGGTCCTTTCTTCCAGATCAGTTGTCTGATGCAAATGTAGCCACCCCTTCTGCCTACCTCTGCCTCCTTGCCTTTAGCCACAGTTGAATTTTTGCTCACTTTCTATCTGTTTACAGATACCTGCCATCATAGTGTAGTGTCAGAGCCCTTGAAAGAAACAGTGCCTGGTGGAAAAGATGCCTTGTGTGGATTTAACTGGCTTTGATAAACACTGCAGGAGGAGTGATGCTTGCTGGTGAAAGTTTTTAGGGGACCCTGCCGGTTTCTGAATGCTTCACCATCATGAGCAGGCAAATGCTCCTTTTCATTTTTATCTTGCTGAGGCTTTTGCACCTTTTTTTTTTTTAAAATCAGCTATGGTTATCTCCTTTACACTTGCTTGAATTGCAGCATGGCACTTAATCTGAATTATTTTTATTATGTCCTGTGCAGAGCACAGTGGTCCATCATGAGTGGAGTATGTGCCTGATACCCTTGACACCCTCATCTTCCACGCTTTACTGTGGCTGTCGGGTTACTTCCAGGGGAAATTCCAGGGACTGGTTGTTGTGGGGTGCAATGTCACGAACGCAGTAGAACCAGTCTTGTGTCCACAGTGTCCTGCGTGTCCTCCCCAGAAGTGACACACGGGGGATTTTTCTGCTGAGGATGTTAATGATACTTGCAAATGATACCGAAATGGGAGGACCCGAGAGCTTTCTGCAGAACAGGGTTAGGATTCAAAATGTTGACCAAGTGGAGAAATCACCTGGAAAAAATAAGAGGCGATTCAGAAAAAGACAAGCACAAAGTTGTTGTTAGGTGAGAGTAATGGACTGCCCAGATACAAAATGGGAGACAGCTGGCCGAGCAGCAGCTCTGCAGAAAGGGGCTGGAGTTGATGGTGGATTCCAGGCTGACCATGAGTCACCAGGCTTGTACAATTCTGAAAAGGGCAAGCTGGGGTTTATAAGCAAGAGGGTGCACCAGTCCTTCCACTCAGCTCAGCTTGGTCTGAACTCAGCTGGAGTCTTGAACCAGTTTTCTGCTTACAGCCTTCAAAACATCAAAACAACTCAAACATCACCCCCCCCTCCCTGTTCCCTCAGGAACAGGACTGTACACTGGTGTCCTATGGGAGCTGAGTGCAGGGCGGCCTTTGTGGCATGTTGCCACCAGAAATCCAGGGGAGCCTCTTTCTTTTTTAGCATATGTATGTGTCTGGGTCTGGGTTTCTGTGGCAATGTCCCTTCTTCTCTCCTGTTTTGTGGTGGCCAGCATGAGAAACATATGGTGCAAGGGAAGCCTGTCCTTCCCGTCGCAGGAGAGCTGTCTCTCCTGTGAGCCACAGAGAGCGGGCCAGCTGCAGAGCTGACCCGCGCCTCTGATCAATTCCTGCGACACCCCATGTTTTCATGCTGAGAAGGCAGTGGGTTAGTATCCAGGTGTGGCTCCACGAATGCTTGGTCAGAGGTATGCTCTGACATCAGGCAGTCAGATTTTTGGCTTCTGATATAGGGAAGATGAACATTTGGATTTGGCTTCCACAAGACGGCCAGTCATTTTTCTCCAGAGTCTGAAGGCAGGGGAGGTGACCAGGGAGAGACAGCAAGAACGCTGCAGGGCTTGGTGGTATGAACACACAGATACAAGCTCTCAGGACACAACAGACACGTTCTGATGGATAACCCTTTAGCACCACCAGTTAAAAGGTGGTGGTCACACTGCTGTGAGGTGTTTGCTCCCTTCTTTGAGGGAGATTTTTGTCTTGAGGACAGGCTGGCTCTCCTCCATCATGTGGCAGCTACCGCAGCAAAGCGATATTAGGAAGTAAGATTTTAGCTGTCTTCCACGTGATTAGTCCTGCTTGAGGGAGGGGGAAGGGCCTCACACTCTCTATTAATCATTTCTTCTTCCCTCCTCCCATCTGCTCAGTGATTCTCTCACTCTCGCATACACCACTAATATTTGATCACTTTATTTCTCTTTTTTTTTTCTGTCTCTCCCTCTCCTTGTTGGTTCTTTCTTAAGTCTCTGCCCTGCTTGCTCCCAGTTTCTTGCAGAGATGCTACCCAATTACCTGATTCTCTCCCCTAACTCCCTTATTAAAAAAAAAAAAGAAAAGAAAAAAGACTCCAAAGTGTCCAGGGCCGCATTCCCCTCTCCCTGGACATTATGCCTTTTCCTAGTGGTCAGCACCTTCAGCCAAAGCTGTAGAGCACATGTGGGCAGTGCCTGCTTCCCTCTCCTCCTCTTTTCGCCCTCCCCAGAGGCAGCAAGCCTGACTCCTCCTCCACCTCCTTCTCTTCCAGCTGCTTTCACTAGCCTCCTAGCTCTTCTTGGCAATGAGGAGCCCGGACATCTGTAGAAGCAGCTGGAAGCAAGATGGAGAGCCAATATCCTGCAGCTCACCAGATCTCTACAAACCTCAGCTCAGGAACCAACTGCTTAATTTGCTGTGTTTTTGTACTATTTAGTTTGCACTACACACTGTTCATTTCTCACCATCTCAGCAAAGCTATGGCTTTATTGATATATGTCATCTCATAGCTGTAGCTCGTTGTTTTATAAATCTTGTAGCCAGTCTGTAAAAATAAGTGTTCTTATGCTTTAGTGGAAAAAAGCAAAGTTAAGCGTTGTTTCCATCTGGATCTTCAAGATTACCTGCCAGTATCATCCTTTGGCTCTAAGGACAGGATTTAATCCTGCATTAACTAAAATTCAGCCTCTGTCAAACAATCCACGGTGCCACAAATCCATATTCCTGAGAATGCAGCAAAAGGATTTTTGCAGGTTGCCTGTCGCTTTCCCACCTGATCTACATAAAAACCTTCTTGTGAAGATGACTCCAGTGATGTTCTCAAGGGTGACAGTTATCTTTCCCTGTAAACACTGGGAGCCACTGTTAAACTGAGCTCAGCAGGGCCGACCCTCCTACAAAAAGGAGCAGAAGTAGTGAAGGATTCTGCCCCTGTTCACGCAGAGGTGGGGGAAGCTCACGGGTGTCGGGAGTTAGTATTTTGCAGCGAGGCTTTTGGGGATGGGCCCCCGAAGGGAAGCTTGCGAGTCGCGTTGCCGCGAAAAGCCTTCACAGCGTGTTACATGATGCAAGCTATTTGGCAAATGCTGTAACTGTGTCAGTGAAATGGCTGAGCCACAGCGCTCAGGGAGAAGGTTTTGCCTTGTGAGCCTGTGAAGGTACTGTACCCTTCCCTGGTGCAGGAGGGCAGCCTGGCAACGCCAGTGACGCTAAAAACCACTGCTAGTGCTGTGTTTGTGCGGGGGTTTCTTGTGCTCTGCTTTGAGCTTTGAAATTTGCCAGTTGGGTGGCTGAGAGCATGTAATGAGACATGTAACTAGAGAGATGCTTTAAAAATATTTTTTGAAGGACTTGGAAGAGGAGTGTGATGGTTAGGGATGAGGCTTTTATAAAGCCTGGTATCCTGTTTTACTCTTGCGACAAACTGCAGTTATGCATAAAGCAGATGCTGGCATTTTTAATGTTCGTTCCCTCAGCAGCTAGTGGTAGCTGTTTGCTTTTAAATGTCATTATTAGTACCCACAGCAGTTGGAGCCGAGAGGTACCACGTTAAGGGAATGGCTTTAGAAATCAGGCTTCAGGCCTGATCCAGGTTCAGGCTTCGAACCCCCAGTTCTGACAGGGCTGAGCCGTGCTGTGCAGCACCGGCGATGGTAGGTACGTGTGGGTACGCAGAACCTACGTGTGTTGTTCCTGTCAGGTGTTAAAGTCCAGTGTAAAGCAAATACCAATTGCCAGTAGCTCCAAGATGTGGGGTTTTTGTTTTGTTGGGTGTGTTAGTTTGGTTGGGTTTTTTTTTCCCTCCTGTCTCTAAACCTTTGCTGCGGAACAGAGCTCTCATATTTTCCATTCCTAATTCAAGAGCTGGAGGGATCGCTAAAGCCAGGTATCAAATTACAAGAGAAAGAGTGAAGACATTTGGTTGCAGCTTCATGGGCTCACGCAGTACACCCAAGCGACCATTTTCATAAGCCCCCAAGTCAATCTTAAAACTACGTAAGCAAAATCATCTTTTCTCTAAGTCTGTCCTTGGGAAGGACAGTGTCTGCAAGGAAAGTTCCCACCAACAGAGGTGTGTGAGGGCTGAGAAGAGGAAAAGGAAGGAAAAACCCTGTAATGTTCAAAAAAGCATCTCATCCACAGTACAGGAAATGCTGTTCCTATTCATCTGAGCTACTAAAAAAAAAAAAAAACCCAACAAATTTCAAGAATAACAATTTTCAAATTAATCCTTTGAATGGATAATGTGTGTAGCTTAAAATGAAAATGTGAGTCAGCCAGGAATTGTTACTATTACTGGTACTGTTTTAGCTTTTAAACTGAGTCTACTTTAGATATTGGGCATGTCCTTGGTTGTGATAGGAGGCTGATTAGAGGTGGTGGTGATATATCCTTTATGAGCTGCCTAATTCAAAGTTGGATCTTTTTTAACTGAAATTGAAATTTGAGACTCTCTTCTTGAAGTTAGACATGAACTTGAGCAAAGATTTCAATGTGTAAAAGAAAGCCAAACCCCTATATTCTGTCTTTTTCCTTCTCGTTACCTTTTTTCCACCTCCTTGGTAGCATTTATTTTCTTGGTGATGTTTTCCAGACCGTATTTTTTTCTCAGACAGAGCCTATTCTTTTCTGTGTTTGGATACTTTCTTCAAATCTTCAGCTGCTTCTCTCTGATTTTTAAACTGGTGTGTGTGTTTGGCTGTTTCCTCAGTAGTTTGTCCCACCAAAACACAGAACCTCCTTACTCTCTTTTCCTTTCCTATGTATTCTCTTGATCTTTCCCCTCCGTGCTGGTTTTCCCTCCCCTGATCTCCATGTGTTACTCCTTTTCATTCCTCAGTTGCACTTGTCTGGCTGGAAGAGATCTGCTCTACCGTGTTTCCCCACCGTGCCTTTCCTCCGGTAGAGCTGATGGGAAATGCCGTATTTCCCCCTTTCCCTCCTCCCACCGCCCCCTTCCTCTCCTGCTTCTCTTTCTTGTATAGCTCAGTGAAAAATGCTTCATGAAAAGGACTTGGGCTCAGAGAGAAGCAGAGCAAACTCAAGTTACTTCTCTGTGTGCATTTTCTGCTGTCTGCCTGTTCCTGCGAGCAGGCACTCAGCCTTTGAAGCTGGATATTCTTGGGAGTCAGTAGAGAGATTCATTTTGGAAAGGGTAGTAGTGGACTGACATTTGATTTCCTTATTTAAGTGTGACTGTTACCCATATGCCGGAGACCACATGTGACTTACAGCGCCTGCTCTCGGCGCTTCCTCCGTTTTTCTGCCCAACCTTCAGTTCACATTTTGGTGGTGATCTCCACCATGAAAAGAGGTAGAAGTTGTGTTCCCTTTCACACTGAAAGCTTAGGTTAAAATTAAAACACATACAGAGCTGCCGAAGCTCTGGGACTCATCTCCTACAGACCCAAAGGCTGCTTTGTACTCAACTCAGGGGCTTTTCAGAGAGCTGAAAAGGGGAATTTCAGTGTTGTACACAAGCATTTTGCTTCCTGCTGCTTATGTGGCGGTTGTGAAGGTGTCCTAAACCGTAGTAGCGGTCAGTATGTGATTGCTATATTGAGATACTCCATGAACTATGTGAACCCTTAAATGTGCACCAAATACGTAAAGGCGTACTGAGATGAGAGCGGAAACGTAAATGAATCTGCATATTTACAGCTTATCTGTCCTTATTTTTCACAGCGATTTGTTGTGTGTGCCACTTGTGTACCGTGTAACGTGAACAAAGAGCGTCCATGCAATATTAAAGACACAAACTGAATTACAACTGTTGAGCTCTTCCCTTCCTCCTGCCACTTTTCCAGGCCAATTTTTTCCTGTGTGGGCTGTGTTGCTTGCGTGCTTCCAGGGCTCAACGAAACATGCAGCACTTCTGGAGAACAGACAAAACACAGTTAGGTGCTTTGTTGTTACCCATATGCCCAAGACTAAGCATAAGAAAAGACTTGCTCTCTCTTCTCTCCATCCTCTCCACAAACCTTCAGCGCAAGGAGTCAGAGTTTGAAGAAGTTGAGTGAAAAACTCAAGGGAGTCCAAGTTCATCTTACGTCTGTGTAATTCATGGTGGGAGTGATGTGACGTAACACTGAGCACAGGCACTGTCCTCGTATCACTTTGGACGTGGGCAAGAGGAAGAAATGCTGTGAGACAGCCTCTTGTCAGGAGCTTTTCCCTGCAGTCCTCCAGACAGGCTGGCTGTATTCCTGAAAGACAGGTCATGTCCTGCCAGACGTGAGAGACACTAAGTAAGGCTGTACAGCCTGTGCTCTGCAGGTCTGCAGACTAGATAGGTCCTTTGAGCCTTTGCCCATTAATACAGGAAGGACGGTCTGTGAAAGATCCTTTGTGCAGGTGCCTTCATATAGGTGTGGGAAAAGGAAGACTAAGTAACTTGCCTCGCCTTCCATCTTGCCTTGCAAATGCCTTCCACCGTTGCAAGCTCTTTACTGGGAAGGACAAGACCGTTCCCTCCAAGGGGCCATGGATTGGCAGGGGTGAGTAGCTTGCGCTAGGGCAGCCCAAAAAGCCAAATCACCTTTGAGAACCAGAGGAGGATATACCGATGGTACCGGCATGCCCTGTCATGCACCCTGGTGCTCAGGAAGGGGTATGACCAGAGAACTCTAACAGACAAAGCTCTGATGAGCAAATACAGATGTCAAACGTATTTTCTAGCTATCCAAGCTGCCCCTTACCATAACAGAGGCATCAGAAGGAAATGTGCATCTGTGCCTTCTGCAAATGAAAATGTAGCCCCAAACTCTGAATTACTGGCTTAGCCATGTTTCAGATGGGTAGTGTGAGATGTAAGCATGCATCGTCTCTGTCGGTGTGAGAGGCTCCTGTTGTAAGGTGGGAAGGATGCTTGGGGTGGGACAGCTTAAAAATGCCCTGCAGAGCTCACCTGCCTGTCCTGCTAGTCACTGCCTGTCTTTCGCTCATGCAAAGCTGTGCATGAGTTTCAGGCTGGCTGCTGTGGCTGGCACTCTGAGCCTGGATGCACAAGGCCACATGGAAACAGCACCATCAGATTTCCTCTGTGCAACCTTGTGAATGATTTCTGCACCAGCAGTACCTGATTTACAAGCTCAAAACCCTGATCCTAGCTACTTAAGAAGTGTCAGCTGCTATGAGCAACCATCATCTGCCTAAGCACAGCGGTGTCTTTCCCTAGCCCTGAGCCTGGCTCGCAGGCTCTGCAGGCAAGGTTTTGCTCCCTGTTGGCCCCAGTGTCTCAGGCGGTGCGAAAGCAAAGTATGGCACTTAGGAGAGCGATCAGCTGTGCTAGAGATGGCACAAGGGCAGGCAGGGTATAGCTCTGGCCCCATGAAGATCGCTGGTGGTGGTGTGGCCATCAGACAGGATGCACAGAACAGCCACCTCCTACGTTAAATGCAAAGGAGAAATGGATGGGAGCAGGCCGGAGCACAACTGTATTTTTAAGCTTCACAAACATCATGTGCACTGGTCCTAATAATTTATTTTCCTACACGTGCTGGCAGATGGTCAGAAGAGGCTGCCGAGCACGGTGCACGCTTGAGGGCAGCGGTTCTGAGGCAAGTTGTTGAGATTATCTGATGTTTCACATTTTCTGTGATTTAGTGTGTGTGTGTGTGTGTGAAGGGAGTATTTAAAACTTGTAGACAATAGTATGCTGGGTTGCAGGGAATGAAACCCCTAATGAATAGTCCATTGTTTACATCCATTTGAGGCTGGTTTCTTTGCTGAATTAGTGCCATGAAACATAGCTTGCAACTCTCTTGTTTTTTAACTCCCCTCTCCTTGCCCATCCCCCCTGCCATTCCTTATGGTTGCTAAATCTTGCTGTTATCTTCTCTATACAAGTTTCCAAACTTCCTTCTCTCCTCTTGATTTCCCTCTGCTTAAATCTCTTGTCCAAACTGGATCATCTTTTGCTTCTAGTTTAGAAAATTTTCCCCTCCTTGGCCTCTTGGACTCGCATCTCAGTCCCTACTATTTTTATCCAGATGAATGTTGGGGGGAGGGAGAGGGAAGGAAGCCCCAAAACTGTTTTCTGCTGCTTTCTTCTAGTGACCCCAACAATTTGAGGTACAGCTCAAGCGTACCATTCAGCCCCCAGCCCTGCGACTGCCCCTCTGCCTGTCAGCCAGATTATTCACACAGCTTGTTCGCACAGCTCGTGGAGGATTGCGGTCAGGACATGAGGACTGCCTTGCTAAATGGTTTTGTCCCTGTGTCTGGTGTTCTTTCTGTCACTGAAACTCCTAAAAGTGGAACCTGGTCTCTCTGCTTGTCTTGAGCAGCAACTGCTGTGGGGAGGTAGCTGCCTTCCTCCCTCTTTAAACAGATAAGCATGGCTGGTTGGTGGAATGATAAGCTTTTTAGCTTTTTTCTTTACTTGGTTTGTAGATAACTCTTTCTTTCTTTCTTTCTTTTTTTTTTTATTTTGCTAATTGAGGCTGTGTGGCTGTTTACCTGCATGACTTGCTGGAGCCATTGCTCAGACTGATGCATACCACACGCTGGGACTGTTTCTTCTCTCTCCAGCCCCGATTTATAGATAACTGGAGAAGGGAATTCCTGGCTGCCCTGTTTTGAATACTATTAGACTATAGAAAAACTCATGAAACAAACACAGCACCTGTTACAAAACCTGGTCTACTCAGTTTTCTGGTTTTCCCC
>WHYT01017082.1:377271-388747 GCA_009806455.1 Tetrax tetrax | reverse complement strand
GGAGCGGGGGGCCGAGACACCCCTCCATCCCCAGCTTTGCGAGTCATCGGGGCTTGGTTTATCCCTACCTTTTAAATTTGTGCCAGGGCGGAGGAGCTCGGGGTGGGGGATCTGAGATGAACGGAGGAGGGAAAACGGCGGGATTGGTCTTAAAACACCCCCCCGCCCCGCCGATGCACGGAGATCCCGGGCCGGAGCAGGTGCGTGTGTGTAGTTGGGGACGGACTTTCTTCCCGAGGCTGCTGTGCCGAGCCCGGTAGCGCGGCCGGTTGCGCTTTCCAGAACCGCGCTACGCCCGACTCCGAGAAACCGGCTGTACCCGGGTAAGTTAAACCCGTGGGCCGGGACCCGTGTTCCCTTTTCCCAGCAAGAGTAGGGGGGGACACACGCTTCAGGGTACCTGCCCGAAGTGCCAGGAGAGCTACGAGGGCCTGGGGGGGACTTTCGCTCGGCAAAGCTGACATTTGGCCGGGCAGGACCCGCCTGGCCCCGCTGGCTGGACCTTTCCAGGGCTTTGGTGTCAGGGTGGCAGCAGGGCAAGGGATTAACGTAGTGGCTTTTTCCCTCCGTGACAAGGGAGCTGGGGTCTTCTCTGGGAGCATCGCCAGCACGGAGACACAGGCGTCCGGGGGCCTTTTGAGAGCGAAGTGGTTCATCTTTTGGAAGCGATGGTGGAAAAAAAAAAAAACACACCTCTTTATTGTGATTTCCTTCAGGGTGGGAGAACACTTAGGAAAAAAAAAATCCTCTTGTGATGCCGCTTTCGTGTAGAACGTTTGCTGCTTCACTCGTGCCAGGATCTGGAAAGATAAGTTCTCCTTAAGCGTGAAAATAGGAGTGCAGTTACCTGCTGTCATCTCTTGCTTTTTGTGAAGCACAGCTGGAAAACCCAGGGTCACTTCTGTTGCAAATCTGTGGGGGTGGTTCATGTGCTCTCCCCTGGGACCCTTGATGGCTGATTTACAGCTACGAGTCAGCTGCCGACGTAAAATAAAGCAAATCTGCCCATTTCATCTCCATCTGGGGGGGCTGTCAGCCGCTTTTACCCGAACTTCAGTGCGGCACGCTGGAGCTGTTGCGTGTGGCAGTCTGTTCAGACAAGTCCAAAGCTCTCGGGGTCAGGAAAGCCCAGGCTTTTTCAGGTAGTGCCCAGTGAAGTCAGTGAGTGCTGGATTTGGGCACCGCAGAATAAGCTGTTGGTCAAACAACGGTGGTAGGGGGCTTGGCTGCCCCATAACATCAATTTTATGCTTTGTGTTTCTACTTGTGCGAGTTGAAATGACACTTCCTACCTTTTATTCTGATTTTTTAATTATTTTTTTTTTTTTAGGGATTCACCTGCACAAATGAAGGTGCCTGTGTCTTACAGGGTACAAAATTCACAGAGGCACCTCAGTTTCCATCTGAGTGCATGGGAAGCTTTCACAGGGTGAAATGAACTGTAGAAATCAATTGTGTTTTCTTAAAAGTTGCTGCTGCTTGTACTTATATTGCTGTAGAAATTAAGCAGTTGATTAAGCAGGGTAAATTGAAAGTAGCCCTTTCTGCTTGAAGTTAAAATGCATACATTTTTACATAATAAGGTGGTATCTTTGGAATCTGATTTAACATAATGAGCTAGTGGTGGTGCAGGAGATAGGAGGAAGATTATCAGTTTGTGCTGCCAGACAGGTATCCGAGAGTGTGTCCTAGGGAATACTTCCATTGTCCGGGCAAGTATTGCAGCATCTAACGTAACAGCTGTAGATCTTCCTCCTTTCGTGACTGATCCGACTTCCATTTAAGTTGGTGGCAAAAACCACCCACTCCTTTTCTGCAGGAACTGGATTGGACTGCTAACGAGTGCAGCTAGACTTTGTGCATATTGAAACACTGCTTTGATTTTCATGTCAGGCTGATTTCTTTTTCTCTGAAGGTGATGAAAAACAAACAAAAAGAAACTTGCTAGCCGCAGGTACTTCAGGTTTTGTCTGTAGATGAAGCAATCTTAAAGAGCATTAAATACATCTGTTGGTGCTGATTTATTAAGATTTGTAATTGTGTTCCTTTATACACCTGCTATTTTTAATGGGAAAAATGAAATGACAGTTTCTGAGTGTTTTGGTGGAAATAATAATATAAATAATCCAAGTACTCAAATTGTCTGCCTGAGAGGCATCAAGGAATTTCAGATAATATACTAGTATCAAGGCAAACCTCAGATTTCATATTCTAAATTTTTTTTAGCCTCCACGAAGTACAACAGATCTTATGCAATATCTAGTTTGAAGGATTTTGCCATCATTTACACAAGCTGCTCTTATTTTTCCAATAAATAATTCATAGGGAAAAAAAAAGGGTTTTTTAGGAACTCTGACTCTTTTCACACTGATGTAAAACACTCCTGGCACAGTTCATCTCCAGCAGTGCTAACACTAGACAGGTGATCCAAAATACTTGTGACTATTTTTGCTTTTATGTAACATCTTAAAGTGTAATCCGTCAAGCAAGGAGAATGCAGTACTTTGAAAGTGTAAGTAGTCTTCTGGTGATCTACTTTTTATATAAGGGCTGGGTAGCAAGAGAGACACCTCCTTTTAACTCAACTTTATATGTGTAGCTGGCTCACGAGGAGACAGCTCCTTAACACGCACACAAATCAGTGCCAGAAACAGCAGCTTTTCAGTTACCAAGTCCAAAGATCAGGAGTGTACCAAAGGAGAGAGCAAGGTCCAGCTTCAATGTAAGCAGGTTGGTGGTAAGCACAGATCTTTCGTGTAGATGAATCTCTTGCTAATTAATAGTTTGTAGAAAACAGAATTTGCCAATCTGAGAACAGTGCTCATTTTCTTCAGGGGCACAGAGTTGCGTGTTTTCTGCCACTTGTTTTGTCTCTGAACTTCCATCAGTCAGAACCTGTGCTGTCATGAAGAAGTGCCTGTTTTCTGCAAAGGGAGAGAGACCCTCAATGTGTGTTAGTTCTTTATTTTTTTTTTTATAAACAAAGTCAATTTTTATGTTTGCTGTAGTGGAGGCTTCAGGTTTGTTCAGCATTACCAGTGCAAACACTATAACAAAAAACAAGATAACAATACTGACTGTTCCATACAAGTGGGGAAAGCAAGCCCTGTAAATGCAGCGCTAACTTTGCTGTTCGGTGCGCTGAAGTTGAGCAAAACGGAGTCCAAAGCAAACGTGTGGCTGGGAGACAGCAGAGGTTTTGTGAAAGAAAGAGACCTGGATGTCCTGTGGCTGTACAGCACCGATCACAGCAGGGTCCCTATCCTCTGTCTCACGGCTGCACGGGTGTTAAACGATGTGTGGTGGTGCAGAAGAGAAGCTGCACGGTGATGTTTGCTTCACTGATGGCTCCCGATGAATGTGTCACACTGCAAAGTGGCCAGGAGGAGCTGTGAAGATGTGCTAGACCTGCAGCTGGGAGATTCCTCCCGGACAAAGGGGAATTCCTGGGTGGGGAAGAGCTGATTTGAGGGGCATTTCCAGTGGCCAGTCTCCAGGGGCATTGGGCAGCTGATGGTACAGCCTCATTGGTTTTAAGAAATTGCTTTAAGGAGCAAGCTGGTTTGAAAGGACCGAAGGAGCTGTCAAGTCACCAGAGAGTGACTTTTTGGTTTTCACGTGTCCCTTCTCTGAGGGCGGAGGCTCAGCTAGCTCAAGTGAGACAGCAGCCATCACCACATCAGAGCGGCTGTGGATTCAGGCCGCTGCGGTGATAGTAAAACTGTGCTCAGAGTCCTGCGTTAGGCGAGTTCAAACCAGTATTCTTCCAAATAAGGGGCCGGGTTCAGTACTGCCCTCTGCTTGGTACGTAAAACCGTAGACGTCGCCATGTAACGTCTGAGGTTCCCAACCTGTAGAACGTGATCAATGTTTTGAGGGGCGGTGGGCTTAAAGAGGAATATCTCATTAATAGCACTCTGGAATTGAGTTTTAAGTGGCGTTCAGTGACATGAGTCTCAGTCTGTGTAATTATTAGGAGCCAAAACCTGTTTACTTTGCTTTCACACCTGTGAGTTGTATTGGATTTCATCTGACAGCTGCTGCTTCCAGTGAAGTTAGAATAAAAATCAAACTCTTAGTATGGTAGAATACAAAGAGAAAAGTGCAAATGGGGGTTGTTTTCTTTAATGTTATTTTTTAAAACGGGGTGGTATATGGAAGTAGCAGTAGAAAGAAGTTCCCTTTTTGAAGGAACTCTGTGTTGGTGGAGAGATCTAAACTCACCCTAAAACTTGCTTGGATGATCTGTAACGAATAAAACTGTTTTCTTGATCCCAGATTTTCAATTCCCCCAAGAAACCCTTCTGGTGTTTGAGCCATGCTCACCTTTAGTGTAAACGTGACAATTACTGGCTATTTTCTTAGAGTTTGTGAGAGCAGCAGGTAACATTAGTCTTTTAAAACCTCCTGTCGTGCCAGAGCGGGCTATAAGGCTGAGCGAACTGCGCTATAGAAAGCACCACCCATGACTGGAGGTAAACTATGCGGATATATGTTGGGGTGGAGGTGGGAAGGAGCGTGGAGGGCATATTTGAAGCAGACTGTGCGACTGCTACAGCAGGTCTGACTAGTTTGAAATGCCTAAAGGCAGCTTTGTCTCAACTTCAGGTAGCTGCAAAATGAAGTTTTAAAACCTAATTCAGAAATACATCATCATCTTCCGGTGCCTCCACAAACTCTTTAATTTTTCATGTGTTTTTACAGGCAGTCTTTCACCTTTGGAAGAAGCGTTTAATAGATACATGTGCACGTGTACAATTTGCATATTTTTAAAATATAAATTTCGTCAAGATAGGAGACTGGCTTTCGTGCATAAACCACAGTGTTTTTTTTAAACAACGGTAACATTTTACTGTCTTATCGCTCTCTGTGTGTGCTGTGTGTGTATGTATGTCTGTGTGAGGGAGAAGCCACTTTCAGCTTTTCTTTTTTTTTTTTTTTTTAATAGCTTGATTTGTGGCTGGTTGATTCTTGTGCCTTCGCCTGTCCCTGTGTGGGAGGAGGGACTTAGACTTTATTAGCCTGCGCTGCGGTCGGAGGGATTGCGACCAGGACTACTTTCATGCTGGCTGTCCCAGGGGTACGATAACCTGCTTAGGTTACTCTCCTGTCCTCTAGCTCACGCTCTCCCTTACCCTCCTGTTCCATCTGTTTGGCAAAATTGGCTCTTCTAAACAACCCTTCCCCTCTCCTCCCCGAAGTGAAGTATTCCAGAAATAACTTGCGAGTGACTAGCAGAGTGAGAATATTTTCTGTGTGCGTAACGTACAGTGTAAAGCTTCCTGTTGCTCCGTGCTTCCCCTTGCTGGCAGTGGAACATACATGATACATATGTGCTCTGATGCATTCTTTTTTTTTTTTTTAATTGTGGGGAAAATCAGTGTAATACTATCTTGGGTGAGCTGAATGGGTTGTGCCTGGCTGAATGTGAAATGAAGTTTAGGACATTTAGTTTCAGTTTCCTGATCTCTTCTCCTTCTGTGTTTTCCACTCCCAATTTCCAAAGACTTAGTTTGTGGTTCAGTTTGGTTGTTCCATGCTAATCAACCTGTACTGAGCCTGCTTCGAAATACAGGTTTAATGCACATGTTGTTAAAATATGCTATTGAAAGAGTGTCCCCATGTCAGTTTAAGTGATTTATTTTAGAATGTTTAAATTACTACATGTAAAAGTTACGTGGATCCCCGGTGGCTGTTTTAAAGGGTATTGCTTTGGCGTAGTAGTTTTTATTGTGAAATCAAGTAGGTGCCATGAAAAACGGGATCTCGTTCATCTCTGATTCGTAGCTGTTACAGGTTGAGAATAGTTCACGGCTGGCCAAAGTTCCCTTTATCAGTTTTCAGAAGCCTCCTTCCTTGGATGTGAAAACACATGCTGTATTTCAACAAGCGCAAGAGCTGTAGTACACTGGACTGAAAGGCCAACAGTTATCGTCTTGTCTAACATCACTTAACACCGTCTTAGCAAACTTTCATGTCAAACTTTAACTACCTTATTTTTTTTTGTTTGTTTTTGCTTGTAGTGGAGAAATGTCCAACTGCTTTTCTGCCTCTTTAGGAGAAGCTTGGTGGTGAGTGGGTGCTTCTCCACAGAATACACTTGTTTGCAGGGCTGTGTTCCTTTCATTTAAGCAAAAATGTTGAAAAGGACTCGTACACCATATAGCTGCTTTAAAAAAAATGCCAGGGAACACTTTTCTTTCTTCCTCTTTTAACCCTCAGTAGTGAGAAACTGGTTAGCAAGTAAAAACTGCAGGCCAGAAACAGAAATGACTTGTCATTGCTGGGATGTATGCTGCATTTTGCAGTATACATTTCTGTAGAGGTTTGGGTTTTTTTTTCTCTCCTCTTCTTCCTCCCTGCCATTTGCTGCTTTTCAGTTTGACTGTGATAATTTATTCAACACTGTTTTCAGAGCAATAACCTACTTTTTGGCAAGCCATTCAGTTCTTTCCACAGTAGTGTGGATATTTTTTTCCTCCGTGTGTTTATTAAGGGTCTATGCCAAGGGGGAAAACCAAGGTATCTTTGGGGAAAAGATACTACGATACGCCCGAAAGCGAGGACTCTACCCAAGTAATTATACATCCACAAGAAAAACTCTCTTATTATACACAAAGGGGTCTCGTCTCTCTTGAATGCACGCACAATTCTCATTAACCTTTGTAGGAATTATACACATCCATTGAATATGGGGCTACAATACTCAGTCCCTATCTACACTGAAAATATCAGCTAGACCGTGGCACGCGTGTGCCAATAGAGATGTCTTGTACAGCCTAACACAACGTTGCCGTAATCTATTGTTCAGAGCGATGTTGCAGGGGAGGAGGGATGTATAGCCGGTCTTGCTATTTCATCATTCTCCCTCAGAGTCTGACCGGTAGCATCTTGTCGTTGCAGGCGTGTAATTTTAGCACTGAAAAGGGAGCGTGTGTTTGCTAGCCTGTGCCACTTTCTGGTGGCCATGCTAGCTCTTTCAGATTGTTTCTAATTTAATTTACAAGTCAGGCGCTGCTTTTTAGCCAGGGCTTTTGCTGCGCGTGCGATGCCTGCCGGCTCTGCAGCGGGAAGAAGTGGAAGGCAGTCAGCCCTTGGCTGAATTGGGCCCTGAAGCAGTACGAAGCCCTCTTAATTGCTGCTGCTCCACCGCTTGAAGAGATTACGGCTCTGGGTTCTCCCGGCACGGAGCTGTGCATGCGGGCTCTGGCGTGGCTCCTTGCCCACTGGCAGGGAGATTTCGTTGTGCCTTGGGCCTGCTCTCGTACAAGGAGGCCCAGAGTGCCGGACTCGTGAAAAGAAACCGTGACGTGGAGCAGCTTCTTGGCTGATGCCGGGGAGGCTTGTGTGTAGAAGCCCTCGCATACTTTTCGGGTGACGGCAAGCAGAGTCAGCTAATCACGTAGTAAAGGCAGAGGATCTGGCCTGGTGCTGTGCTTGGTTTTGTTTACCGCAGCTCTGATTTCCTACCACTGATGCCCAGGTGTGTAACGCAGCTCCTGGCCCTTAAGCTTTTGATACTGGCAGCAGAGTCGCTCAGCCCGCGTGCGCACAGCGCAGTAGAATTTGATTCATGCTCGGCAGGCCTGGCTGCTTCCTTCATGCTGCCGCGTGGAGACCTGAATTTCGGCATGACCTCGTCCCAGCTCTGCTGGGTGGCTCTTTGAAGCACAGGGTCTCAGCCAAGCTGATCCCTGATGAGGAGGCTCCCCAGCGGTGGTGGCACGGGCACTGTTGTGAGCAGAGGGTGCGTGCGGCCATCCTGGGGAAGGCTGTGAAGGAGATTGGACACGGAGGTGACCCAAGGAGAGGGCAACTTTGCCGTCTTGCTGAAAATCTCTCTTTCCCCCTCTGTGACTAACACAACAGCTCCTGGTAGTGGGAAGAGGGCAGTCCTCCACCCAGGCCTGGCTCCAAAGCAGCGCTGCTGGGGTTGGTGGTCAGCAGGGCTGTGTCTGCACCAGGCCTGTGAAGGACTGAGGAGGCATTAGCAGTCACAGAAAGCTTGTTTCATAAAACTTGCAGTTGAGGACAGGACCGAAAAAGGACAAGCTGGGGTCTTGTTGGCATCTGCTGGGTGCTGTTGTAAGGACGTGGATGGGAAGTCCTGTCTGAAGCAGAACATGTGAGACTTGACATTTTGGCTGTGTGAGACCTTTGAGATAAAAATTACTCCTGCTGGGCAATCCAAATGTGTTCGTTTTTTTTTTTTTTTCTTTTTTTTTTTTTTTTTTTTTTTTTTTTCTTCCCGCACCCAGTAAAGACAACTGCCTTCCTGCATGTGAATAAAACATATTTTGAAAAAAAATATTTTATCTCCCTGGTATGTTACAAAGCTACATGCCTTCTCTTGCTTTGTACTGAGAAGAAGACAGAGCTGCTCAGGGCTTTTGCTCCTGACTTCGGCCTCACGGCCGGTTTGGAATACACCCGGCTAGCTTTCCACGCACGGGACCTGCGCCAGCTTGTTCACCTTCTCATTCTGCCAGGGTAGTCTTTAATGGTTTAACGAGCTAACAAGTGCTCGTCCGACTTAAACTTGCATTATCTTCTGCTGCCCTGATAGAATTCCTAATATTATAAACACCCTTAATAACACGGCTATAATCTAGAAAACCTGCTCTCCTTTTTTCCAAACAATTACTTAATGAGGCAGTAATTTATTCTAGGCTGTATTTGTTGGAGCCCATTCCAGCTTTATCAGACGTGTTCTGTTTGGTGGGTGCAGTTAGTCAAAAACATTAAAACTGCTCCGCTTCTTCCGAGGCAACATGTTACATTCAGCAAACTGACAGCATTAGAAACTGTTTCCAATTTAATAGAAGCATATGTTTCCTGCAGAACTTCAGCGCTACGGAGTTGGAGATTGCCTTAGACCGCGGCTTTGGCTTTTTTTAGCGTGGTTAAAAGGAGCTGGAAACCGAAGGCAGAAGTGGAGTTTGTAGTTGTGTTTTTGGTAGTTTTGCTGGCTTTTGGTGTTTTGTTTTGTTTTGTTTTGTTTTTTTCTTTTTTTTTTTTCAGCGAGCCTTTGAGCAGAGAGCTTTTGAAGGCCTGCAAGTTTTAAGAAACGATCAAGAAAAAGGATTGTGGGCGGCGCATGTAGAGCTCTCGCTGGAGAAGCAGTTTCTGATCATTAACAAACAGCAAGAGCTTGCTTTGCCCTCTGGGCCTCAAATAGTACAGTATGCAACAAGGGAGAGCAGGCAAGGCACGAGGATGGAAACAGTAGGATCAGATTACAGTTTCAAAATATCGCTGGAACACATTGGCTGGCATTACACTATTGACTGACTTCATAATTGCATTGCTTATTTGCTAGGGAAGGCTTCACCTTACTTTCTAATTAACATGGATGCTCCTTCGGGAAGCTCCTGGGGACTCCAGGCTCTGAGTACCAAAGTCAGCCCCCGCGAGAGCTGCGGGACTTCGGATGCTCCTCAAGTGAGAGCCTGAGCTCCCTCTGATGTCTTGTCTCCTGTTTGCCAGGAGGTTTCCTTGCACAGTCCCTAACTAATTCCTGCTTACATCAGCTTCTGAAAGTCCACAGTATGGCTTCCCAGCTTATTTTGATTTTAACTTGAGACCCCTGTCACTTAATTTACTAATTACTGTCCCCCAGTCTTCATTTGTAGTGCCTAAAGTGGGGAGCTAAGGCTGCATTTCTGTAGGGAGAGGGGTGGGATGCTTCCTGACAGGGTGCTGAGCAGCTTTGCTTGCCTCTCTGCTTCTTCTGGAAGAGCCGAGAGCCCATCCACCACAGGAGATGGGAAGAGGAGGTCTCTATAAAATATATGTGAGAAATACCTGCCACTTATAGTTACTGCTGGCACTGACAGCCTTGCAGCAAAGGCTTGCAAGCATAAAAACAGTTCCCTGTACTCTCTGGAAGCACAGAGCTACCCAGGAGGCCAATTTTTTGATACAGCTCTAAAGGAGAGTTTTGTAAGTGCTTATTAAACCTCATTCCGTTTAAAAAAAAAAAAAAAAGGCAGCCAGAATTAATGTTAAATGTAAGTGTTGGGGAAAACAAACCTTGTAAATGGGGAAGATCTGAGCGCTGGGTCTGGAGAGGACAGAAACCGCAGCACAAACCTCAGCACCACTCCGCTCCCTGTACCTCTGGTCTAGGCTTCAGGTTTTTGTTTTCTAACTCACATGTGACATGAGACCCAACTCTTGCCAGGCAGCGGTTGGCAGGAGTCCTCTCTAGCCAGGCAACATGGATGCATTACGCTTGAACAAGAAAAATCTGCATCAAATACTGAGAAGCAGCCTTGCAAAAAAAAAAAAAAAAAAAAAAAAAAAAAAAAAAAAAAAAAAAAAAAAAAACCAAACCCACAGCACCCATCAGCGTACAAACTGAGCCAGCTGCAGCATATTGAACGTAGCTGTGCGTTACTGTGTGGTACATGCTGTACTAGCTCCCAGAGATGCTGCTGTGCCAGGATTTTAAGACCTCGGTGTCAACAGATAAAATCTTCAAAGAGGGATGATTATCGTCACACAGTGGCTATTGGCTCTGAAAGTCCCTGTTGCTTATTTGCTCCAGTCCTGGAGTTAAACTTCTCGACACCTGGGCTGTTCAGCTTTCTTGTTTTTAGCCAGGCTGGGAGAGGGTGCCAGATTTATACTGGCGTTCCTCTCAACTGTTCCTTTCCTTTCCAGCTTTGAATGGGAGGAGGACGCCTGCGCTCTTGGAGGGCAGGCCGGTTCCTAGCTGCCAGGACAGGTTTGCTCTGCTTTGCCAGGATCCTGCAGGCCAAGGAGCATCATCATTCTGCAGGGGGTGAGCCCATGGTCCTGCCCCAAGGAGCTCTTCCTGAGACACAGCTACTCTCCCTCTCTCTGCTGTGGCCTTGGGGATGTGGAAAGAGGGATGAGGAGAGAGAGTTTTACCTTATTGCCTCCCTAGCTCTAGGGGACAGATGCTTTGAAGTCATGGGGACTGGTAACAAGTTCAGGTGGTCCCTCAGGCTGGATCTGGCAGCGCTGAAATGCCCCGTGGCAGCCCAGCCCGCCTTTGCTAACTTAGGAGCTAGCCCTCGCCTTGCCAGTTGAACCCAGTTGGCACAAAAGGCCTTTTTATTTTGGTCCTGCAGCTACCTTTGCCAAATCCTGATCCTGCTGAAGTCAGTAACAAAACACTCATTGACTACCGTTGGGCCAGGATACAGCCAATGCAGCCCTCAAGGATGGGGAGCGAGGGATGGAGTTGAGGAAAATTAATATTTCATGTGCCAGAAGTGACACAGAAAGCGCTTGCGTAATTTACTGGCGAGAGTCTCCGAGAAACCCTGGTGAGGTTCATTTACACCTGAGGTTTGGGAAACTTTGAGGAACGAAATGTGCGAATTCAGTACTCCCATTGCGGTTTGGGGGGCTTTTGTATTACATGTCTGCGCACGTGTGTGTGCGAGGTAGTGTTTTCTTTTGATTCCCCCAAGTTGCCTTTTTCTCACTTTTTTTTTTTTTTTTT
>WHYT01017082.1:324846-359481 GCA_009806455.1 Tetrax tetrax | reverse complement strand
AAAAAAAAAAAAAAAAAAAGAGAGAGAGAGATATTTAAAAATAAAGAATACCCCTCTCCAGTTAATCCCAGCCTAACAGGTCCCTTCCTGGCTCTACTCACCAGGTTCAGAGCATGCATGGTGGCTCCAGCTTGCCTGGCACCCGTGCCCAGATAAACCTGGCTTTATGCATCTTGGGGTCACAGAAACGCACCCCAGCTGCCTGGACAGTGGCATAAAGGGAAAACTGCAACCTCAGGAGCACTGAACACACTGAGCCTGTTTTCTTGTGCTGCTCTAAATGCTAAAGGCCTTCACCCGAGAGGCATCAAAATTTAAGCTTCAATTAAGCTGTAAGATGAAAAAACCTACTTAGTGCAGCTCCTTCCTCTCCAGCAGACTCGCAATCTGTACCAAGCGAGCAGGATGGACACCTTCTGGTTACAGTGCGTCTCCGTAGCTCAGGAATTAGTCTAAACTTTTTTCCACCAGCTTCAGTACCTACCACCTGTAGACAACCCTTATACAAGGAACACAGGCCCTGCTGAAAAGGGTTAAACCAACCTGTTTTAAGTAAATAGCTTCATGTTATAGACAACCTATCACCCAAAGTGACCACAGAAAAAGCACATTTTCACTGTGTTTTTTGATGGTGGTTAACCCTGAAATGAGGATTTATCTTCTCCTGATTATTGCGCTCATCTTTCTGAAGCACAGCTATCCCCGAAGCCGAGCTCAACTCCGCTGCTTTAAACCACCTCCTAACGCGACACCTTCTCCGAACGCCGCCAAGTCTCCAAAGAGGTTAACGTGTGCCTTCAGCGTAAAACAAGTCCCCTAGGACCTTGGCCAGCAAAGTTAATACCTGCCGCGCAAGGAGAATACAGTTCGAAACACATTTTGTAAAACATGGCCTCCTTGTTAAGCCAAGGGAGAAAAACCAGGCGCTTACTGATGGTTTTCCATCTCACACAACCCTGAGAAGCGTAATAATTTACCGAAGTATAAATGGAGGGCTTAGCAGCAGCTGCACCACATAAACAGTCACGGGGGTGCTCTGAAGTTTCTATCACTATATGGTATATATAATGCTGGGTGAAAAACTGATTTTTCGGTTCGCTGGCAATCCTGAAAAAAAGTTTCCAAGAAAAAAAAAAAATTCACTTGGGGTCGATGGAAACAAATGTTTCGCTTTGACTCTTGAGCCTTTTACAAAAGTTAGCTCCGAGAATCATTCAAAATGAAAAGTTGCTTCAAAGAGAAAAATCTCAAAGCCTTTCATTTGGAAAATGCTGAAGCCAAGTAGGTTTTTTTTCTTTTCTCTCCCGAAAAGAAGTTTGGCAAATCAAAACAACTCATAAAATGTTTTAATTTTGCCAAAATTTCCTTTTTTTTTTCTCAAGATTCTACCCAGCTCCAGCACAACCAATTTACACCTATAATAACTTAAACGGAGGCATTCATACTCCTGATGAAATACAGGCTTTAAAAAAAAAAAAAAAGAAGAAGAAGAAAAAAAAAGGTCTCAGGCACTGTACAAATGTCCCGAAACTGAAACCCAGAAGAAGAAAGTAAGCTAAAAACCACTAAGCCTTTCTTGGCTCGGCAGGGGAATCTTATTAAGTCTCCGAATCGTATAGCCACAGATTTGGGACATCGTAAAAATTAAATTAGTCTTACTTCTTATTAGCAAGGCAAGAAAGGAACCAGGAGATTATGATACAGCAGCTGCTATTGTGAGCCAATTTTTCAGTGTGTTTCTGCTTTTCTCCTGCAAACCAACAATTAGCGGGCATTCTCGCTGCTCTCATAAAGGCGGTGTTATTTTTAATCTCGGGCTGCAGGTTTCTGACTTTCCACTCAGCCTAATGCAATTCAGGGATTTAACGCCACGCCACAGTGAGATTTTAATTTCATTTCACGATTTGTTTCATTTGAAGCCTCTACTTACTTGTGTGCTGTAGTTGCACCTACCTACGCAGCCGGCAAAGCTAAGAGCCAGGGCAGCAAGGAGTTAAACCCCTGCGCCAAAAGATACAGAGGAAGAAGAGGCATTCATCCATCGGCTTCCAGAAAGCGGGATGGCCTCACCCCCTCCTGTTTTGCCTTTTGCTCAGACTTTAATACAGACGGCTCGATGGCTCTGGTGCTTTGACCTGGGACACAGGCTGGCTCATGGGGACAGGAGTGGTCCCCTTCAGGTGTATCCAGAGAAACAGATGGGATTTATCCAGATTTATCCTTGCTTTCGTTCAGAATACAATTGCTTCACATGCCAGAGAAGCGGGAGAGAGGCGATGCGTTTTTCTAGCTGCTGCATTTTTAAATTAAGCAGGGCTTTAGCACAGCCCGCCTTGGTAATTCACAGCTTCCAGACATCCCACCACACTCAGCGGAAACAGTAGAAAGCAAAAAGCAGATATTTCAAATGTCACACCCAAGCCTGGTTTTAAAACAGTAGAAAACAAAATAAAAGTGGTTTTCCTATTTCATAAACACACAAGGATGGGCAGTGACAGTTTGCTGGAAATTGTTTTAACAGCTCATAACTGAAAGAGGCTTTGAACCCTGAGAAATCCTTCAAAGGGGAAAAAAAAGAAAAAAAAAAAAGCAGAACTCAGACCATCTCAAATCACAGCCACACTATGAAACTCCAGCCTTCCAAGGACAAACTCCAAAGCAACATTTAATGAGCTAGTACCTCCATTTATCATGAGTTCATTTGAATACCGGAGTCCCTACATAACACTGCAGGCAGGTTTGATTTATTATTATTATTTTTTAAATAGCACCTTTGATCACCAAACAGCTGGCTATCAGCGCTACGAGGGCAGAGCGGGGCCGGGAGGTGAGCAGCTGGGCAGCACGGCACCTCTGGCCCATTAGGCACTGGTGTTTCCAGTGCGCGAGGTGCGAAGAGCTGTCCTGTTCATCCCTTCTCAGCCCCCCCCGGAAAACAGCACCCACACCAGGGAGAAACCAGCCGCCTCCGACCCCGCTCCGAACGAAAGGAGCTGGAAAGCCCTCCAGGGAGGATGTTGCTTTTAGCCCTGTGCACTCAGAGCGGAAACCCAGGGAGCTCCACACCAGATACCTCCACTTCTTCAGCCAAAGATGACAGGATCTTATCCCTTCCCCGCTTTAATTTACAGCATCCCATGAAACACTGAGGTTTTACATAGTGGCTTGGCGCCTGAGTTAAATGCAAGACTAAGATAACTTGGTTCTGTGCAGAAGAGTATGGAGAAGTGGGGCTCCTGCACACCAGGACCTCCGCAGTCCTTGGGCATGTCCCAGGAGGAAAGAAGCTGCGGGGAGGTCCAGGCACACACACTCCTGCCCCTCCAGACAGACAGATTTGTACTTACTCCTGGTTTCGCATCTCCTATCCTAAAGCTGCTGCCCTGTTAGAGGAATAAAGACACCTCCCTGCTCCAAATCTCCCCTCATAGCCTTTTGAAAGCTGAGCTTTCCCCTCATCAGAGGTCTCCAGCCCAGGGTGAGCACACGCAGCCTCCCGGGATCAATCAGAGCCCAGAGACTCAGGTTTTTCTTGGAGAACTGCAGCCCTTCAGAGTACCAGCTGCCGAATGCCACCAGGTGAAACCTACAGGAGATGTCATGTGGTGCCACTGGTTTTCCTTTCAGCAGATGACAAAGGGCTGAGGTTCTGTTAGCATCCCAAACAGCATTTCAGCACCGAAGACGAGCATCTCCCACGTGCTGCAAAACTCCGGGCAGCGCACTCTTGAGGCACCTCTAGTACCAGACCCTGGCACCAACCTAAACAGCATCCAGTACCTCACAGAATAATCCCACCAGCACCAAATGTCACATGTATCTATGTCTATGTATATATTACTCTGTGTGTGTGTGTATAACCATATCTAACTAGATACAATCATTATATAAAATCAGCTCCCAACAGCAAACTCCAGACAGAGAAAATGGTCTGGGCAGCATGAGTTACACGGACAAAAGCAAATGAAAAATCCCTATTTAGACACAAAGTGTTTTGCTCAAGAAGTGAATCTTGAATTTGTCAGCCTCTTCTTTGACCAACTCCGACGAAGCAGGAAAATCACACTGCAAACGTAGCATCTCTCTTGAACCTGGCATCTGATCCAACTCTTCTTGCAGGGAAAGGGCACCTGTAATTTGCGAGCTGCACTTCTGCAGCTGTAACACCACTGCAGCAGAGCCTTTTCCTCCCCCTCTCTAGTTAATTTGAATTTCCCAGATGCACGTTTGTTTTGCAGGAGAAGAGCAAGGCCTGCCTGTCTCGTTTTCCTCTTTTCCAGTGGCAGTGCTATTTTGGGGGGAACCTACAGCAGCAGTGGGGCCCGCAGTGCTCTGTCAGGCAGGAGAGAAAAGCATGCTGTGCTGAAAGTAGAGCACGAACTCCCTTGCGATCCTGCCAGCATTCCCTCGTCCGCCTCTACCTGTTTGGGTTGCTGAGAAGAAACCAGAGCCTATTATCAGGCCTGCTTCTTTGTCAGGTGTTTCTTTGATGTAAATTCAACCATGATCAAATGTGCTGATGGCAGCAAACAGCCCAAGAGTAACAAACATGCAACCTGCACAGTGACCTGCAGAGATTAGAGCAACCGAGGCTGCAGACAAGTCGGGAAGATTAGACACAAATGAGCTAAGAAGTCTTGGGAGAAGTACCCAGGGAGACAAAAAACAAGCAATGCAGACAGAAAATAAGAGAATAAGGCAGACCAAAGAGTGAACAGACTCTACCAGTGCATAAATCAAAGCCTTCCCAAGGCTTTAGCTTACCCTAATGCTTCTGCTCCAAGGAAGCCAGCGCTAGGCTTGCTGCAGGGAAGCAGGCTGAGAGAAACTCTTAGTGCATCTTTGCTGTATTCTGCCTGTCACTGCAGAACCAACCCAGCCCTTACAGTGGAAAAAACAAGCTCTTTTCCCCCTCCTTTTTTTTTTTTTTTGTCCTTTTTTTCTTTATTTTTTTCAAAACTTCTGGAGAGTTGCTGACAAGAGTTCCTTGCAATTGGAACCGCCCTGCTAATCTCAGTGTCTCCAGAGTCCACCTTAACTTACAACCCTGCAAGTTCAAGAAAAGCCTACCTGGAACTAACGGCACTGCGGGTATCTGTCTTCCAGCAGCGTAACTTTCCCAAGTGCAGAGGACCAGAAGGCCTGCAAGGCCAGAAAATCACAGACATGTATGTACCATGATGCAATCCCACAGCTGTGCAGCTTCCCCTCCCGCTTTGTGTGGAGGACGCGTGTGCTAAGGTACAGTCTAGAGTCTCTCACATGCCTCACGCTGTTGGAACACATCACAACTATGCCCCTGCCCGCAGCACAACACCATCTTGAAAAGTTTCTTTAAAATTTGGAGAGCAGGGCTGATCTCTGAAGGTGGAAATATTTAATTTGGGGCAGCATAGTATAGCACTGCATTACTTCATTTTTTCATCTGTTGCCAGTAGTGATGTCATCACCCTGCAAGCTCTCAGATTTGAGGACCATTACTGATTTAGGGATCACTTAGCAGTATGCCAGGTGGCAGAAGGGTATTAGACACCTAAAATTCACGGAGAAAACAAAGCACTTGAGAAAGAAATATTTTTTTCCACTAACTAACCTTTCTGCAGCTAAATGGTACCTGCTGCCTTACTAGGGGCGTATTTATCTTCCACATCCCGAAGCTGGAGACACCACTTTCTGTATGCCTCAAAAAATGAACTTCTCTAACAGTAACACTGGGAAACCTGTAAAATTCCTCCTGTAAACACGCTAAAAGCCCCCTTACTGCTGCATACCAAGGCTCTTTCCGCTGTCACTTGTAAACCAGGGCAGTGACATTGCGTTCACACTTGCAAAACCAGAACAAATTGTCAACCCTGCTGATCAGAAGTGGCGGAATTAGATCAAGATGTTAGCGAGGCAGATTTCTGCACACAAAGCCTATTATTTGCTAATGAGACTTCAGCTGCGACCCTCCCAACTCACATCCCTGAGATCAAAACACACTTCAGAGCTCAGAATGCTCAAACAGGTTGACAGCAAGTCCTGAACTGTCTCCCCTAATGCTGCAGTGCCATTAGGCTGGCGTGGGCAGCGCTAAACCTCACCGGTGCTAGTTAAGGTCTAGTCTAAGTATGCATCAGTCCAACTCTGCTCTGACTATTTATTTTCCTGGGGGTCAGGATATTTTCCTGCACATAAGTGACACAATCCAACCTAACACGCGACACACCAGCTTAGCAGAGCCACGATCCATGTGCAGTTTCTAAAAAAACTTCAAGTGGATCAGCCCGAGTTTCAGAAGGCAAAGGCAAATGCCACGTTTCTCACAAGGACTGAGGAAAAGTCTGCAAGTCCTGCAGAAATCACTTGCAGCTTCAAGTATTCACCACCCCTGTCCCTATGTGCAGGACCCCCAGCTGCTGTGGTGCTCTGCCCATGCAGGCCAAGGGGAACCATGGTACTAAAAGCATCTGAGGGGCTCACCCCCTCCATCTCATTTTCTTAAAACCTGCTCAACTCAAGAGGTTTAACCCAAGCAAGGCTCAATTAGAAAATCCAGATATCAATTGGAAAATCCAGATATCCTTCTTACATCCACTCCCAAGCTCAGGGGAAGGTGGCTTTCACAAGGAGGAGGGAATTCAAGCATGCACAGCACAATATTCCACTAGTTTTCTAAGACAGGCTAACCTCCAAAGTGCCAACACGGTCCCTCCAGCGCACCGCATGAATGAAACACTGGGAATAGGAGCCTGTGCCAGCTGCAATGGTCCTACAAGCTGGAAAGGACTAAACTCCCTACCTCTTTGGTCTCAGACTGGGGGAGAATTGGCTCAGGCTGCCTCCCGAATGAAAGAGCAGCTTTCCTAATGACTGAGCTCACACTGCCAGCCTGCTAAGGAGCTGCATTGATTTGAAACCTAAAGGACAGCTGTTTGTTCCTCCCTTTCCACCCTGCTTCCTCCTCCCTGGCCAAAGGAGGAGGAAAGTTGCCAGAACAGACTTCATCTAAGTGGAAAAGGATAGAGAGATTTTTTTCTGACATTTTCTCAAAATAGAAAAAGGGGGGAAATTGTACCCTTAAGAGCACAAAGCAGCCATACAACTGCTCATTTTGCCATTGTCAGAGGGGGGCAGCTCAGTGCAAGAGAAAGTGGAGGAACCTGCAATAGTCCTAACAGCTGCAGAACACCCGTTGCCAGCTGCATGTTGATTCTTAACTCGCTTCAGCATTAACTGAGTGACAAAAGGCTTTAGTGCTCCTAATGAAAACACAGTCCCTGCACTCGCTAAAATAACACAGCAATGAAAAAAAACTCTTTTGGTAGCACAATTCATGTGCAAACAGGTTTCAGGTCCAAGTTGCTGAGATTGGGACAAAACATTTGATGAGATTTGGGGCTGGGAAGGGAGAGGAAAGGGAGGGTTTGAAGGTGGGGTGTGTGTGGGACACTTCATGTCTGCTTTCGATTTGTTTCTAAAACAGCCAAGCTTTTGTATTTGGGCTAAGGTTCCCTGTAGTTTAAAAGCCAAAATATGATCAGAAAAGGCTTTATGGACCCTGAGCCAGGATTTGCATTTTTGAAAGAGCTTGTTAAGATACTTTCCAGGCTGCTCTGAACTCCTGTGGAAGCTGCTCCCACTCTTTTCCAAGGCTGCTGTGAGGAGCTGAAGGGCCTTAGGAAGAGATCCAGCAAAACTGGTTGCCTCATCTTCTGTAAACTCCCTGGACTGGTGAGCATGAAGGAGTAAGAAAATCAGCAGTCCAACTACTCGTGGAACGTCTGCAGAGAATTGCCAGCGTTCATTTGTTCTTTCCAGGCAGCCTCCTCACATCCTTCTTTTCCTCAGCTGAAAAAGACCTGAAAAACCAGCTCCAACCACAGCAGAAATTACAATTCAGTCACAATATCACAGCTCTGCAGACCTGAGTGACAGCCCGAGGGGACACTAGAACTGACATTAGGCAGAGCCAATTCTGCAGTGACCGTGCACACGTCTTCTGCACATCCCATCATACATCAACCTGCTCCTCTGACCATACAGCTGTCCACTGACTTCGGAAAAGCACTCTGCAATGAATTTGTGTGGCAGGAGCAGCAGGACTGCCCTCCCTTTCCCTGTGTCACTGTGGCCAAGACTTTTTGCTATCCCAAACAACAGGGCAGATCCTGAGTAGCATCTTCTTTGGGACATTTATAAGAACAGGCTGCAGTTAACAATTAGAAATATCGCTGGGACTAGCACTGGAGAAGCCAATTTGTCTATTTCTTTTACTACTAGAGCTGGACCTGTTACAGGGGAATTCCCCAGAGAGGCACGAAGGGCTATAACAATGCCCCCAAAACAGCTGGAGTGGAAGGGGAGGGCTTGTTCTCCTCAAGGTGCAAGTCCAAAAGGCTTATCCCCCTGCAGAGCCAGGCCATCTCTACACAGGGTAGCTCCTTAGGACGGAGCTGAACACCACAGTGGTCCTTAGGGTTTCTACCACAGTGAGATTTGTGGTGCTCTCTGTATTATGGCACAAGGTCACAACTACCTGAGGTATGCTGGACAACTCCTTTTCCTGTGAGGCATCCTCCTGAGAAGCTGGAGGCCGGTCCACAGGTTAAGGTCTGATCCAAAGAACTTGCCTTTCTCCCCTTGCGTAACGCCTTCTGAAGACCAGCACAGGCGAGACACGCTTCCTGCCATTTATAAGATTAAGGCAGTCTTGAAAACCACACCTGGCTTCAGTAAGCTGCCCTCACTGCAGTTCTTCACTGTCTGAAGGAAACAAACACCAAGTGTTTTATCGCTTAAAGATTTAGAAACAATTGAGACACAGACAAGGCTGCTGAGCCGAGCTGAAACTGCCCCTCTGCTTCCCCTCCCTCCCCATTTAATAACTTCATTGCTTTAAATATGGGAAGCGAGGCTCGCACAATGACAACAATCCCAGTAGGAAACCCACTCATATTCTGAGGGGATTTGCTTGCTAGACCTGGCACCAACCATGCAAATGCTTGCAGCATGGGACTGCGCATGCATGTACCAATAAACCCCCGCTGGTCCAGCCCTAACGAGTAAGGATCAGTCCTAACAGCCAAACTGCCAGCACTAGCACAGGTAGAGCAGGTCAGCAGCAAATGCCACCTTGGTCACACAGTGTGGACACAGCTGGAGGCCCAGCAGAGCACCTTAAGGCACAGAGCCTGAGAGGGTCTGCTTCATTTTGATGCCTCAGTTCAGTTTACTGCACACATGGGTTTCTAACCATAAAGAAAACTATGCCAAGAAGATCATTAAGCATGTGGCAAACCATGCCAGAAGGATCATTAAGTCCGCTTAGGCAAATCCTCAAAAATATCTATACCACCTTAATTTGACTCTCCTGTGAATTAATCTTTAGTTACAGAGGCTCATTATTTTGTTTTCCACAGGACCATAGTCTCTTTTAGTTCAATAAGAGGTTTTTTTTGCCCCTTCACATTCTACAAGTAGTCCCAAGCCTTATTTAAGGCACACAATCCTATACAGAGTATCGTATTAGGAACCTCTGCAGATACGTGCCCTAATGTTAGGCGAGTGTGGTCCTGACAAAAATCAGTGGATCTGCAGAGGAAGATTCAGAGCCCCTAAACTAGGAAAACACTTTTCTTCAGTGACCATATAGTGAATTCAGGCATAAGACAGCAAGCACTACCCTAGGCCTTTGAGATGTATGTGACACCTGTATCAGCCGAATCCTTCTCAGGTATTGCTGATAAAGAGGAGCACGGCATTTCAAACAGAGCTGATCTTTGCAACCCTGCAGCAACGCAGGGATAACAGCCTATATTACAGGTTTAAGAACAGGTTGACAAGATGAAAACAAGAGCTTCAACAGTTTTGGGTGCTTAGCACATGCACCTGAGCCCTGGTGTCACAGAACCCTGATTGTCTATCAGACAAGCAAAGCTCCTAACTGCTAAAGCTACACCATGGAGCAATTAGCATTTCTGCACATCCCAATCAGGCAGCTCATGCTGGGCACCAAGTGACAGAAATGCACAAGTGACCTCCTGCAAAAAAGCAGTCATGGCCACCTGCTTCAAGCCAGGAAAGCATCACACTCCGCTGTGCCTTCTCTGTAGTTTCCACATCAGGTCGTCCTTTCTCTTCAGCGATACGAAGCAGGGGCCCTGCAGAGCAGAGTTTCACCGCACTACGCTGATCCAGAGAATAAATCTGCGCAGGGCATGAAGCAAGGTTCGGGTGAAGACAGGATGATATGTAAGTAATGACTGTGCAGATGCATGACAGGACTGAAGCTGCAGTTCCAAATCACAACAGCGGAGCTTAGCTTTTGGGGATTTTATTTTATACCTACAGTCTGGATTTATAATGCACCTCCTTATTTAACAATGTTTTTTTAAAAAGGTCTTCTAACATCTGGGCTTGTATCAATGCTAAAACAGGCACCAGCAGCTGCATTTAAACCTCTTCTGCAGTCCAGCTCTCCACCAAGAATCATTGATAGCAATAGCAGGCTGTTGCGACGCATGCAACTTACACTCACCCCACAGGCTTGACACATTTTCTCTGTAGTACAGTAACACAGAGACTGGGGTGTCTGAGGCTCCGCTCCAGATTTTGGAGAAAAGCAGTCAGTAGGCACAGTGTGTGTGCCTGTAATCCATTCCAGGCTTTCTCTCCTCTCCAAATGCCCCTGTTCCTCATGCTTGTATCCCACTTTCTCCACCACCTGCTCTTCCTATAGCTATCCCAGCTGCCTACACTCCAAGTCCTGCTTCGCCTTCTTATTTCCCCTAAGCAGAGCCTCTCCTGAGCTCTTGCTTTATATTTTCCCCTAGCTCCTCCTCACCCTGTTTTTAGCCCTCTCAATTTGAATGCGTTGTTTCTCCTCATCTCCTTTCATGTTCCAGGTTCACCTAAGGGAGCAGACCAGGCTGCCTGCTGCCTTTAGTGGCTGTGCGCTTCAGCACAGAGGCCACATTATGAAAAACTTCTCTGCTTTTGTAGCAGACACTCCTAGCAGGTGCTATGCAATTATTAGATACCATATGCTTTTATAAATTATATTCAAATGTATTTTGCAACCATCCTGTGTTTTCAGACTGGTCTGAAATGTAAAAGATAATTATGCAGAAGTGCAGAACTCGCACAAGAGTTACACACAAGCGTTAGTGGTTGGGATGATCCATCTCACATGCACTGAGCCAAGCCTCCCTCACATCCTATAAGACTACGAGATATTCAGCCCAAGTGCAGCAGTCTTGTGGTCCAACAACAAAACTTGCCACGTGCCTATTTCATTTCTGTACAACAGTCTAATGTGATGAAGGGTTAACTTCAGTACACACTAATTGCATTTGAGGGCATCTAGGTATGTTATTTGTAAGCTTTATTACTGGCAACTCAAAACAAATCTGTCAAGCTAATGATATTCTGAGGTCCTAACATTTCAAGTGCTGTGGGAAGTACAGCACTGCTAACACCTGCAGCAAGTGGTAATGCTCCCAGTAAGCCAGCGCTGAACCGCTAAGCAGAGTGCAGTCTTTTGGATAATACAAGCAGAGTCCAGCTTTTCTTAGCAGTCATTCAGGGGCCTGCAGCTCGCTTCACAGTGGGAGTTTTGGACTTTGCTTCATGGCCATGTTCCAACTCAGGCAATTGCCTCTGAACCGAGTGTCCTCTGCTGCTTCTGTTGGATGAGCACACAAGCGCCTCGCTACTAAATGACACTAGTTCTCGAGTGAATATGACACACATTGACAAGTCTGATGACAATGACAAGTCTGATGACAATGCACAGCAACACGTATGTGCAGAAAGTATCAATTACCATCCTGCCCGTAAACCTACTGGCAAGATTAAACTAGATAAGGAATACCATGTTAACAGGAACAGCATGGAAGGACAACCCCAGTGTGGCCGGATCTGCTAGGCAAAACCTCCTGCATAAGAACAAAGCTGCCTGTAGGAGACAGGCGGAGAGGCAAAGGACTCTGTCTATCCATTCCACAACTGCCAAGAAAGAAGGAGGCTTAAGCTAGGAGGCAAAAAAGCAATGCTACAATTTTAAGGCAAGCAGCATTCACTTCAAAAGGCTGAATTTAGATGGAAGATTTATGTCTTTCAGCAGTATGAAGGTCTGTGGGATGCAATTTTTTTTTTTTTCCCCCGAAAGAACATAAAAACCCCATAAACACTCAAGGTAGTACCAGGTTGCACCAAGTTTCAGATTGGTACATCAGTCACAATAGAAAACTCCTTTTCACCCTGCCATTTCTTCCCCCTCCCCCATTTACAGCAGGCCACCAGTACTGCTGGAGACTGGAAGACAAATGGGCAGCTGCCTCTAGAGGCAATTGTGAGGAGACTAAAGATCAACTTGCAGCTGGCACTTCCACCCCCACCTCTCCTTAATACTTCAGTCCACTTGCTGCCAGACAAGGATCATGAGTCAGCTCCTAAACATATTCTCCTTGAAACAATAGCTATAGCTCTCTGCTGCAACTATACCACTACTCTGGCTCCGAAGAAGTTCCGAAAACAAAAGGACTGATTTTAACCTACAGCAGCCCAACACCAGAACCAAATGATACAATAGGCATGCACTAAGGAATATTATGCTAAACCTGCGAGATTAGTAAAGCTGATTTTGACATGAAACAGGCATGGAGTCAGTGGTGTAATGAAAGTGGGCAGAAGCAGCAAATAGAAGTGGTTTCGGGGATACGTGGTAAAGCAGATGGCTTTTGCATAAACCCTTGCAGCTACAACAGGGTGCAGTTTTATACCACAGCACTGTATGCTGCAGCGCTAACTGAAGGGCAAAGGAGCTGGTTTAGCCTTTACAAATTAGCTTCATCACCACTGCAGGAGCAGCTCCCTCAATTCTGAGTGACCAGTGCTCCCTGAAGCTCCTGGGTTCACAAAGGTGGAACTCCAGCACTCATCTCTCGAGGACATTTTAAGAGGACTCCCTAGAATGAAAAAAAAAAAGCTTCCTTTTGTAAGAACAACATTTCAGCTTACCAGCTGATGACACCAAACTCAAACTTTAACTTTTCTGATGCAAGGACTGTCGGATGATAAGGAATTCAAAGAAGAGAGAGTGAACTGGTGGCGATTACCGAACACTTAAAGAGCTGTGCACATAGTAAAGGTTAGATGTGGAGAGTCCATGCCCATGAAAAACACCCTTAAGAAATATCAGCACTCAGAGCGTGCCTTACCTGCAGTCAGTCCACTGATATCCTCTGAAGAAATGCTGCTGAAAGAGCTACAGCGCCAGCTAACGTGTTGGGAAACTTAAGTGAATGCTACGTTTACATTTTTATTTCTAAGGACAACTGCTTTTGCCTATTTCTTTCTGACATCACCAATAATTTATGTTTCTTAGAGTACTGTCAATTACTTTGAAGAAGTCTCTAACCCAGAATACCTACACGTCTTGAGCCCTACAAGCCAGAAGGCAAGTTGGAAACAGAAATAAGACTGCACCACAAAAATGTTCGAAGAGACAGAACAATTAAAGAAGAGTCTCCTCCTCCTTCTGCAGGACTAACAGGTGTGTTTTGTGGGACTGTGCAACAGAAATTAGAAGGTTCAACTGTCAATGCAGTGCATCGATTTTACCATCAACAGAAACGTGAATAATGTATGCATTCTGTATAAAAACAGAGCAGACTATATACAAACGTATCTTTTAAATTATTTTATTTTGTGTAAGCTAAAAGGAAATTTACACACTTAAATCTCAAAAGACCTTGGGCATGCACATTGACCTTTTTTAGAGGTTCTTCTACATAGCTCTCTTTTTTCCATAGGAATTTCCCCAGACATTTACAACCCATAGTTTTTTACTGTATATACAGCCTAAAACCATAGCAATCTATGATTATGTCATTTTACACTGTGCAAAATCAAACAGGAATAGTGGTACAACAGAACATAAAAATCTTTAACAGGTAAATTTCATTGTAAGACATTCATATAGTTTTGGTCCTTCTTTTCCAAATCAAACTGATTAAAAGCAGACAACCTTCTAGTGACTCAAAAAAAAAAAAAAAAAAAAAAAATCAAGTGTTTAGACAGTGATCCATAACTGGAACAAGAAGTTACTGACACCAAACCTTTCCAAAGGCTATATGACAGAGCCATACTATTGAAGATTAAGAACATAAAAATTGATCAGCCAACCAATCAAACAGGGGGAGGGGATGGGGGAGAAGAAAAGGAAAACACATCATAAGCTTGTTTAAACACAAAAGAAATTATTGTGTTTTAAAGAAATAACAATAACCGAAAACCCGCAAAGGGATAATGTAACCTTTTGCTTTTTTTCCAGCAATAAGTATTTTAATATAGGCAAGAAAGAAAGAGATGCTCAATGCAATCTGAAAACCTTTAAAGGGGGACTTCACAGATTGTGAAGACTGAAATTTTCATTACATGTTTCTAGGATTTTTTTATTTTTTTATTTTTTTTTTTTTTACTTTTTAAAGTTTTGTAAGAAGGACACCACCAGTGTATTTCACAAAGACATAAATGTATACACCCCAGCACAACAAAAAGAATAGATCTTCAAAAAGATTTACCCCCAATTATTTACATTTTTCTCTAATATAAATTTAGGACTCCAGTATGTAAATAAATATACATTACTATGTATACCTTTCTAGTGCTGCTTACCAACAAATCATCTGAACTTGATTTTTTTTTAATTAAAGCAAGATTGCTTTTTATGACCCACAGAGGGAAGAAAAAAAAAATCAATAGAAAATGTCCAATTCACATCACTTTAGTCTACCTTTTCTTGGCAGCTTGTTGAAGGTGTTAATGTGGCTGGGAACATCAACACCTTGGCATGCATGAAAGTTAAGTCAGGAAGGCTAGAAATCACCTTGGCAGCCTCTTCACTAAGATTTTCTTCCTTTTTAGGCTTCCTGTTGAGAAGAAAAGAACAAAGTGCATTAATCCACTACCTGATATCCCTTGGATCACTGACAGAATCACTGATTGAAGTAATGTTCTGTCAGTTTGTCTCCCATTGACAGGCACTTCTGTAAGCTACTTGAAGGTAGTCTAATGTTATAATACCTACCTGCCTACCAACAAAATGTTAACATAGAAAGTCAGCAAGATGTTCCTGTATATCATTGCAATAAGTAACAAAAAAATCCTATTCAGATGCTAATTTTAATATTTTTTTTTTCTTATTTTTGGCAGGTTCCAGTGTGAAGAGACTCACTTGAAGAGACAATCATGCCTATATTCTAGGGATAAGACAATAGGAGCATTTGTTCTAAGCTACCTATATTCAGTATAAACTTTCAAAATAAAGTGGAAAAATCTTGGAAGGACATTACAGTTCCTCGCTTACTTCTTTTGAAAGGAAAACGGTACTTATGCCATGTTTCCAACATGACCACTCTCAAATTATACATCATACTGCTCTACAAAGAGATCCACAAACCCTTTTCCCCCACCCAGAGCTCATCTGCAGCAAAAGATGGCTCACAACTTGCAGCTACTTGCTTTGAGGTGCAGCAGCACGTGTAGCCATAATGATACATAAAGCAGACTGCGAATCCCTGGTGTTTACTTTGCCTTTTGCATTACATTCACAAGAATTACTGAGCGCAAATGAATAAAGAGGCCTGAACCCCATGACACTTGGTTCTCACTATTATGCAGAAAACCTTCACATTTCTTAAGTAAAATGAAGCCTGGCACAAACTGCCACAGAAAACTCCCCTCCTCGGCCCAAACAGCCATCCTTTACACACATCTGACTTTTCTTTGAAGAATGCTGCCTGTTACTAGAAATGTTCAGTTTTCCATCAAGCGTTATTCCAGTTCCAAAAAGGCACCTGCTACACCCTGTAACGACATCAGAAATTCTAGCTAAGTAAGCTCCCTCATCTTGGGGGCAAAAAGCTGAGACAAAAGGCTTGAACCAAACGAACTGCTTTTCCCTAGAACACTTCAGAAATGTCCTTTCTGTATCTTGTCTCAGCTATAAACTATTAACTGAGCCTATGAGAGGGCAATCACCACTCTGATCACAAAGCAGCATGTACTTATATTTTCTTTTGTCAGCACCCATCAGGATTGTTTCCTGAACTGTTCAGAGATCAGGGGAAAGCAAGGGGCTATGTGGTTGCTTCAGCAGCGTCTCAGAATTTCTTAGCTAGGAGGAGGGGAAAAAAAAAATAAAAAAATAAAAAAATAAAAAAATAAAAAAAAGAGCTGGAGTCAAACTCATCCTTGACATCACTGATCATTGTGTTGACACTGAACTATCACTTTTGTTTGCTACTTGAAATCTCCACTTGATGAAAGATCTCTAGATAAGGCAGCCTAGATACTAAATCTGACTTTCCTTCACTAGAATGGCAATATTTTCTTTTCTCTGCTGCAGTGGAATTTCATGAGCCACTGACTAGGCAGATTACCAAATTCTGGAGGATAAACAAAGCTGCGTGCTGGATTTACTGAAGGAAAAAGCAGAGAGCCTCCTTCTCTAACAACTTCACAGTCAGCTCTGTTTGCACTCGAAGGACTATCTCTGAGCTGTTGAAATGTGGCTCTCACCCACCACTGTGTTATCAGTATCTGGTGCCACTATTAGTAATCACTTACCACAAGCCTCTTAAAGGTACAAACTCCTGGTGATCAAGGACTTACAGCTAACAAAGGAGTGTTTGACAGAGGAAGCCAAAGGAAGAGGGCTGACCCAGAGATCTGCATTAAAAGGAGTTCCTGTAATTGTTAATCAGGCACCGAGATGGAGCTCACACACTCTTTGCTATTTATATGCCTCTTCCTCCTCTGCTCAGTTGTGGCATGCTAAGAAATGGCACTGCTGGGCCCCTGAGGCAGCGCTGCATTTTATTTGGTGATCGTACGGAGGGACCTTTATCACAGGAGGATGCTATTGCTCTCGCTGTACTCGCTGGTCTCTGCAACATCTCCACAGAACATGCACACTAGTGAGCACAGCCAGATGTGAATCTCAGCCGATTACTGAACACTCCCCTCCTGCTTGGAGGCCCTTTGCAGTAATTTACCTACTTAATGTGCTCTGTAAAAAGCATCTATAAAGAAGGACAAGCTAACACACATGCACAGCAAACGTTATTTAACTATGACCAAGTTACAGCTACAGATATAATCACTTGGTAACGAGGCTCAAAACCTTGAAAATTATCTCAGTGCAGAGGGGGATGAGATAGCCTAAAGCCTCCATTCCTCAGTCATCACTGCAGACTGTTTTTACACTTAAAGCTTACCAAATTGCCTAATAACTGTGATGCCTTTTCATAGAGGCAAGAGAAAGAACTGTCAGGTCCATTAATTTCAGATGAAGATGCTCCCACTGTCAAGAGATTCTTTTGCCAATCTTTGGTCTGTGGGGGGCTGTTGCAGAGCTTCTACTCATGCACTCTTATTTCTAGCTACCGTAGCTTACAGAATGGACACCCAAGGGGATTGTCAGTGGCAGCTGTACTACCTCTGTCTGCTTTGGAACCAGAACTTTTCATTACTAAACCATTAAATGACCCAGCTCTGGCTCAAAACAGGGTCCCTGCCTATTTAGGCATTAAAATACCGTTTTCAGAACACTTGGCCCCCATCCATCTCTTCTCTTGCACTAGGTTACAGTTCCTCCCAAGACAGAGGGAATGCCCTTACCTAAGCAAATAATTGCAAGTCTCTCTACCTGTTGGCACAAAGTTTCCTTTTCAAAGGCATGTTAACACTAAGCTGCAAGAAGTTAGCCAGACTGACAGGCAGGAAAGTTGTTGGAAGAAAATTTAGCAAGAAATAGGGAATGCTTTGTCAATGTGTCACTGACACCTCACTGTTCTGTTTTGCATTCCAACCCCTTCCTGCAGTGTTCAAGTCTTTCAGGACTTCAGTCATTCTCATGTTTGCAAAGGGTTTTGTGGATAGCACCAGCAAGGTCAGGCTCTAAAAGCAACAAGTTGATTAGGGAAATGCAGTTTAAAAATCACTCTGTAATTAAGAGTTAGCCTGCTCCATCCAACATCGCCCACAAGGAGAATTTCCAGTTTAAATGAAGGTCTCAAACATTTCTTGGAAAATTATCAATGCTCTGCTTTCCTTCAAAAACACAGCAGATAACTTTTGATCTCTGCCAATTCTATGCAACTGGGCAAGGCCACAGAGTCTCTCTCAGTGGAATGCTGAATCCCTGACCTTCAACAGTAACGCTGTCATAGAAGTTTCAGGCTCAAGCTGAGGGGGAAGTTTCCCCTCCTCTCCCAACACTTTCCTTCTCAGAAATAGACTTCACAGCTTTAAAAGAGGGATTTGCAAGCAAAAGATGGAGCTGTTTCGTAAAATCCTAGAATAGTTTTGATTGGAAGGGACCTTTAAAGGCCATCTAGCCCAACCCCCCTGCAAGGAGCAAGGACATCTCCAACCAGATCAGGTTGCTCAGAGTCCCATTCAATCTGACCTTGAACATCTCCAGGGATGGGGCATCCACCACCTCTCTGGGCAACATGTTCCAGTGCTTTACCCCCTTACTGTAGAATTTCAGACAAAGATGACTCTACACATGGCTTTCTACAGCTGAACAATGGTATTCTTACCCTAAACTTTATCCTGAAAGATCCTGAGTTCAGACACGTTGCAGACAGACATGGGATAGCCTTTGCACAACTGAAGTTGACACTGGCCACATCTTCTCTCATCAGTTAACATAAATAGCTAGTAGTCCAAAGTTCCAGGCTGGTGCATGAATGTTATATGTACCCAGCCACTCCTATTTTAAAGTCTCTGGTTCATTAAGAAAGAATAAAAAAAAATTCAAAAGAAAAACAATTTTATTAGAAAAAGCTAACACACTCCAACATATTTGGCATACTGCTGAGATAAGACCTTCTCATATCTCTGAAGGTTTCTAGCTTGAAAAACAGACTGCTTTGCTTTTGCAGAGCATGAAATCAAAAAGGGAAAACACACCTGAAATTTTTAAAATTCAGAGTGGATAAAAACATACAAAATGTATTGAAGAGTGAGAAGAGTTGCATTAAAACAGCTAATCCTTTTCTGTGTCTGAACTTAACCGCCAAACCTGATGTCCCCCAGCCTCTTCCTACAGCCTGATACATTGCTACGGCATAGATCTAGAACCTCTTATCAGTAAGCAATGCTCTCCAGAACAGGGAAAGAACTTTCACATCTGGATAAAGAGCTTTGACAGAGCAGGTAAGACCCACCAAGTTCACCGTGGAAGCACTGGAAAAAACCCAAACGCCTCATCAAAAAACAATACAGAAAAATGAAGGTCAACACTCATATAAGCAAAGCAGACTTCCCTGTGCCTTGTAAAGAAAAAGTAAGCTAAGACATCTTAATGCAAGCAAGTAGGTACAAATCTACGAGTGGAGATAAAATAATAGATACATCTATTGTATGTCTTGCTGTGAATTTGTGGGCACTTTTAAATTAGACTTAAAAAATATACCAGAAATACTTCAACTGAAACTATGTTTTCTAATTAGTCAAAGCCAAACTTTTCCACTAGTGTATTTTCAGAAAGAGTACATGCAACTCCATAGATGACAAAAAAAAAAAAAAAAAAAAAAAAAAAAAAAAAAAAAAAAAGAAGGAAATCTAAAAGTTGAGACACAAATATCAGCATTGAGGTGTGGAGTTCCCTCTACTGGTTCTCCCTTGAAATTGCATGGCTTGCTGATCTTTATTCGGTGCTCACTTTGAACATTTTCACTGTAGGAAAACTAGCAAGCTAAGTTCTCAATGAAAGAGCATGTTTTAAAAGAGCTCTTGAAAATTACAGTTTTAGTAATTTTAAGAAAGCCAGCTATCTCCCACCATCACAAATCACTACATTAACCACAACTCTGCAGTCATTCCTCTTCTCTAAGTGCTATGCTGCACAGAAATACACCTATTTTGTTGTAGAATGCGGAATAAACCCTAACGTTCACTTATGAGTGAGGATATATTACTATCTATTAGTTGCAAAGCAACTAATATTTGTTGCATGTTGAGACACGCACTTCCTCAACAATAGAAGCGTTCTACTTGGTGAGAATCACTCAGCAATTCTTTTAATGGGCACAGACATTAATTACATGTTAAGACAGCCCAGGATCCTACTGCTAAGATACACATTCAAAAAATAAACCCAAAGAATACAAGCTTATAAATGGAGAGACTATTCTGTACTCATGCAACAGCCCAGACTTCAAGACAGACATTCAACCCCTAAAGCCTTTATAGAGGTTCTACCTATAAAAAAAGTACAGAAGAACTTTGCAAGAGATCCATGAAAGGACAACCTAAACCAACCACATGGTCAGTCCTTAGCACGCAACAGCAAAATGAATCTGATGTTTAGTCACTGAAGTTTCGACAGATGCGAGAAGGGACAAATATTGTCATAGTTATTAGTCAGTTTTATAGTTTCACTTGCGGAACATTCCATATCTAAAAGTTATACAGAGGACCAAAGAGAGTCTTCTGTGAAAGCCCTAATTTAACTGTGTGGTTCTGTTTACCTTTCCATTCTTAGGAATCAGCTCTGTCCTTCAGAAAGTCACTTCTTCCAGTTCAGTTTTTGGCTCTAGCGTTTCAACTTGTGTCCTGGTGATCTTTTTCTTTCAGCTCATGAACTATCTCCTACCTTATTTTAGAGTTCTATGATAATTTGAAATACAAACTACAGTACTATTAATTTCATATTTAAATTTGATTATTAAATTTAAGCTTTTTGATAATTCAAGTACTTCTGACCTAAAATAGCACACACGTTCACTCCTCACATTTTGTACCACCTTTAGAACAAGAAGAAAAAAGCACAAAGATTATTTACCTTGTGGATGTGCTTGCCTTCTCTACTGTGGACATAAGTCTTGCAAATGCATCAGTCACTCTGCTGCTTGCATTGGAAGTTTCCAGTTTTGAGGTTGTCAATTCATACAACTCAGGATCCACACCTTATAGCATAAAATGATAATCAGTGATAGTTGGGGGCAGGTATAGTCATCATTAGTCACAGACCAACTTGCTAGAGACTGTTTTCTGTAAACATCTGAATCATTTATCATTTCAAGATACATGAAAAGAACATCACAGATCATGTCTGCATTTCTAAAACACCATCCCCTCGCCCCATCCTTTTAAACAGCTTTTATAGTTGTACTACAAAACACACACATTGGATTAAGTCTGGCATACAAGGTCTCAGCCTAAGTGTAAACAAAACAAAACTGATTTACCTTTTAGAGTGAAACACCTACAAAAATGTCAGCTGTGTTAAAATGAACTGTTTCAATTACTTCAACTCAACTGTTTGTATTAGAAGAACACTGCATGTTAACAGGGACCAACTCTTTAACGAGCTATTACACACAACACTGGCATGCATTAGAGTGCATTTATTATCTTGCTTTTCATAAGAGGTTCTGTTAAAAGAAGTGAGGAAAAGCAGCTTTTATGATACATACAAGTGGAATGCTATTTAAAAAGTTACATACTAACATGTATAATGCTACCAAAACTTCTAGCCTATGCTGCCTTTTCACCTTTCAAGTATTCAAAAAGCACCAACTATCTGGGTGTTTCAGCCTTGATTTCCTGTTTCAGATATCTTAAGACAGATGCTGAATTTTGACATCACATAGGTTGCGAATGGATTTCAAATTTTATCAGCAGAGATCATTCTGAAAACAATGCAAACAATGGAAACCTGCATGCCAAAAAAAAAAAAAAAACCAAACCAAAAAAAAACTTGTGATGCATCAAGCATCACATCTCAGTAGGAATTAGCTGTAGAATTTCTAGATATTAAGTATGGTTTCTTTAAAAAGTCTCTAGGAACTAGAATTATCAAAATAAATTAAGAGGTAAGACTGTTACCACACATTTTATTGCTCAGAAGCATTTTAAATTGGTGATATTCCTCTAATTACAGTTTCAGCTATTTTATGCCTCACAGGTTTAAATGAGGTGTGCATATGCACCATCCACAATTAAAAGTATTTTTCAAAAACTGTATAGAAATTTTGTGCAGAAGCACGGTGTTTTATAAACACCTGGCTTTTAAACAAGAGTAACACTAGGGCCAGCTGGTTTGGACCACACAGAAGCATTTCGTACTACTGCAGAACAAACGTTACAAATACTTGGATGTGATGGTCCCACGTAGCTACCTAATATAAAACCAGCATTTATAAACTGATGTGCTGATGATTGTACCCAGCCTACTTGCTTGGATCAAGACACTTTTAGAAACACTCTTGAAATACTGAAAGATTACTAAATAAAAAAAATGCCCATGCCTATTGTCCTGTCTTTTCCACACAGTAATTGCAGTACAACGCGCGCAAGCAGATGAGGTTGTTAATTCTCACGTTTGCTTTGCATGGACTCTTCTCAAGCAGTGTCTTGGCCATTTGTGATTTGTGCACAAGTTAAGCACTCTTTCATCGTTAGGAAACTAAGGTGACCAAAAAGTATAATTAAGAAAATAACCTGATTAAACTGCAGGACCTGGTGGTGGGGGTGGGGAGAGGAAGGTTTGCTCCATTTAATGTAAGTTGATTAGAAATTAATCAGTTCTCCTTTCAACCTACATTTTTAAAGTCTGGATTTTCAAAATTAATTTAATCCAGTTTCATGCAAAACATTGAAATATGTACTGTCCTGAGACCAGTATACCAAGACTTTAAGTACTCTCAGATGTTTACAGAACTTGGAAATAGGAAAAAGCCCAGATATTCCAGAAAATATCCACTTTCAAACAGGGAGAGAAGGACTTGAAGAAATACACTTTGACTTGCAAAAGCCTGCGAAATCCCATTAAGGTACAAATTGTAAAACGAATTGAAATGAAGTCCTTTGACATGCAACTCTGCAACAAATGTTAAATGCAAACTGGTAAGTTACATCATTTAGATATTCACATTTACGGTCCTGAATTTGTTTTCATTGCAGCACAATGTCACTGCTCAATTTACTGTTCTTTAGGTACCTCTTATTCAGCTACATTTATGTTAAGCTATCAACATGAAAAATAAAACAACACACAATCTCTGGGAATATACTAGAAATGGTAACTCCCTGTTTATGATGTAAAATGCAAATTTTAATAAAAGGTGATTTTGGTTATTCATGAAATCAGACTGAGAAGAATACAGTGTAGATCTATAGTAAGTAAAATTAAGATCTTCAGAGAAAGAACAAACTTACATTACAGATAAAAAGTTTCTTTAAACCAAAAGAACTAACAATTTGTCCTTCGATTACTTCAGTTATTTAAGAGTTGCATATTCTCCATTTTATTCAAGTGATTAGAGAATGTTTAAGGAAAGCACTGCAAAACCTTAATGAGATATTGAAGGAAAGTTAGCCAACCAAACCCCACACAAAGCTCCTAAACACATACACAAACACACGAGCTGCAAGCCAAGAAACAAATGACTTTCCCAGAAACAAGTCAGGAGGAAAGAAAAGCCAAAACAAAAAAACCCAACAAACAAGCACTATAGGGCATACCACAGAAGGCAATAATACCTGTAACTTGATGAAACAACAACAACGTAAAAAAAAGAAGCAATAAAAGGCTGGCAGTATCCCTCCAGTAATCACTTCAAGTGTGCACACCATCAGGACACAAGAACATATCCGACTGCACGAGCAGTACACGTACTGGGCACTGATGACTTTTATGTTGATAGACTTGAACACGCTTACAAAAGAATCTGTAAGACTCAAGCACCTTGAATTTGCTACCTGTCACTTCCATGACAAACCTGCCACCTTCCCTCTGATAATGGGATTTCTCATAGGTGGAATAAAAAACATTCAGAATGCAATGCCACAAAATTACCTCCACTGATCAGATTTCAAAACTAAAAAAGCAGGTTTTTAAAAACAAAAATTACACAAATATTTATAAGCACTTACATAAAATGTGGGGAAAACCCTAAACCTTCTAAAACCCGATTATAAAAGGTAAAATCATTAAGAGGAAAACCCTTCCTATGACGAAAGTGAATTATCATGGCTTCAGGCATTGTATTGAAAGAGTATTTGCCTTATCTACTAAACCTATGCACCGGGATAAATTCCCAGAATGTTCTCTTAAATTCCTGCAGAAATTTATTCAAAGCGTTGGTTTTTCACAAGCTCGTGCAAAATACTCAGAGCATGTTAAAACCACAGGATAAGTGAAATCAATCACTTCCATGTATTATTCAATGGAGAGACTGGTGTTTTTATCTCATTTTTAAGGGAGTAAGTTGCAGATAAAGTGCTTTAGTTTTATAAATAATGTTCATAAACTTCTGATGTCCCACAAACATGCAACTATCCTTGTTTCCTATTGTGAATGTTGTTAAAGCACTTGTTTTTGTGTTCCCATAAAGACACAACTTTACAACTTCCTGGTAGTAGCAAACCCCAGCAGAGTTGTGATATGTTAAGCCCCATTACTTTATATTCACACATAAACTTCCAAATAATATAATAGCCCTATAATTTAGATGCACTCATTCAGAAGAGAGAACAAGCCTCATTATTTGGGAATCGTCACATCTACAGCATTTTCCAGTTTTTAAGTGCTTAGAAAAGTTAACTTTTAAAATTCCTCCTTTGAAACAAGTGTTTTAACAACTTATTTGCAAGAGCATGAGAGCCATTCATTCCTTCAGCATGTGACAAACACAGAGCTGACAGTACCTTTTAAATACTTCACACTTGATACAAAATATCAGAAAACAGAACACAGATTAAAGAAAAAACGCAGTAGAAAGACATTTTAGAGAAATGCAATGTAAAATTTCTCCTTGTTTATAGGAAAGTCAAGTGATGTGCTCATGCTTTTAGTAAGTCGTTATAATATTACAGTTGTGGTTTTAACACTCTGCTGACCTGGGATTGTGGTGGTGCTGCTAGAGCTACTGTCATCCACGGGCCCAAAGAAATCAAGGTTCAGAAGAGTGGAACCTCCACTAGCTTGAAATTCAGTGACCGTGTTGGTAGGCAGCCATATAGAAGGTAAGCCAAGGGAGGGGTTTATGTGTAAAAAGGGGTAAGACACACACTTGAACATGCAAGTTATAATTAGTACTCAGTACGCAATTTAAAAATTGACATGAAAACAATGCTTACAGTATTAGTTTGTCCTTCTAAAATGTTAACAACTTAACTCAGTGCACATTTCCTCATGTACAATGCAGCAAGGAAATCAACACTAGTAACTTTAAAATAGAAATATTTATTTCAGTCTAAAAATGAAAGAGAACCAGCACGACCCAGAGAGAAAGATGTGGTCAATTAAAGGGAAACAATATATAGGTCAATTTATAGTTAGAATACAGTGGGCTTTTTCTCCCCTCACTGAAATCAAAAGCCATTCTTTCATCAGGAAGACTAAGCAGATCCCCAAATAACAAAGAACCAAAGAATCCTTTACAGTTTTATTTAGGAGCTTTAAGCTCTTAACTATCATTATCTTAAAGCAGTGTGAACACAGGGTAGCAAATGCCACTTTTATATCCAGTTCCTCACTGGTAAGTTATACTGTTCCCCTTTAGTACTAAAACAGAAATCAAACCAAGATACATTTTAAAGAAGTTGTTTGTTAAAAAGAAAGCATGATGACTGACTGAAGTAATAAGACACCAGACAACAGCAAAAGGGTCCATCCAGGCTTTCCTTCAGCACCATGATATTGCTATCCCAACTCCTACATCCTACACGTTCTGAAACAATCCAGTGAGGCAACACCAGTGCAGTAAGAGATGCAGCTTATTTTAGCCTGCTTTTGAATAACTTGTGTGTCAGCAATTAATTGCTATTGGCAGGCTCCTCATAAAGGGTATCAATTTCTTTACAGGTTTCTAGTCTGTTAAACAAACAAGTTCTGAAAACTTGTTTTATTTCCTTTGCATGCACTTACATTTCTGAGACTGGAGGCAGTGGCACAACTCACTTTGCTATTAAAATAGACATAGGTGAAGGGTCTTTTATGTGCTAACTATATATATTTACAGATACAAATCAGTTCGTAGCTACCTCTAATTTAATGCATTAGCTATAATTTGTTTTTGAGTGTAAGCAAAAGTGGTAACAGATGAAATCAGATTTTTGAAATACAAAATTATCTGTAAATCTGAAAACTTTCAGCTCAATAAGAGTAGCTTTTGCAAACAGTTTGTGGTTAAAATATTGTGCTTTGAAGTAGCCACTATACGCAAGTCTGTCATCCAAAGTATGTCTAAAGAGAGAATTCACTGGTGAAAAATACTTTTAAGTAGTAAAACTCTTCAATCTAAAATGCTCAGAGTTGTTCAGAGTTTCATTATAATCTGAAGTTATACATAATGAAGTGTTAATATTGCCACTGTGTCACTAGCATATGGCAGGAATCTAAAATAATACTTAACTTCATATTTTTCAGACTACATAATACTTCATGTAGGGACACAGTTAATCAGAAAGAAAGCCTGAATTTCCAAAGTTAGGAGTAAGAAATAAATATTATATATATTTTTATATATGTGTGTGTATATTTAAAAAAATAATCAGCAGATAGATGTTTGTCTGAACTTTGTAGCTTTCTTATCTCTAGCTCTGGTGCTAGAGGCTCTACGGAGAGACGTACCATCTAAAGGGTTAGTAAGGCCACTGCTACTCCAGTCAAACTGGACAGGTGGTAGAGATTCCTAGAGTTGAAAAGTCAGAAATCAGATTTTATAGTCAGTTCAGGTTACAACAATGCAAAGCAGTTCAAACAACAGATTCTTTAGCATCTAAATACTAAAAAGACAACTAAATGAGCAAGCCCCAGTGTTTGGGAGGCGTGTATTTCCATAATATACACTAAAGAGTCACAGTAGATTTGTTCTACCACAGGAAGTCTCATTAAATTCTGAACAGTACAGATTAGGTAATTTCTAACTCAAACAGGATTTGCAAATTAACTAAAACATACGAATTGGATAAAAACTCTTAAGGCATAATTGAAAGTTAAACTACTATTACTTTCATGGAAGACGAGGCATTTTGCATAATAAGTTATATATACACAGTTATAGGGCAAATTTAGAATAGGGTTATTACAGCCAGCTGTCTGTACATCCCTGCTTTATCCTGATTATATACAAAATCAGTTATGTACCATCAAACAGCCCATGATTCTTTTGGTTTGTTTTGCTTTGAAGAGACATCATCCCTACATGCGAGGGACAAACTATCAACACCTTCCCCACTCCACCCCCTTAAAAAAAAAATTAAAAAAAAATCCTTATTATCCTTTAACCAATAACTCATTCCAATATATAAACAAACTATTGGTAATAATGCTTGAACAAGAGGAGCACCTGGGAGCCCATCCTTGCCTTTTCATTTCCTCTCATTATGTTTTTTACACACACACAGGTAAATCAAGAAAGCAGCAGGGACCATGCTTTACAGGGAAGGTGAGTTCAGGTGCAAGTGCTGTCCTCTTGTATTCTCAGGACACAAACTGATAGGACAATATCCGAAACGTCTGAAATAACTTTCTCTCTACTTCTGTGCATTACAATTCTGCTCTCTCTTCTCAGTGAAGTCAACTGTCAAGAAGTACTAGGGAAGGATGTGCCCTCAACTTCTAACAGAACAATCACACTTATAGAAGAAAAGCAACAGAAGTTCTCTGCAGCATTATTCAAAATGCATCTAGTCGTCAAGCTTCCAGTGGCTGAGACATACCTTCTCCTTGCTTTTGTAGAAAGTTAGGGAATTTTTTTTTTTTAAAAACTTTTAAAACTTCAACTATCCAACACTGAAAAAATACGCAGATTCAGAAATCAAGACTGTAGCAACCTGAGCTAGCTTTGTACAATTAAGCTAGCTCTAAGAGGCTTTTGCTAGGTGATAGATGTTTACAGAACAAAAAATGAAGGGAGCTGGAGATTTCTGTATTTACTCATAGTAAATGCCTTGCCTAGAAAAAAATCTTTCCTACCTAATGACTTGGAAATATTTCCAGTACTGAACACAACCAGAACAGAATTCATTCCATGGAGCTTAAGGAGCTGATGCTACACTGTTTACTTTGCTTTGGTAATGAAATTACTGGCATTGAAATAATTCGCATGGAAACAATGTTAGCAGGGTGGAAGCTACACCTGATGAAGTAATGATCACTATCATCAGTAGCTTCTTTAAAGTGAGAAGTAGGACAATTTAGTAGCTTTCTGCCCTGAGGGCAATGAACTCAAATTGAAACAAAACAGCTTCCTACCAGCTTTCCCTTACTGAGGAAAACATGCACTACATTTTGTGTCAAAAGACTGAGTCAGGACTGATGAGCATGACAGAACTGCATGGAAAAGGTGGTACCAATGGCTGGCTAAGCTTTTCCCTTTAATCATCACTTGATTTTCAAATTTGCCAAGGAGAAGACAAAGGATGTGATGAGTTCTTCCTAAAATGTGAAAAAAAGTCTAACTCCAGATCAGTAAGAGTATGCTAAGTATACCAGTATGCTCTGTGGGATGAGGCCATTCTGCTGACTTCAACCACTTGCAAAAGAGGGGGCTGGCAAGTAAAGCAGATCCCATCTATGCAGAACGCTGGCAAGCCCTGGTCTATACAACAGCAACGTGAAAGGAGAAGGCAGAGGCAAAAGCCAATTAAACACAGGTCAAATTTTCTGTTTCTAGTGACCTTGGCCCTAACAGTACTAAACATACTGAGACACCTGAACACAGCAGTGAAGTCTCAGACAACGGGAACATGCCCTGCAAACGGGAATATAATGTTTTGTCTTTTGGAAACTGCAAGGTTGCTAGGCTATTGCATTTACAATCGTTATTTTAGTAATATGCCTTAAAGAAAAGCATCCAACCCAGAAAAATATTTAGAATTGGTACAAACTGCTTTCAATCCTCTCTCCATCTTAGAATACAGGACATGGTACAGAAGTGAAAAATTATACTCAGCTGTTAGAGTACTACTCTGAGTGTTAAGGAAGTGAGAGAGAGAGAGGAAACTAAAATGCCTGCTGGTTTTACTTCATCATATTTCACTTTTATCAAAGTGAGAGATGTTTTCACACAGTAATTTTAGAATGGTATTATGTAAGAGCTTTTATAATCCAAAGGAGTAAAAGTGTAAATGTTTGCCTCTGTGCCAATAATTACCCAAGGAAAATTAAACAAAGGAAAAAAAAAAAAAAAGCAAGTATTTTGCTGTCTTAAAGCTGGGGAAAAAAATAGAAGGGTTTGTAATACAAATATAATAACAATATTTAGATAGATTCCACAAGTAAGCACCATAAACATTTCAGAAAAAGGTTTATAGGAAAGTAAACCGTACATTTCAGTGTGTGTATTCATTGGCAAAGTTACAACAGTTCTGAAAATCATTCTTCTCAGACACCACCTTTAAGCAACTGTCACATCTGAAAGAATAGCAAGCTCTGTAGTATCTCTCACCTGCAAATCTTTCTCTCTTAGTTTGTCAAAGCTACGTATATTCTTGGATCTTTCTCACATGTATAACTGGAGAGCAGTTCCACGATGGAGCCTTTGGCTGTTGGCCAATAATGTGGTAGCTTGCATCTGTCATAGTCAGAAGTCCTGATGATCCCTTATATAATTAAAAGTGTTTTTAAAGACTGTCACCCCATGGGGTTTAATTAAGGTTCAGTTCCTAATAGCCAGCAAGTGTAAAACATTTATTTCTATTACAACCTGATCTCTAATTCAGTGGCTTACATGCACACAAATCTGCTATAATGGGCACCCACAGAAAAAAATTACAGGTAATTTTCTTCTAGAAAGGTCTGGGTCTCTGTAGAATTCTATTGCAATATGAAACTTACTAAGCAAAACTAGGCAAGTAAGAAATCCAAAGTTATCCTGTATGGTGGAATAAAGCTACCACTAGACTCTACCAAAGAAAGACAGTTCCAAACAGAGAAAAGAGGATTCTTTGAAGCAGAAGTGAAAAAGCAAAAATATCTAGGTAACTTTTTGCAAGAAAGTCAAAGAGAGGCAGGCTAATAAACTTTTAAACCAGAGAACAATATCAAATCAAGAGAGAGGAGTCAACATGTAGTCCAGACAGCAATCTCTTTAACAAGCACTGGAATATATTTTAATTGCACTGCCTGAAGACTTGACCATAGTGTAGAACCCCACTACAGCAGATGCTGTAAAAGTAGAAGAGAAGAGAAGGGTACCTGTTTCAGGTTTCACAATCAAAAGGTTGCCCATTTGAGCAGCTATTCTCTCTCACTCCTGATGTGCCCTGATAGAGCCTTTTACTTCAGACCTGAGAAGTCTTTGAGACACCATGCTCAAAAGCAAGAGTAATCAGGGGATTATTTCATATTCTGTTTACTAACTTACAGTTATAAGCACAGAGTAACAGAGAAATAAATCTCCCAATTGTCAAGATAAACAACAGATCAAAGAAGAATTTCGAACAACTTTCAAATGTAAAGCTGAATGAGTCTACATTAGCCACCTTTACACAATAAACTAATACGATAGATCACTTGGTAACTTAACTCGCTTGAGAGGAGAAATCATAATTTCAAAAGCCTTACAGCTTAAATGGCTCAGATGGAAATTCATCCACAGCCTAACCAACCCAACAGGATCCTCTGCAGGGAATGAGGCCAAAACACACAGTTTATATAATAACTAGGAAAAATTACTGCAGCTCATTTGCTGCTGCTTTTCTCATTCTTTTGATTTCTAATGCTCTCTATTTTAAATCTCTGCATACTTTCCTCCATTCGCCTACAACCAAAAAACTAAGGAGGCATTTCTGTGTTTTTTACAAATGTTCTTCCCACTCTCACTTTCGTATCATTACAGGCTTTCTTCCAAAATCTTACTCCCTCAGCAGGAAGTCATATACTCACTGAGACACTAATCTGTATACAAGTCCCATCAATGCCAGGCTTTCAAAGGAGAACTCTTCTCCTTAAGCTAAGCAAAGGAATCTATTAACCAGAGTCTCTCCTTCTAATAAAAAAGGCAATATTCCGAAGTTTCTGAATATAAAAATGACCCACCATCATCTAAAAATGGAGGAATTTAGATGGCCTTGTCAGAACAAGCTATGGGACAAGATTATCAAACTGTGACAAGTAATGGGAAATTCTGCTGCAGGAGTACCCAAAAGTACAAATTCATAATGGGGGTGGGAGGGAGGAGACTTTGATAAGTAGAGATTCTTATTTTCAGCACTAAGACTGCCAAGCAATTGAGAAAATGGCAGATGTCAGATACTGCTGCTTCAAGCTCTTGCAGCTCTCTACACTATGTTCAGTGTACAGTTTAATTTATGTTTTCTCCCTGTAAAAAAGGGAACTTCGAATGCTGCAGAAAGCCAGTGACATTCTCCTACTTCGGTCATACCTAGAAATCACACAAGTGATTTATTCAGCTCAGACTGGTTGCAATAATCATTATTATTACTTTTCTAATACTTAGTGGAACTGAACAGCTGAACTATAGAATTTGTGAGAAGCAGCACCGGAAATGTCACCAAATATGTATATACATAAAACAACCTCAGTTCTGAGCTTACTGACATACTGCTGTTCCACAACGAAAAACAAATTTCTCCTCTGGTACAACCATGTCAGAGTTCTGCACTACAGCAGAGCAAAGAGCACATGGAAATCACTACACTCAGAAGTATCTAGTGTTAAGCTTAGGTGTCGCACAAGGATAATTCATTTTGGAATGCCTTCAATCAGAAGTCACAAGCATAGCAGGTAACCAAAGATGTTGGACAGATTAAATAAGACCTGCACTAAGGAAGGACATAGCTGACACTCTGAATAGGTGCTGAGTACCACTGTAGTGACACTGAAAATGAAAGGTCTCTGCATGTTCCATTAGCTAGCTGCCAACAACACACATTGCATCACACATGGCATTTAAGTGGGTTTCTAATATCATAATATCAAAACAACAACAAAACAGAATTCATGGAATTCAAAAGCTCATTCCTAAACTCCTCTGAACCCATTCTCTATCAAACTCCTACAACAGGCTTCAAAAAAAGCAAAGATGAAAAACCTTATAGGAAGGACAACTGTCAAGTTACATCTAAAATTTGAGGAAGTAATGGTCTACTGCCTTTTGGAGCATCTTATTGTATAGCAGTAAACATCCATCAGGACTCTTAAATGCTGGCCACCAACTGCTACAGTCTTACTGTAGGGACTCCCTTCCAGTCACACATGAAAAATAGATCCAAGAGCAGGACTTCAATCTGACACAAGAAACACCTGCCCTTCACAAACAGGTCTCTCTGAACACACCATCTAGATATTTTAAACATGAAGAAAGAGGCAAGGCATCCTGCTGTTTCCCTCATTCTTTCTTTTCTTCTCCTCTCCCTTCTCTCTCTGTTTTACCTGGAACTGATCAGATGTACAGGTGTTCATCTCTGGTGAGACAGGAGGTGTCTGTCCTATTGAAGCTATTTTTTCTGCTGCAGATATTGGTTTCAAAGGTTCCTTGGTAGGCTCTAACATACCCTAAATAAAGAAATAAGTATTAATTTAAAAGTCACATGCAGACACAGACACATATATTTTCCAAGAACTGCAAATGCAATAAAAAATAGAAAATACACTACTAGGTAGTTCTACCCTCAACTAGGGGCTTGGGAGTAACCATACATCTCTGGGACACTTTCAGTGAGGGGGACACAGAAGGAGATGGGGCAGGGGAGAGAATTATCCCGGTTCCTTAGGCCTAAGAAACATTTTACAGCAATTAAACTCAAGTGCTTAGCTGGAGCTTATTTTGAACTTTCAATAATGTAATTTAAGCTGGAGGAAACAGTTACTTGATAAGGTGATGATATCTCCTCCCAACTGCGTGTAAACTATTCCAGAAGTATCAAATGGCCCATCAGAAAAGTACAAGTGCATTCATTCCACTTCAACAATTAAGTAATTCAGAAGAAACAAGTCAAATTATCAGTTTGCAGAGTGATATCAAACACAATTATTGACATGGAAATAAACATATTTAAAATCATTAAGAAAACAAATTAAAACCACACTTCTTGTTTTAAACAAATGGTTCAAAGCTAAAGAATACTACGAAAAATGTCTGAAATCTCTGGTGCTCCTGAATTAAACTGAGGGTGAGAAAGAGATCTACAGAAAGACCAAAGTCTGCACTGAGACATGCAAGTCACCTCAGAATAGTGAGGTATGAGAAAAGAAACCCCCAAATAAAACAACTGGATTTGCAACTAGTGTATTTTAAAATAATTTCAGAAAGTCATCCACCAAGATCAGCTGTCCCACAAATGTTTCTACACCATGTTACAGGGGAGCTTAGAATTTAATCACCAGTTAAATCAATTCTTTTGGACAGTGAAGAAACACACAAAGCAGTGTGGCAACAGAAAACAGAAAGCCACTTTACTCCTACCATCATCTCTACCCAGTTTATTGCGTGCACAAGTGTATAAAATAATTTAGGAGATAATTGATCAGGAACAACAATCTGTTACAAGAAAACAACTGCACCTTACGTTACTATGCGTACAAACATAGTCTTGCTCACAACTGTTACAGGAAGAAAGTAGCAATTGCTATGACGTTTTTTCTCTCTGCATCAGAATACCATGCTTACATCCAAAAAAGTGCATGAGCTGACCTTGATGCACCAGAAAACAACAGCTCTAGAAACCAACTGTAGAAGTTTCTCTACAAAGTTAACCTGCAGCTCAAATAGGCTTAATCTACACCAAAGAAAACTGTAATGCTTTTATATGCAGTTTGTGAATGATCATATAAAAGCACGCACATGTGTGTGTATATATATATGTAGGGTTCCAGAAAAAAAATAATGTATTTGTTCTCCTCAGACTAGGAAAAACAGAAAATCTTATCTTCTGAATGTTTTAACTACTACAGACATTGCACAGAGTCTGAAGTGTCAAACAGGAATTACAGAATATCGGCTTCAGCGAAAACAGTCAGTCTTACTGCACTATGTTACTTGAGTTTCCTTCAATCTACAGAAATCTAAATTATGCTCACTGTTTTTATCTAGCACTTAGGGCAACACAACAATACTGGCTACACAATGCATCTTGTATGCATAAATAGGTTAAAATATATATAGAGAGATATATCTATCTGTGGGTCATTAATTAATATACCAATAACACCGCAAAGCATTACCAATGCATCTCTCCTGATCTAGGGATACTGAGAAGCAATCAAGCAATTAACAGTCTATCACAGAAACAGCTACACAAAGTAACGCTCAAGAGCACTGAGAAAATTTCCTACACACACTTCATGGAATACCCTAACTATCTAGCAGTTCTTAACCTTCCTTTGAAGCATGTGGTCTTAGTGCCAGGGCTTCCCACAACTGTCGATGTGAACTGATGTTTTAATTAATTTCGATGTTCCTTTGTCATTTTTGACAACTGTTTAACCACCTAGTTCCTTGTGACAAGTTTTACTGGACATTTTCTTTTTTTTTTTTTTTTTACATCTATAGCTTATATTAAAATGCCAACAAGAACTTTTTATTGCTGCATACACATTAATACATTACTTCAAACTTTTTCTTTTTTTTTTTTTTTTTTTTTTTTTAAAAATTTTTCAAA
>WHYT01017082.1:306969-324826 GCA_009806455.1 Tetrax tetrax | reverse complement strand
GTATATATTATATTTTTTTTTTTTTTTTTTTTTTTTTTTTTTAGAAAATGTCTCAAACTGAGTTTGGACTAACTAGCCCACCTTATTAGACAAAACGCTTGCTCTACATAATAAGTAAATCAATACTTTTTTCATTTAAAGTAAAGTATCTGCCTGTATACATAATGAAAACTGTGTATTTGATTACTCTTTTCTAGCACTTCAAGGGATTCTTAAGCCATAACTGTACTTAGAAAAATATCTTTCAGCATACTTGGCACGTAACATATTTCATAATACAAGGTTGTCTGAATTATAACAAAAAACAACACTGAAAGCTTACCAGTCCTGCTGCATACATGGGTACTATAACAGGCTGTTTCTTGTTGCCTGTAAAGAGCTGATAAAACAACAACAAAAAAAATTACTTAAGCGTTTCTGTATCAGTGATGACAGCAGTTTTTCAATGTTACATAACTTGCATAAGAATAACAGCAGAGAATAAGTACTATGTTAAATGAACACAATGGTTAAAAACTAATGCAACTTTTAAAGTTTATAAAAAAGTTTATAAAAAGTTAAGTTTTCAGATGGTCTGCCATGAAAAGCCATGTTCAGTGCAGCTATGCAATTAACAGACAAGCACTCATACAAAAAGACTTTCACCTGAATCTAAAGCAGCTCCATTATTTAGAAAGCAAGTTTTATTGACAGACTCACAATATTTCTTGTGTCGATTCCCAAGGAGCACAAAAGCTTTTTGTTGCTGTGGGAGCCACCCCACTGGTATCTCAGTCCATATGCATCATGGATATCCTGCAGCTCTGTCCACACGTCCATCAGTTCCCTATATAACCCATCATAAATCAAGTTATCAACAGGAATAACAGCTTAGCAGCCTTGAATATTTATTCTAGTTTTTAATGCAAGTGACTTATTAGACATTCCAATTAAACTTACGTCCAAGCACAACACCCAGGGGAACGAAAACTGCACAGTGTTCTCAGAACAATTATAGTTCAGACTTGCTATTGGAAAATGAAGCCCACAGCAGACAGGGCAAGGCCTACTTAGACTTCATCATCACATTAATAAATACAGCAATCATGTAACTATTAAGACATATTCTGATTAACTCAGAAACATCACTTAAAAGAAGGTGATATGCTGCTAACTGAGTTGATATGCTCAGTAAAATACTCCTGGTATATGTAACCACTGAAAACAAGCATTCTGCTAGATAGCTAATTTTTACCTGATATTTTTTCAAAAGGCTTGAAGCAAACAACTCATTTTGAATTACTGCTATATGTTTTAAATTCCCAAAGACACATTTCTACTTCATTTGAAGTTTGCAGCATTGTGGCTTCTTACCCAGTATTTGCTAAGGTCTCCTCAGTTGTCATCTGCTTTTCACCTGCTTCCAACAAATGATTCAAGGAACTTATTTCTTCTTCAATTTCAAGAACAGGCATGGAAGGAAAACAGACTTCAAATAGTTGTTCCAGACGACTTAACAATGTTGTCTATATCAAAGAGAAAATATTTATGTCAAGTTTTGTTAACTGCTTTAAATAATAGGAGTCCAAAATTATAGAAATGTTAAGATGGAAAGCAATACATAGCTGGCACAAAGTTTCACTTACCACAAAATAAATAGGTGTCAGAGGATTACAAGACTTTTTATAAGCACTAAGTACAGGCTGCTAGCTACTGAGAAACAGTAAGGATCTTGCCCTCTGCAAAGTAAGTTCTTACAGAAGAGTTCAGAATAGCTCTTACCAGAGTCACCCTTTGTTATAATTATCAGAAAAATACATGCAACAAGTATTATGCTATATTTACTTAAGATGCACTGAAGTCTCCAAATCTACACATCCTAGGGATTTTACTGAACACATTTTTTTTTCATTTCACTTATTGATAATGCACTTCAATCCAAACTTGAGACATAATGTTTATTCAGAAGACAGCTTCACTTCTCACAAGATGTATGCAGCTACAGGTCTCACAACACTTAACCTGATGTGCAACACGCTCATGGTGTGTTAACAACTCTGAAAATGGTAAGGAAAAATTATTTATAATCCAAAGAGTGCAAACTTCCTAAAAAACTGTTAGTATCATTGACTCAGATGTAGGAAAAGGATATTCCCCAGCTTCACCTACGACAGCTCATAGGATAGACAAGCATAATGCAGAAGAGTCAAGACTAGGGCATTTAAACCCATTTTTTGTCAAAAAGTATTTGTAAGATTTATTTGTAAAAAAAAAAAAAAAGAAGAAAAAGAAGAATTACTTAATGCCTTAAATTCTTGCCCCAAAACCTATTTGTGTGTTTTTACACTGTAGAGATTGTTTAATTTAAATACAAGGATTACTTTCCTCCAAGTGATTTCCCTTTCCTCTCATTCATGATTCAGACAGTTGATAGCAAATGCTGTGATCCTCTCGGGGTTAAAAGCCAACCTTGGGAATGTTTCCATCCTAGCCAAATAACTTAAAAAAAAACAACAAAAAAATCCCCACTAAATTTTATTTTAGCTGACCAAGGAGCCAGCTAGATAGCAGCAGTTTGCACAACCACAACTTTATCTATGTTATTCTTGCCTGACCTTCTTTCTGCTGCCTTACATTTTAAAGTCACACCAAGAGTATGTAAATACAAATACTCAGAAGTTTTGCAGGCAGGATCTGTACTCCCTGGTTTTAAGAGACTAGGCAGGATTTCCTGCTTGTCACAGTAGTTGCAACCATATCTTGATGTCGCCATCACTTCAGTGCCCCTTGGGAGAAAGGAAACTTCAGCATCTGAGGAAGGCAGACAAGGTTCTTAAGTTTCACAACACAGCGAATGTCTCCTGGTTCTCTCTCCGCCAGTACCACGATCACTGCGGTTGGGCAGGATAAGGTCTCAGCAATATAAACAGTACATATTGGTACTAATTGTTTCCAGGCCTTTTAATTCCACAGCATTCACTGGAGAATGCTCCGATTCTTGCCACTTGGGCCTCGGCACATGGATTTAATATTAATAAAACCAAACCCTCAAACAACCTCCCACCCCCACAAAACAACAACAAAAAAAAAATCTCTTTTTTTTTTTAGCAAGCATAGGGAGCTTTCTTCTTTTTAAGTTCTTCCCTTACATTTCTCAGTCTTCTCTGTTGTGTTTCCATATACCCACAGAATTTCAATTTTATTATAGCTCTATGAACTCAGAAATCATATGTACCACTGACATGGAATATATTTTTTTCCCCACTTCAACCCACTAAAAACAGGTAACCAGCAATCTCTAAAGATTCATTTAAAAGGAAAAAATTGCAAGGTATGCTCATAAAAATGACATCAAAGCCTTTTTTAATGTACTTGTGTTTTTTTACCAGAAACACTTGAATCTCTCTTCTTGCTAGGGGAAGGAGATGCAAGGCTGGTACAAAAGCAGCACTTCTGTCTTTCTAGCTTGGAGTTCCTCAACAGCCAGCTTTCCAATGCTCTGCTGCACCACACACAAGGCAGCATCCAGCAGCTCCAAGATCTGCTTTTCTACTGGGGAAATGGAAAAGAAACTGAGTAGGCGAAAGTCCCACAAGCATCCCGCAGCGTGTGCTCGTATAGCTATGCCAGCAGAGCCCTCCTGTGGAGATGCAGCACATTCCAGCAGCAATGCTGAGTTTACAAACATAAAGCTCAAATAGAGGTTTTTTGTTACAACTGAAATGATTTAAGGTTCAGAGAAGGAATGCTGGTAGGTGGAAGTTACATATTTTTATTAGACCAACCGATACAGTTGGGACAAACATTTAGGCACCAGAACATCTGCTTCACAACATCATAGTTACCTACATTTCTCATTCAACTATTTATCTGAAAATTTGCCTCTTCTCATCTCAGTTCTGCAAACCACTGATGATGTACTTCAGCAAACACAGTACAGGAAACATAACACAGAGGCAAACACCACGTTCTCAGAACGTCCTGACTCCAATACAGAATCAAGATGATGAGTCACGAACTGGGAACCAAGTCTGTTCAGTCTTTTCTCCCTATTCAGCTGCTAACTGCACAAAGCAGGAAAATGAACTTGCTTAGAACATCAGCTCCTTAGTTTTGCTACCTGTGAAAGGAATGCCTCACAGGGAGAGTCACCAGTATAGCATCAAAATGCCATAATACTATCAAAAGATTTGAATTACACAGCATTCCTGACTCCGATTTTTTTTTTCTTTTCTTCTTCATTACCTCACTGGTATATTCTGACCACGATGAGTCATGTTCTACAGTATGTAACTTTCCTTTTAATCACCTCTTAGTGCCCAATCATTTTGGCCATACAGTAAGTTACAATACTTGTCACATTACTGGTAGGCCGGTTCTGTGTTTGTTGACCAGAACTAAGACACTAATTTACATTTTTAGGGTGTAAAACTAAACAGCCTAATGTTTCAGCACACAAAAGCATGTTCTACTTAAGTTTTAAAACTTAAAGTTGCCTAAAAGATATGACTTGCCCTTATCTTACGTGGACAAGTGGTGTTTACTTCACTTCTGTAACAGAGCAGGAAGACATATTCCCAGTGAAAAGGAAGAGGCAGATGAAAGGCACGAAGACAGTATGAAAACAGCAAGGCATCATGTTTCTTGAAAAGAATCAACATTTGAGAACATGCTAGTGACTAAGAATACGCTCACTTAGGTGATGAAGAACTAACAGAAAGTCACTAAGAACCAAGCAGCTTCTCAGCCAGCGCACAATTTCAAATTTAAGCTTAAGAATTGTGCCAAAATTTCAGGAACAGTTTAATTATAGCATTCTTTGCACTTCCTTTCATCTTTTCTAAATTTCCTGAAATGCTTAGCCCTTATTTATATATGATAGAGAAGAATCGTTTCCATAGCAAACCAGAGTAATTAATTCTGTGTGTGCAAATGGACACACGGATGAGCACACACACACATCTCCCAGGCAGAGGCAATGTCCTTAATGGAAGCAGCTGAACTTGTTCTTCTAACTGGTAATTAAATCCTGTTGTCACAGCTCCCAAGTATAAAGGGGATTACTAAGACTTTGAAATTAGTGTAAATGTCCATCTTCTACAAGTCTCAATCTACTGTTTGTACAAAACAGACTAAGAAAATATAATATCTGTCATATGCAGTAGGGTCATGTCTTTCAGGGTGAAAGATCCTAAAAAAAAAAAAAGCAGAGAAGAACCTTTCTCCACTTTTCATGTCACTAAAAGCATTTGACACCCAAGTGTTCTCCGCTGCCATTTGAGAAGAATAATTCTTAAAGGCACTTACTGAAGAGGTGAACAGAGCTACAGCTGCCATTCTAAAAATTAACTGCGACTCTCCAAACAGTGACAAACTCAAAGCCCCATAGTTTCTGTGATCGCATAGAAGTTTTGGGTAAACACTCAAGATAGACGGTAATCACTATCCAAAGCAATCAAAATAACACAGATGTAAGAGACCTTAAAGTGAGAACGATAACCACAGGATTAGAATTTATCTCCTTGGCAGTTAAATAGGGGGCAAGATCCAGCCCTCAGAGCTGAAAGGCCAAAGTACTTTGTTAGAGAATTTGTTTTTCCTCCTCTTTCCCATCAGAAGACTATATAATCAATTAATTCCTTCAACACAGCAAATCTACACTGGCCAACCAGCACACTAAATCCTCCCCAGCCCTCCACAGTGACAGGTCACTGCCTTTCTTCAGAGCTGTGAAAAGAGGATACACCAGAACTCATCATAAAGACAACACTACAGAAAGAGTTGCTACAAATGGCAGTTTTCACTATATCACTGCTGTAATGCTTTTTTGGGTGAAGTTTCATGGAACTCTGTGTACAAGATAGGGGGGCGGGGGAAGTCTTTTTGCTTCTCTCCACAGTCCCAACGACACATGAGCTGCAGAGCAGATACAAGAGTTCATTCAGCGAGCTTCTCCTCGTGCTGGAAGCTCAAGATTGTAGCAGCAATTTGTTCTTCCTTCCTCCCCACTTTCCACCAGAGGGGACAGCCTCCTTCCTCCCTGCAATCCCTCATTTCCCTCATCCCATTCTTGCTTACAGCCCACAGCATCTCTCCTCTGGCAGCCTTCAGAGGTGCTTTAAGAAGGAGAATCGAAAGGAGAGCATGCCTTCAGCCCTCCTTTTCCTGCTGGGAAAGAGGCTACAGAGGAAGCAACTCAAGCTCTGGGCTCCTTGCATCTAACGAACACAAAACTGGAAGACTTAGGAATAAACAAAACCAGTATAATAGTTAAATTCTTGATAATATTTAGATTAGAGTTTTATCTGATAGCAAAACATAAGAAAGGAGACAGAAAGGAGCACGTGAAGGATCCAAGATGCAAAATATATAATTTAGGAAAGGAATACAGTCCATATGGACATGACTGGCTTCTAGTGAGAAATCAGAAGCCGAGTGAAGGCTCTCAAAAACATGGCAGAACAAAGCTCACGAGCCAGAAGCCATGAAAAGAAACTGATTAACTAGAGAGATTTCATTTATTTATTTTAAATCATGAATGCACTGCTTTGGAGAGTGCCTAACAAAGGTACTTATGACCATTTTAACAAAATAAAGCAGAGGTTAAATGAGAAACTCCCTTTGCTGAGTTTTCTAAGAACCAAATCGTATTTTCCAGCAACATCTTTGCCTGAGTGGAGTGGAGTCACCATATACTCCTGTACCTTCATCACACATGGGACTGATTGGGGCTTTTTTGTTTATTTATTTTCCCCCTTTTTTTTTTAATCTTTAAGAACTAAACTACACAACCATGCAGTTAACTTAGGGGAGCTGAGAAACTGATTTCAATGGAAGCAACGCATCACAGGTACACACCAATCAACTTCAGCCAGTGTCAAAATCTTCTGGGCCCAAGCATTAAATAAAACTGAAGAGTTGACTAAACACACTTAAGCAAACAAACAAATCACTAAGTTCCTAGTTAAATGGGGGCAATATTTGTCTTTGGAAAGGTTTACGGACTGCTTAAATGAAGAATCATGTTGCCTTCCACATAGCAAGAATTTATTCCTTTCTCCAATATGCAGGCTCTACTTCGCAAACAGAACCTTCAAAAAGGATCCTGGAAAAGGAAAAAGGATTCTGGAAAAGGAAAAAGGATCCTGGAAAAGGAAAAAAAGGGAAAAGCTTACAAAGAACATTAGTTTAACTTCTCATGATCCAAATGTGATGGCTTCCCTCTCATCTTGAAAAACAGTTAAATCTAAGATGGTGCCATAAATTTATCAGAGGTAAATAAAAAAAGTCAGACTGTTTAATTTTAACTATCACAGGTAATTTACAAGACACACTGGTTCTAAACTGAGATTTACAAGCCAGCAAGAAGGTGCTATTTAGTTATGCAATTACATATGATGCCACAAGAGCTAAAAACCCTCACTGATGAGAAATGAAAAATAAAACTTTTAAAAATAATTTAAAGAGTTCTAAAAAGGCAGTAGTAGTTCTAAATAACCTCAAACTCATTTTAAAAAGAGTAACTATAAAGGTCTTGAGCTTGGCTGCAAAGCAAATCTGCAAGTTTAGTGGTTTGAGAAGGGAGAACAAGACCTCTCTGCTTTTTACTGCTTGACACGAGAGTTATAAACCGCAAGGAAGTTCAGTGTAGAAGCATCAAGCTGTGTCCCTCCTTCTTGCTATAAGGCTTGCACACTTTTTCTCCCTCAGCTGAAGAATGTATGAAATCTTGCACCTTCCATGCCAGCAAAATGAAGTTTAACAGTAATTTATACTGACTGCATAAAATTTACTTCCCATTTCAATTGGTCATGTTGTTATTACCTAGTGGTGTTATACTAACTTCTCAGTCAGGCTCTGAGCAGAAGTATAGCAGATCAAACTCACACGTACAAAACAGAAAATAATTTTGTTCTGTGATACATAGAAAGAAATGCTAAAACAACCCCGTCCCAAACTATTTTCTTTTGTAAGATTCCCTTAGCCAGCCTGTGCTGAAATACAGCAATTACGGGCTACTTTTAATGATCTGTTTCCTACTGTTATTCAGCTGCACATACTTAAAAACTGTGCTATGAACTTTTTTTAAAAAAAAAAAACAAAAAAAAACCAAAAAACCAAAACAAACCAAAACCTAGACCTTTCCAGACAGATATATTTACATTGCAAGTTGTTACCCAACTCTCTGAACTGAATTTAGCCAACGCTATCTTAATTTATCTTAGTGAACTGGGAGGCTGAAGTCTTTACAGTCATAATCACTTTTTTTCCAAGAGGATGACTTCATTCACTGCCCAAGACAAAGTACTCTCAGTGACAGGGATCCAGGGTTTTCTTTGTCTTGCTGTATACTTGTGGTTTAATGACTGTACCATCACCCACACCATCTGACTAATCTGAAGAGCTACAGCCTGTGAGCATAGGCTCTCTAATAAGCAGAGGATCTTAAAAACCAATTGGAGGACCGTTCAGGTTTCCTTTTCTCCCTTCCCAGGATTTGATAACTTCCAGCTATATCAGGTAAGAGTTTTGGCCTTCCAGCCAAGCCACTATTCATTTCTTCCTCCTCTAGAGATGCCTATACTCCTTGAACACAGCTAGGCACAGTCATATTACCCACCCACATGATTACCATGGGTAATAACTGCTCTTGTGCTTTGCTGCCAAACTCTTACATATGTTGCAGAATAACTCCCTCAGCTGACTAATGTTCAACACTATCCCATGGAAAAAGCTGTGCTACAAGCCTTATATTCCTTATAAACATAACTTAAAGGGAATCAATGTATATGGTACAGGGCAGGCTTGCTCAAAACTTGTTAGATCAACCAGTTCACCCACCACTACATCCTAAATCAGTTTCAATGAACACAAAGGCAGATTTGTATCTAATGCAAACCTGCAGCTATACTGAAACCAACTATTATGCTTTTTTCAGCTGAAGATAGGCATTAAATGATTAAGGTATACAGTAGTATTAATATGGGTTTAAGTAATAGTTTGTGTATGTGTCCATCAGCCTTTGAAACTGGAACCTTTTCTGAGGGGTTACAAATTCTTTCAGTATTTTTAACTAAATACCATATACCATGCCCTTTCTCTTCTCCCCTCCCTGCAGCACTACTGAATAGTAGAGGTTAGCATGCTAAAACCCCCACATTACAGATGGTGTGCAGGATTTGGAGAGCCTTAGACCAAAGGCAAAGGAGAAAAGACATAATGATCTTTTTACCACTACATGTCACTGTATAAGGCCATTTTGTGACCCTTTCCCTCTTTCTTTCTTTCTTATAAAATACAGAATATAAAAGAAAACTGCATTAATTAGCTGAATTCAAGCAAAGTCTAACTTCTAATTAAATATGATACCAAATCCACAATCATTAAAACAGTTTCCCTAACACATACCTTATGATCAAGATCATGTTCAGAAAGCACAAAATTTTGCTGCCACCTCCACAACCAGAATATATAAACTAAGGAAACAGAAAGGAAAATACACAGAGAGCATTGGCAAGGGAAGATGAGATACTGGTAAATAACTTTCCTTTCATGCTGCATTCTGGGTGGATGAAAATTGCTGTATACATCATTTCCACATTTAAACAGTAATACTGCTGTCTAAGTACACAGAAGCAGAAAACTGAAAAGTAAAGAGTTACATTAGGGTCATTCTGTTTATACACCATTCAAAATTATTTCACTACCACGTTACAGCAACTCTCCTCTCCTAGCCTCAACATTACAGATCAAGTGTATACAGTATCTTGTAAATGATCCCAGATCACCTTTAGCCGACGCTGAGCTCTCACTTTTCACATCTATCAAGTGTCTAACACACATACTATTTCTTTCTTGCACAGCCTCCTCCCTTTAAGTTGCTACAGCAAGTGTTTTTTAGATCTGCCAGCAATACATTGATGTAAGTGATCTACTCCTCTCTATCCTTCTTTGGTCAGGGTAATAAAAAAAACCAAACACTGTTCGCTTACCTTTCCCTAGCTTTATTTTGCAGGCAAGTGTTTCTGCCTTTGCCTCAAACAGCTCCAGAACTTCAATACATGGGAAACAGAAGATCAGCAAATACTTCAAAATGCTGTATTTCATGGTTTGACCTCAGTGGCATCCTCTTAAGTGAAAGTAAGGAAGCCGATCAAAAGCTGAGTTTAATTTTACTAAGATTCCGCACTCAAAGCAATGGGATTGTCTGCTGGCTCATGTTGACTCAACTGATCTCAATATTTCTAATTGCAACTTACTAAACTGTAGCTCAATGGATTAAAAATGTAATTACTACTTAAAATAAAGCATTTTTTTTAATATGAAAAGGTTTCAATAGAGCCTTCCAAAACTTAAAGCACTTACAGAATACAAAGTAAGTTTTGAAAATTTGTAACTATTGTTTTAAGAGTTAACTGAAAAAAAAAAAAAAGAAAAAGTAGCAACTAACAGTCATTGCAAGGCTGAGGAAATTATTGCAACAGAGAAAACACATCAAGCTGAACTTCCTCTACAGCTTATTTGTGTAAAACATTCTCCAAGATGTACTTCCTCTCTGGTAGGGGAGTCAGAAAATCACTTTATATCCAAACAGTCACAACTGGCTGTAGTGAAAAGAGAAGGGAAAAAGAAATATTATTTAAGTCTTAAAACTTGCTTTACCATCTAATCAAGCTACTGTATGACCTCATGACAGATCACCAAAGAACTTACAATGTAACTCAGCTTTTATATTTTGTTATGGCAGACTTGAGGAAGGGGCAAAAAGAAAATTATAGAACCTCTGAAGGTTCTGCTTTTATAAACATCTACCTTCAGAAGTATTTTCTATCAAAACTCCATCATAAAATTACAGAAAATTTTAAGTAAAAATAAGTGTTTGAAACCTGCAGACTATTCCTTAGAAACACTATTTAATAGAAAAAAATGCATATTTCACTAGAATCACCTCCCTACCCCATTTCTTTGTCAGATTCTGGACAGTCTTTCAAGTGGCAACAGGAAGACTTCAGATTAATTGCACTAGTGACCTTAGTACTCTCCAATTTTATGGGCCAGTGACCGACAGAAGAGGTAACAACAGACTCGTGCTTTCAATTTGAGAAATGGACCCACACATTCAGGTGCTGAGAAGCGAGGTTTTGCATAGGCACTAAAATCCACCCTGCAGGTTCACTTGTGAGCATTCTTGGCTCGTGAAGCCACTTTGAAACGTGGTGTGTTAGTCACTGCACAAAAGAGCAAGAAGTAAGCATCAGGAGCTGAGGCTCACACCTTTTAACGTGACAAGAAATCAGTGCTAAGCCCCAAAAGCTCCATTCCATTTGCTAATGCTCGCAAATCTCCAGCTGGCACAACTTTAATTTTAAAAGCCATTTCATCCATCACCAGTGGGAAACGGAAAGAGGTGGGGCTGTCACCAAGCCTACACATGTCCTGGAAGGAGGGACTTACCTAATTTCCTTTTACTGCCAGAGAAGATACAAACTTTTTAAACACATTATCACTAACACCCTTTACTGCCGCTGTTGCTGCACGCTTCAAAAAGACAGAGGATACTTTGAACTACTGACACAGAATGCCAGGATTAAAAAGAAGCATTGAAGAGAATTTTGAATTCAAACTGTTGTTCTAAATTTTGTAAAAGTAATATTAAAAGATTATCCATGTATAAACAAGCACAGATCTCAAAGATGACTGGTGAAAGACCTAGGAAGGAATTAATTAGGAATTAATACACTCTTAGCAATTAAAGCAGAAAACCTAGAGGGCAGTAGTAAGAAACAAACTTATCTACTTCACCCTCCCCAAAACTCTTTATTAGAAATAGCAACATCTTTAAGAAATCACCAGTCCTATATTTGCGATGTTGCTATAACATGGAGCTTCCCACAATTAATGTACAACAGAGATTTATTTTTAAATAACTTTTAAATTGTTAACTTTCCAGGAGTTGGGAGTACCAGGAACAGAACTCCATAGGTTGTATTTTATTACACTTTCCGCTCTAAGCAAATGAGTGCGGCTATCTACAAATCAGGTCATCATTTTAAATTAGATTTTGAAAACACGGTAGAGAACGGTGATAAAAATTTTGGGAAGCAGTAATCTCAGCTTCCACTCATACCAATATTTTATGAAAAGGCAACATCAGTGTCCCCCAAAACACAGTAAACTGTGTTTGCAGTGAAGCAGAGAAAGAACCATCACAGACTCTGAAGCGTTTATGATGGCTTTTTCCCCTCGCTCCTTTGATCAGTTTATGTAAAGGACCACATGTAATCGCCAAAACAAAGGCATACAAGTTCCAGCACACCCCCAGCATTTTTTCTGCAGGAAGTAACAGTGCAAAAGATACAGGATGCAAACACAGCATACTATTTCATACCAGCCCGTCTCACCCATCAAATTAAATCTCTCCCACAAGACAAACAAAGACTATCCAAACATTTGTTGTACATTAAAGCAGGAACCAGGAAGAGCTGTATGCATGAGAGAAGAACAACACTGAACAAACAAATCAAAACCACCCTCACCTGAACTGAAGGTGCTGGCTCTTGAGATTGCTTACTGGTAGCTCCTTGGAAAGATGCTAAAGCAAAACTGTCAGTCTTGTGTAATACTGGACCATCAATCCCGGCAGATGCATCTGTCCTATGTGACTGCCATGTCTCTTTTCTGTGATGAGATTCACCGGCTTGCTCATCTCCAAAGGCAGCCCAGGAACAGCTGTCTTTTTGTTCATCTTCAAAAGCATTCCAGTCTGTAGCCTGGTTACAACCTGCTGAACTAAAGTCTGCAAAGTCGTCAGAGTCCTGAAAAGCAACACTCTCATCTTGAGGTTTTGGCACTGAATCAAAGTCTCCAAATTCACTATCATCACCATTTTCTGCCTCAGTAGTATGCTGGAAGTCTAAGCCTGAAGATTTACTGGCAGTATCACATTCTAAAGCCTCAGCAGTCTGATTTAGTTCAGCTTGATCCAACCTTGCTGGCTGCTGAGAAACAGTACTTGTGTCCCTGAATTCACCAAATTCATCACTAGGTTCACTAATATGTGTGGGCCGTTCAGAACTTCCTTCTAAATCTAGAGGATTTATTGATTCTTGAGCATTAACGAAGGTGGGAGATGCACTGCTGACTGAACCAAAATCACCAAAATCATCATTGTGTGTGTCACTGCAAGCTACAATCTCAGCACTACTTCCACCATTCTTAAGATCTTCAGAAACACCCAATTTCTCTCCTGAAAGTTCACTGCTTAGGCTTTTGATCTTACCAACCTCAATGTCCTCTGTTTCCAAAGAGTCATCAGGCCCAGTAAAATCTTTGCTATTCTCTGTGCCATGTTGTCTTCTCCTCCCACTGTGTTCTCCATTTTCAGTAGTGCATATTGAACTTCCAGTTGTTCGAGATGTACTAGAAATTGCAAATTCATTATCTTCCAGTGCTGAGGGACCCTGTTCATAACTGACTTCTGAAATGCAGACTTCTTCAGTACGAGTTACTCTGTTTATTCTGTTGTTCTCTTGAATGCTCAGAGAGTCTCTTTCATCAAGAACACTGTGTATTCTAGGTCCGGTTCCCTCTAAATGGATTGGTTTTTTGTTTGAGAATGTAGAAAAATCTGCAAAGTCTTCACCTGAGCTAGGCCTCGAGTTCAAATTTTTCTCAGTACTATGGGCACTAACAGTTTTCAGTCCCTTTGAGTCACCAATACTGTCTAGATCTTCCGTTCCCTGAGGATTTACAGTGTCTGATGCTGCAAATCCATTTGTTAGAATCTCTAGACATGGAAGTTTCTCACCATTACAAGTATCTATTTGCTCATCCTGGCTCTCAACTGCTATACCAGTTCTAATAACATGAGAAGAAAAACCCTCTGATTTCCCAGTGTTGTCTCTTTGTTCCCCTCTTTTGTTTACATCTTCTAAAGTAGTACCTGAAGTTCTAAACTTAAATTTTTCTTTGCTGGTACTAGTAGCTGACGTATCAGAAAGTTCCTTAGTAAGAGGAGGAAGCTCTGCAATGCAGTCTTTATCTTTAATATTTTTAACAGATGTGAAAGTTGCAATGCCAGCTACATTGTCAGAATAATCATGAAGTGGGATGAAATGATTTGTGGGCATGAACTCCTCCTTTGGATGACTGTAGTCCGGTGTATCAAAATCAGCAAAAGCTACACCAGCAGTGCTTACACCAGAAAATCCTCCAAATTCTCCAAATTCATCTTCATCATCATCATCAGCTCCATTGTCTAGCGGTGGAGGGGATGAGGAGTACATTCGAATAATATCTGGTTCCATTGTTTAGTTCCACTTCACAGTTAATGTATGTCTATAAAAGTGGAAAAAAAAAGTATATTAGAATTTGGCTAATTTGTCATCTTTCATATTTTATTTTAGAAGTGAGTGTATAGGTCAATGTCCATATTAGATACGAGAAAGAAACGCTTCCCAAACCTGTTTTCTAAACAATTATTTCATTTTAGAAGTCACAGAGAATCTACTGGGGACAGGTCAAACCTCTTACAAATTACTACATGATCATTTTCTCAGCAGATTGTGCTGAAATGCCAGAACACAAAATACATTCGTCTTGAGCTGTTGTACAACACACCAACACAACTAAACTGAGTTTTAGCTCATCAGTTCTCTACTTCCCACCACCAGCAATTTATAAAACAGCAAATGACCCTGGTCCATCTTCTCCCACAGTCACCAGTGCACTCAGCTGACTGTGCAGCAGAAGTTAAGCCACCCGACGGACTATGCCTGAGCAGTTACCTACTTAAGGCACCCTCAGACAGTAGCTCTGAAAACCGAGAGCTGCTTCCTTAAGCTTTGAAACAGTGAAGAAGTGGAGGAAGGAACTGCTGTTACAATCACTAGCTATGATCTGCTGCTCTACTGCTTAAGTTTCTTTCTAGCAATTCATGGGTTTCTGTTAGGTCTCCCCATTCTTTGTATTTCATAACTGTGGGCCAACATGTGCGGTCCCCACAGCTGCTGCCACCAGTCTGCTTTTGTCTTACAAGCTGCCAGGTGGGAAATGCCATTATAAGCACCAGCAAAGCCTAGAGCAAAACAAACTTCTCCATCAAAGCTTATTCTCAAAAGCAGAACAGAGCATGATTATCCATAAAATATTTAAACGCAAATCACTAAATCAGAGGGAAAAAAAAAAGAAAGTATTCCCATGGCCAAGATAGAAATAGATTAAGGACTCCATCTTAACACTGCAAGCCATTACAGTAACAAGCAAGGTATAGATGGAAAATTTTCTTTCCGGAAGAGTTATCTTGATTTTTTTCCAATATTGTGTGTAATTAATAACTATTACTACTTATAGATTTGCAACTGTACACATCACTTCAGTAGCTCATACCTTAGAGCCCTTATAAGGGAGAGCTCTTGTAATTTCAAACTACGCTTGTCATGAATAAATTGTAAAAACACACTAACCATTATCAGTGCAAACCTGGCAATACTAGTTCTGAAACAAAAATAAAATATGATCCTTCACTCCAACATGTTTAGCAAATGATTTTGTACAGGCACCTAAACAGCAGCACACAATGGGTATAACAACGACCACCAAATCTCTGTAGTTCTTCTCAGGCACAACATAACACAGCACTTGAGCCAAACAGGTCTTGGTATTTGCCAGGAAAGCCTGGCAGCTTTAATGTGGCTAACATACCTACATTTTTTTTTTTTTTTTTTTTTTTAAAAAAAAAGGGTACTTTGCAAATATAAAAGAACATCATGCTCATCAGATGAAACCACGAAGTAATTTGTAACATCACACACAGAAACTGAAGAAGACTGCAAAGGAATTTTGTTTAGAATAAAGAATAAGTTGTCAACAAGCTCCCACATAGGCTTACTCAGCACCAGCTGCTTAACAAGGTATTTGAGAGAAGAGCTTCACTCTCATATCTTAGAAGCCACATCTCTCAAGAGCACTTTTCCTTTTACATCAAGGTCTAGCAATTGCTGTTTCATGTCGTACATGAACATAAAGATCCTCCCCAAGATGTCTGTATAGTGTGACTTGAGTTCCCACTGAGATTGCTCCAACCTATTTACTTTCCAGATTTCTGGGTTTTCAGTCTGCTAAAGACAGTATTAGCATTTCTTCTTTGTAACTATCAGCGCAGGCATTCCTTCTTTATATCCAAATTTCCAAGATCTTCTGCGGTCAACCACCAACACTAAGATTAAACACCCAGTACATCCAGACTACAATTGCTTTCTGAATGTTTCGGTGATGAGGAAGATCCAAACACTATATGGAAAGATATGCCCTGGTAGGTGGAAGTGCTGGTTGTTCTTTTGTAGAAAAAAGACTGGTGAGGCAGACTTTGGCATATATTAGCTCACCTTAAGGCTCCTTATCTTGGGGACAGCACTGTATTTAAAGCTATAGGGAAACTGGATAAACAATCAATAGCATCGTATCTGGAATTCACGACTCCTGGGGTCACGAATCAGTAGCTCTTTAGTAACAGAGGATATTTATGACAAAGGACAGAAAAAATGGCATCACTTGGGATGGCACTCACTCCTCCCCTCTAATTCCTGGAAAAGGGAAAGGATATCCGGGTTTCTTTTTTTTCCAAATAAAAAGGAGTGGGTTTATTTTGTTTTAACAAATCATCCTTTGTAAATAAATTTGAGTTCACAAGTCCCGAGATGAATCTCAGTAGACAGCAGCACAAATTCATTATTAAGCCTCCTGAAACGTAACAAGAGTTGTTACACCTATTTGGAAAATTCAGTTGATGCTATATTTATCATCTTACCCCACATAGTAAAAGCTGCAGAGACTGTAAAGGAGAGAAACTATTTCTTGAAACAAACAAAAAAAACCCCTTAACAATATTTCAAGGACAGCACTGACTGGATATAAGCCTTCATCATCCCAGAAGGAAAAGGAGCTTGAACAAAAACAATGAAATGGCCTGAAACAAGGAAGGTGAAAAGGAGAGGCCTACAAAAAACACCCTCCATCGGCTTCTGGGGATTAAAGCTGGAGGGTGGGATAAGCAGACCCTTGACCAAGTCTAAGTACTGACTGAAACCACTGCAACCTAACAGTAATTTTATCACATTATTAGATGTTTTACTCTTTATTAGGCAGAGATGCACAAGCCCTCTAAAACACATCTTTAAAGCCATTTAGCAAGAAAAGATTTTAAAATAGAAAATGACAGTTCTACAGCATGTTGATTTACACTGGAAAGGAAGAGCCATATAACTAAACCCATAGAAATCTGAAGCAGAAACTCAATTAAAAGCCCTAAATATTTCAATTACTCTCAAACAGGTAGTCTGTAAAACATTACATGCTTAAGAAAGTCAAATGCTTGTGTGCTGACACAAGTCAAAGCTAAGAAGTTAACACATTTGATTTTGAAACTAAGACTTCCGAAGCCCACAAGATCCAACCTTGAATCTTTCCATGCAGTATGAGTAATAAAGATCAAGTTTAACAGTTTCAGAATAATCAAGTCATGCAAGTAATTATATTCAAGTGAAAAGTAGACTAAATCTAGGTAGACGAACCTCCCCTCTTCCAGAAACTTTGTTTTTATTGATGAAAAGTCATGAGAAGGTGAGGAAAAAGCTGAACACAGAAGCAACCTCAAATTTGTTTCCAACTCACAAATACGTAAACTTACAGCCCTGTACCTAGATCATGACATTATAGTTTTGCTGGTTCAGTAATAAATCAAATCTTTGTACTCCTACAGCCTAAAGTTTTCTAAAATCTTGAAAAGTACTTTGCTCAGCTGTAACTCTTACTTGGCTAAGCAGCACCGCCAGCTCAGTGGCCTATGCAGATTACCATAGCTTTACAGATAGGAAATAGA